>CM022301.1:613964738-614122215 GCA_011799875.1 Thinopyrum elongatum | reverse complement strand
ATGAACAAGTAGTGTCTGTTCTCTAGCGCTCGTACCACTTGCATATTCAGCTTCTGCAGTTTGGTCTGCTCCACTTTCCTCCTCGCTCTCCCGGGTTTTGATAAAACCGCCTGCGCCGGGAAAAACTAACCTTCCACGAACGGAGCTGGCATGCCATGTGTCGTTCGGGGTGCTCAGGATTCCCGAGGGCCTGTTGAGTGTCGTCTCTCCTGTCAGGAACGAACGTCCCTTGCTGGGATGGGTGATATACTCTAAAGCTTCTGACGGGTATTTTAAGTTGATCCTTCGTCCAATGGCACTTCCCTATTTCAGGGTCCAAGGTTCCCCCAACCCCCGAAGAACCAAGTCCTTGAACTGTCTGGCCAGTTCATGTTCGGTTCGACCCCTTTATCAAGCAGGTCCTTCTCAGCCTGTCCCACAATGGCCGGGCTTTGAGGTAGCAGACTCCCGTGCGATGGTGATGCTCCTTCTTTGCAGCATTTTTCTTGTGTTGTCGCTGACAAATTCTTAAATTTCTCCGATGTTGTGGGCGCACAAATGCGGGCCAGTGATCTCTTATCTTCTCAAATCGGCCGGTGTGAATTCTGGGTCTTCCCTTTGTCGAACAAACGTTGATTTCAACTCATTCTTCACACCTCCTGAATAGTAATTGCCATCTTCTTAAGAGCAGCATGACTTGACACTCGCTCTATAACGGCTTATTCGGATCCTCCTCTGGCGGTGGGTGAATTTGAATTGCCTCAGCGCGGTCCAAAGATCATCTTTCTGTCTTCGTGACAAAAGACACTTGAGGGTCTTCGCTCTTGGGCTTATTCCATTGGTGGATGCGGATCACGATTATGTCCCTAACAAGAACCCCGCACTGAGCAGAAAAATGCTTCCTTGGTCCGCTGGGTTCAATCGGTTGGCCATCGCCTGTGATGCTGTGATCGTGAACCTTCATCCTGGCGCACCTTTTCTCGGGCCTCGTCTGTTACCGAAGTTTGGTCGATCGAGGTAGGGCAGAAAAGAAGAAAGAAGAGAGTTAATATGTGTACATACCAAAACAATAATGCATCAATTCGATCGAGCAACAAGCTTAATTAATATATACATCGCCGGACTTTGCAACATACTCCTTCATCCGTTCGCTCACCGGAGAGTCATACGGTCTCGTTCTTCCACCGCATTCGTCACGGAGCCATCATATCATGTCCTTCTAGCTCCATTGTCGAGTCAACGGCGAGCCTGCTTCACCTCTCCCTTCCAGACCATCGGTGGTTGTTGAGAAAAGAGAAGACATCACCCCCGCCGAGGATATGTCCCCCAACAAACGTGTCTGCTTCGATTGGTTGTCTCGTTTCCATAGTTTCTGCAAATTAACATGGCAAATTAATATACAAAACTGACAGATGGATATATTAGTGCAAACGTAGAACCTAGCTAGCTCGACGCTTTTTCTACGGTTTGGGTGGGGCTCGACAACGCTATCTAGGGTTTGGGGTGGCCTAGGCAAACGCTTCTAGGGTTGGGTGGCATTGACAATGCTTTAGGTTTGGGTCGGACCGCCTCTCTCACGACAGACAACGTGAGATATAGAAGAATATATATATAGATGAGATCAGAAAAAAAATTGGATCTAACTTGTGCACATCCGAATGGGGCATTATCATAATTCTGGACCCTCGACCCCCTGGATGACCCTTGACCTTGACCCCTCGGCGACCCTCGACCCTCTACTTAGTTCTAAACCCTCGACCGCTCGGGGATCCACGACCTCCCCTAGTTCATGACCCTCGGACGCTAGGCGACCACGACCCTCTACCCTAGTTCCCGACCCTCGGACCCTCATGTCACGTTTCTAGTGTCAAAGGATTCAACAATACATGTTTCATCATTAGGGAAATAAAGTAACAGGCAACCTCGAACCTTCCGCCGCCCCGCCCCCGACCCGACCGCTCGGCGTTCTCGACCCTCGGACCCTCGAGACCCTCGAACCCTCGAACCTCGGCGACCCTCGACCCCTCGGTGACCCTGACCCTCTACCTAGTTCCCGACCTCGACCGCCGGCGATCCTCGAACACCCGTTCCCGATTAAAATTAAGAAGAGGAAGAGAGAAAAACAAAAGAGGAGAAGAAGAAAAAAGGAGAAAAAGAAGGAATAGAGGAGAAGAGAAAAAAATAGATTAAAAATATTAATCTATTTTTTCTTCTTCTCCTTATTATTCTTTCTTCCTCTTTTTTTTCTTCTCTTCCGTTCAAAATACTTTGACACAAGGCAACCCAAACCTTCCGCCGCCCCGACCCTCGCCACCGCTCGGAGTTCCTCGACCCTCGACCTCGAACTTCGGCGACCCTCGACCCTCCGGTAACCCTCGACCCTCTACCTAGTTCCCCGACCCTCGACGTCGGTGATCCTCGACACCCTCATTCCCGATAAAAATTAAGAAGAGGAAGAAGAAGAAAAAACAAAGAGGAGAGAAGAAAAAAAAAGGAGAAGAGAGGAATAGAGGAGAAGAAGAAAAAATAGATTAAAATATTAATCTATTTTTTCTTCTTCTCCTCTATTCCTTCTTCTTCTGCTCTTTTTTTTCTTCTTCCGTTCAATACTTTGACACAAGGAAACCTGAACCATCCGCGCCCAGACCCTCGACCGCTCGGCGTTCCTCGGACCTCGACCCCTCGACGACCCTCGACCCTCGAACCTTCGACGACCCTCGACCTCAGTGACCCCGACCCCTTACCCTAGTTCCCGACACTCGACCGCTCGGCGATCCTCGACACCCTCGTTCCCAATAAAAATTAAGAAGAGAGAGAGAAGAAGAAAAAACAAAAGAGGAGAAGAAGAAAAATAAAGGAGAAGAAGAAGGAATAGAGGAGAAGAAGAAAAAATAGATTTAAAATATTAATCTATTTTTTCTTCTTCTCTCTATTCCTTCTTCTTCTCTTTTTTTTTCTTCTTTCCGTCAATACTTTGACACAAGGCAACCTCGAACCTTCCACCGCCCCGACCCTCGACCGCTCGGTGTTCCCGACCCTCGACCCTCGACGACTCGACCCTCGAACCTTTGGCGACCCTCGACCCCTCCGGTGACCCTGACCTCTACCCTAGTTCCCGACCCTCGACGCGTCGGCGATCCGACACCCTGTTCCCGATAAAAATTAAAGAGAGGAAGAAGAAAGATAAAACAAAAGAGGAGAATAGAAAAAAAAAAGAAGAGAAGAAAAAAAAGAGAAGGAGAAGAAGAAAAAAAAAGGAGAAGAAGAAGGATAGAGGAGTCTATTCCTCTTCTTCTTTTTTTTCTTCTTCTCTTCTATTTTTTTTTCTCCTCTTCTTCTCTTCTTCTTCTCCTTCTTTCTCTTCTATTTTTTTCTCCTCTCTTCTCTTTTTTCTCCCCTTTTTCTCTCCTCGTTTTCTTCCTCTCTCCTTTCTCCTCTTTTCCAACATATAAAAGGTTTAAAAAATACATACATGCATACAAAAAAATACATACATACATACAAATATTAAAAAGAAAACATATATATATATAAAAAAAAGCATATATAAAAAAATCAACGGGACGGCGGGGCAGGGGCGCGCTGCATAGCGGAGGCGTCGGGGGCGGGCGCGTGTAGGAGGCGGGGGGCGACGTCAGGGTGGGCGGGTGTGGGGAGGGCGGGTGCCGGCGGCGGGTCGGGGGCGGGCGGGCGGCGGGCGGCGCTGGGTGGCGGCGGCATCGGCGGCCGGGCAGGGGCGGGCAGGAGAAGAAGTGATTTTGGAGAAAATTTCAAAGTGTTTGCTTATATAGACGAAACATTGGTCCCGGTTCGTGGCACAAACCGGGACCAATACCCCCCTTTGGTCCCGGTTCGTGCAACCAACCGGGACCAAAGGTCTCTTCTCAGCAGCCCAAAGGGTGGGAAACAGACACCATTGGTCCTGGTTAGTGGCACGAACCGGGACCAAAGGGGGGGCATTGGTCCCGGTTTGTTCCACCAACCGGGACCAATGCCCCCCTTTCGTCCCGGTTGGTGCTACCAACCGGGACCAAAGGCCTTGCACTGGTGCGGTGCGGTGGGATATTTAGTCCCACCTCTCTAGTTGAGAGAGCTCGAGATTGGTTTATAAGCGCTGCTGCGCCGACACTCTCGAGCTCCTCTCAACTGCAGGCTTTCGGGCCTTCCCTGCTACACTTTGCCCGTGGGCCTGCTGGGCCTCTGCGGGCCTGAATCCTATTCCATGGATGGGTTTCTAGTCGTATTCAGGCCGTGGTGGCACCGTAGGTGGCATTTTTTTATTTTTTTATTTCTAGTTTTTTTGTTTTCTTTTTTGCTTTATTTATTTTATTTTGTTTCTACTTACAACAAAATACAAACTATTTTTCGGTGATTCTTTTTGCTTTTAGGTAATAAAAATTATAAACTTGCTGTAAAAATTTGTGTCAATCACTAGTTTGTGATTAACTTTACTATAAAAATAGATTTTGGAGTGATTCTTTTTCCTGCTATTTAATATTACTGTGTTTAATCATTATATTCAAAAACAGTTTTTGTTATTTTAGTTTCTAACAAGAATAATCTTTATGATAATTCTTTTTCCTATTAAAGTTTCTAACAAAAAAAGTTCTTTATGAAAATTCTTTTTGCTTTTAATGTTTTGAACAAAAAATACTTTGATTATTTTAGTTGCATAAATTTTAGTTGATTCCTTTTGCTATTAGAATTTCATTAAAGTTTTCTAGTTCATTCTCTTTTCTATTAGAGTTTCATTAAAGTTTTCTAGTTCATTCTTTTAGGTTATTATTTTGCTATTAGAGTTTCATAAAAGTTGAGAGGGTTACGGCAAAAACTGGATGCACTTCGTGTACAAAATGGACAATCTCTTTCGAAGTATTAGGGTTTCGGACGAAAATTCATCTGTTACAAAGGGATTTCATTTTTTTGAACTTATTTGAACTTTAGACTTTTTGTGTGTTCAAAATGAACCATTCAAAGCTACATCATCAATTTTCAACCCTTTCTAACTTCATCTATTATTTTTGATGCATTTACTGATATTTTTGAGCTAAATGACCCTGAAATTGAAAAGCACTTCAGATGAACTCTAAAGAGGTTGAAAATTGGCATGGTATCATCATTTCACCCACATAGCATGTGCTAAAAAGTTGAGAGTGTTACGGTAAAAACTGGATGTACTTCATGTACAAAATGGACAATCTCTTTCGAAGTATCAGGGTTTCGGACGAAAACTCATCTGTTACAAAGGGATTTCATTTTTTTGAACTTATTTGAACTCCAAACTTTTTGTGTGGTCAAAATGAACCATTCAAAGCCACATTATCAATTTTCAACCCTTTCTAACTTCATCTATTATTTTTCATGCATTTACTGATTTTTTTTGAGCTAAATGACCCTGAAATTGAAAAGCACTTCAGATGAACTCTGAAGAGGTTGAAAATTGGCATGGCATCATCATTTCACCCACATAGCATGTGCTAAAAAGTTGAGAGGGTTATGGCAAAAACTGGATGCACTTCATGTACAAAATGGACTATCTCTTTCGAAGTATCAGGGTTTCGGACGAAAACTCGTCTGTTACAAAGGGATTTCATTTTTTTCAACTTATTTGAACTCCAGACTTTTTGTGTGTTCGAAATGAACCATTCAAAGCCACATCATCAATTTTCAACCCTTTCTAACTTCATTTGTTATTTTTCATGCATTTACTGATTTTTTTGAGCAAAATGACCCTGAAATTGAAAAGCACTTCGGATGAACTCTGAAGAGGTTGAAAATTGGCATGGTATCATCATTTCACCCACATAGCATGTGCTAAAATGTTGAGAGGGTTACGGCAAAAACTAGATGCACTTCATGTACAAAATGGACAATCTCTTTCGAAGTATCAGGGTTTCGGACGAAAACTCATCTGTTACAAAGGGATTTCATTTTTTTGAACTTATTTGAACTCCTAACTTTTTGTGTGTTCAAAATGAACCATTCAAAGCCACATCTTCAATTTTCAACCCTTTCTAACTTCATCTGTTATTTTTCATGCATTTACTGATTTTTTTGAGCTAAATGACCCTGAAATTGAAAAGCACTTCAGATGAACTCTGAAGAGGTTGAAAATTGGCATGGTATCATCATTTCACCCACATAGCATGCGCTAAAAAGTTGAGAGGGTTACGGAAAAAACTAGATGCACTGCGTGTACAAAATGGACAATCTCTGTCGAAGTATCAGGGTTTCGGACGAAAACTCATCTGTTACAAAGGGATTTCATTTTTTTTGAACTTATTTGAACTCCAGACTTTTTGTGTGTTCAAAATGAACCATTCAAAGCCACATCATCAATTTTCAACCCTTTCTAACTTCATCTGTTATTTTTCATGCATTTACTGATTTTTTTGAGGTAAATGACCCTGAAATTGAAAAGCACTTCAGATGACCTCTGAAGAGGTTGAAAATTGGCATGGTATCATCATTTCACCCACATAGCATGTGCTAAAAAGTTGAGAGGGTTACGACAAAAACTGGATGCACTTCATGTACAAAATCGACAATCTCTTTCGAAGTATGAGGGTTTCGGACGAAAACTCATCTCTTACAAAGGGATTTCATTTTTTTGAACTTATTTGAACTCCAGACTTTTTGTTTGTTCAAAATGAACCACTCAAAGCCACATCATAAATTTTCAACCCTTTCTGACTTCATCTGTTATTTTTCATGCATTTACTGATTTTTTTTTAGCTAAATGACCCTGAAATTGAAAAGCACTTCACATGAACTCTGAAGAGGTTGAAAATTGGCATGATATCATCATTTCACCCACATAGCATGTGCTAAAAAGTTGAGAGGGTTACGGCAAAAACTGGATGCACTTCGTGTACAAAATGGACAATCTCTTTCGAAGTATCAGGGTTTCGGACAAAAACTCATCTGTTACAATGGGATTTCATTTTTTTTAACTTATTTGAACTCCAGACTTTTTGTGTGTTCAAAATGAACCATTCAAAGCCACATCATCAATTTTCAACCCTTTCTGACTTCATCTGTTATTTTTCATGCATTTACTGATTTTTTTGAGTTAAATGACCCTGAAATTGAAAAGCACTGCACATGAACTCTAAAGAGGTTGAAAATTGGCATGATATCATCATTTCACCCACATAGCATGTGCTAAAAAGTTGAGAGGGTTACGGCAAAAACTGGATGCACTTCATGTACAAAATGGACAAATTCTTTCGAAGTATCAGGGTTTCGGACAAAAACTCATCTGTTACAAAGGGATTTCATTTTTTTGAACTTATTTGAAATCCAGACTTTTTGTGTGCTAAAAATGAACCATTCAAAGCCATATCATCAATTTTCAACCCTTTCTAACTTCATCTGTCTTCCCTTTTTCTTCGCTTGTGTCCTTTGCTTATTGCGCCGTAACCATGATATTCTTCATCGCTTAACAGGGTGCTTGGGTCAGCCTTGACTTTGAAGGGAGGAATTTCATGAAACTTTTCATAATCTTCAGACATGTCTGTCTTACCCTGCACTCCCACGATGTCTCTTTTCCCTGAAAGAACTATGTGGCGCTTTGGCTCATCGTATGATGTATTCACTTCCTTATCTTTTCTTTTTCTCAGTTTGGTAGACATGTCCTTCACATAGAAAACCTGCGCCACATCATTGGCTAGGACGAATGGTTCGTCTGTGTACCCAAGATTGTTCAGATCCACTGTTGTCATTGCGTAATGTGGCTCTACCTGTACCCCGCCTCCTGACAGATTGACCCATTTGCACTTAAACAAAGGGACCTTAAAATCATGTCCGTAGTCAAGTTCCCATATGTCCACTATGTAACCATAATATGTGTCCTTTCCCCTCTTGGTTGCTGCATCAAAGCGGACACCGCTATTTTGGTTGGTGCTCTTTTGATCTTGGGCGATCGTGTAAAATGTATTCCCATTTATCTCGTATCCTTTGTAAGTCAATACAGTCGAAGATGGTCCCCTGGACAATGAGTACAGCTCATCAGAAACAGTGTTGTCACCTCTGAAATGTGTTTCCAACCAACTGCCGAAAGTCCTGATGTGTTCACATGTAATCCAGTCGTCACACTGCTCCGGGTGTTTGGAGCGCAGAATGTTCTTGTGTTCATCGACATATGGGGTCACCAAGGTAGAGTTCTGTAGAACTGTGTAGTGTGCTTGAGACCAAGAATGCCCGTCCCTGCATATTATTGAGTCCCCTCCTAGCGTGCCTTTTCCAGTCAGTCTCCCCTCATACCGTGATTGAGGGAGACCAATCTTCTTAAGGTCAGGAATGAAGTCAACACAAAACCCAATGGCATCCTCTGGTTGATGGCCCATGGAGATGCTTCCTTCTGACCTAGCGCGGTTACGGACATATTTCTTTAGGACTCCCATGAACCTCTCAAAGGGGAACATATTGTATAGAAATACGGGGCCCAGAACGACAATCTCGTCGACTAGATGAACTAGGACGTGCGTCATGATATTGAAGAAGGATGGTGGGAACACCAGCTCGAAACTGACAAGACATTGCGCCACATCACTCCTTAGCCTTGGTATGATTTCTGGATCGATCACCTTCTAAGAGATTGTATTGAGGAATGCACATAGCTTCACAATGGCTAATCGAACGTTTTTCGGTAGAAGCCCCCTCAATGCAACCGGAAGCAGTTGCGTCATAATCATGTGGCAGTCATGAGACTTTAGGTTCTGGAACTTTTTCTCTGCCATATTTATTATTCCCTTTATATTCGACGAGAAGCCAGACGGGACCTTCATACTGAGCAGGCATTCAAAGAAGATTTCCTTCTCTTCTTTGGTAAGAGCGTAGCTGGCAGGACCTTCATACTGCTTTGGAGGCATGCCGTCTTTTTCGTGCCAACGTTGCAGGTCCTCCTGTGCCTCCGGTGTATCTTTTGTCTTTCCATACACGCCCAAGAAGCCTAGCAGGTTCACGCAAAGGTTCTTTGTCACGTGCATCACGTCGATTGAAGAGCGGACCTCTAGGTCTTTCCCGTAGGGTAGGTCCCAAAATATAGATTTCTTCTTCCACATGGGAGCGCGTCCCTCAGCGTCATTCAGAACAGATAGTCCGCCGGGACCCTTTCCAAAGAATACATGTAAATCATTGACCATAGCAAGTACGTGATCACCGGTACGCAAGGCGGGCTTCTTCCGGTGATCTGCCTTGCCTTTGTAATGCTTGCCTTTCTTTCGACATTGATGGTTGGTCGGAAGAAATCGACGATGCCCCAGGTACACATTCTTCCTGCATTTGTCCAGGTATATACTTTCGGTGTCAGCTAAACAGTGCGAGCATGCGTGGTATCCCTTGTTTGTCTGTCCTGAAAGGTTACTGAGAGCAGGCCAATCATTGATGGTTACAAACAGGAACGCATGCAGGTCAAATTCCTCCTCTCTGTGCTCATCCCACACACGTACACCGTTTCCATTCCACAGCTGTAAAAGTTCTTCAACTAATGGCCTTAGGTACACATCAATGTCGTTGCCGGGTTGCTTAGGGCCTTGGATGAGTACTGGCATCATAATGAACTTCCGCTTCATGCACAGCGAAGGAGGAAGGTTATAGATACATAGAGTCACGGGCCAGGTGCTGTGATTGCTGCTCTGCTCCCCCAAAGGATTAATGCCATCCACGCTTAAACCAAACCATACGTTCCTTGGGTCACCTGCAAACTCAGCCTGGTACTTTCTCTCGATTTTTCTCCACTGCGACCCGTCAGCGGGTGCTGTCAACTTCCCGTCTTTCTTATGGTCCTCTCTGTGCCATCGCATCAACTTGGCATGCTCTTTGTTTCTGAACAGACGTTTCAACCGTGGTATTATAGGAACATACCACATCACCATGGCAGGAACCCTCTTCCTAGGGGGCTCGCCGTCAACATCACCAGGGTCATCTCGTCTGATCTTATACCGCAATGCACCGCATACCGGGCATGCGTTCAAATCCTCGTACGCACCACGGTACAGGATACAGTCATTAGGGCATGCATGTATCTTCTGCACCTCCAATCCTAGAGGGCATACGACCTTCTTTGCTGCGTACGTATTGTCGGGCAATTCGTTATCCTTTGGAAGCTTCTTCTTCAATATTTTCAGTAGCTTCTCAAATCCTTTGTCACGCACAGCATTCTCTGCCTTCCACTGTAGCAATTCCAGTACGGTACCGAGCTTTGTGTTGCCATCTTCGCAATTGGGGTACAACCCTTTTTGCTGATCCTCTAACATTTGAAAGAACTTCACCTTCTCCTTTTCACTTTCGCACTGTCTCCTTGCATCAACAATGACCCGGCGGAGATCATCATCGGGTACATCGTCTGGTTCCTCTTGATCTTCAGCTTCCCTTGTTGCAGCATCACCGTATTCAGGGGGCACATAGTTGTCATCGTCCTCTTCTTCTTCGCTGTCTTCCATCATAACCCCTATTTCTCCGAGCCTCGTCCAAACATTATAGTGTGGCATGAAACCCTTATAAAGAAGGTGGGTGTGAAGGATTTTCCGGTCAGAGTAAGACTTCGTATTCCCACATATAGGGCATGGACAACACATAAAACCATTCTGCTTGTTTGCCTCAGCAACTTCGAGAAAATTATGCACGCCCTTAATGTACTCGGAGGTGCGTCTATCACCGTACATCCATTGACGGTTCATCTGCGTGCATTATATATAATTAAGTGTGTCAAAAACCATTACAAAACATCATGAATAGATAAGTGACCAAATTAATAGAAGTTCATCATCACATTAAAACCAAAGTACATACATAGTTCTCATTGAACAACATATAGCTCTCCAGAGCATCTAATTAAACAATACATTATTGAAACTATGTAAAACATTTCAATGCAACAACAAATGCGATCATAATCGCAACCAAGGTAACAATTGATCCAAGCGTCGGTATGAATGGCATATTTTCTATACTTTCTAATCTTGAAGCGCATTGCATCAATCTTGATCTTGTGATCATCGACGACATCCGCAACATGCAACTCCAATATCATCTTCTCCTCCTCAATTTTTTTCAATTTTTCCTTCAAGTAATTGTTTTCTTCTTCAACTAAATTTAACCTCTCAACAATAGGGTCGGTTGGAATTTCCGGTTCATATACCTCCTAGATAAAAAATTCTATGTCACGTTGGTCGGCATAATTGTCATAAACAATAAATGAACCAAATAGTTATAAAATATAATATATACTACATCCGAATCATAGACAGGACGAGGGCCAACGGGGGCGGATACCAAAACCATCACACTATATAATAATAAACAATAATAAAAGTAAGAAAATTATACATCTATCTAAATCATACAAGTAAGAATTTTTTTCTTTTAGAAAGAATATAAGAACAAGAGGCTCACCATGGTGGTGCTGGCGACGAGATCGGCGCGGGCAATCGACGGCGGTGAAGACAGGGACGGGACGTGACGGACCGCTAAACCTAGACAAATCTTGAGGAAAATGGAGCTTGGAGGTCGAGTTTGGAGAGGAGAAAGCTTAAGTAGTGTGGCTCGGGCATTTCATCAAACACCTCATGTGCATAGGAGGTGAGCTAGAGCAGCACAAAGCCCTCCCCTCGCCGGCCAGAAAAAATAGAGTAGTGGAGTGCTCTGCTCGCGGGCGAGGGGTATATATAGGCACAACATTGGTCCCGGTTCGTGGCTGGAACCGGGACCAAAGGCCGGGACTAAAGGCCACCCTTTGGTCCCGGTTCCAGCCACGAACCGGGACCAATGGATGTGGGCCAGGAGCAAGGCCCATTGGTCCCGGTTCGTGTCTGGAACCGGGACCAAAGGGTCCAGACAAACCGGGACCAATGCCCCAAGAGGCCCGGCCGGCCCCTTGGGCGCACGAACTGGGACGTATGCCCCCATGGGTCCCGGTTCATGACTGAACCGGGACTAATGGGCTGGGCAGGCCTGAACCAAAGCCTTGTTTTCTACTAGTGCGATGATGTGCGCCCGGCGTTGCAGCGGCAGCACCCGGTGTGTGACGAAGGCGTCGACAAGATCCCTCCCCTTGAGCTCCTCCCGCGCCGTCATCTCCCAAATCCGGTCGCACAAGTTCTGCATCCCCTGCGGCCGGTTCTTGGGCATGTAGCCCCAGTTCATCTTGGCCACCAGCTGCTCATTGATGAACGGGGGCAAGTTGATGGCGTCGCCTCCTCCGCCGACGTTGCGAACATAGCAGAAGGTATTCTGCCACTTCTTGGCAGAATCCTCGATGGGCATCTTGGGGAAAGCCTCATTCGGCCGGACCGAGACGATGGCGGCCCCGCAGTCGGACATGGCCCCGGCCTCCGGCCCCTGCTGCTTGATGAAGAAGAGGCGGCTCCAGAGTTCCATGTCTGGCTCCACCCCCAAGTAACCCTCGCAGAGGGTGACAAAACTAGAGAGTTGCAGCATGTAACACCCTGGATTTTGGCTTTTTCTTTTTCCTTTGTTTTTCCTTTGATTATTGCTTTGATTTATTTTTTTGTGGCTATGTGGTCTGAAAACTTGGGAATAATATATCTTCCTGGGTTACATAGTGGCTCGTCATGCTCTAAATCATCCCAAGACCCTGTCATTTCTCATCCTAGCCTAAATCCCAATATTCTTTTTATTGGGAATATTCCTTTTCTATTATAGAAATAATTCTTTTTGCCCTAGGTTGTGAACCTATATTTCTGTCACTCCCAAAATTCCCAAATAATTCTCATAAATTGTTTGGGTCATATCTTCCTCAGATATGTCAAAACTAGGGCTGGAAAAAAGCTCGAAGCTCGTGAGCTAAACGAGTAACTCGTGACTCGGCTCGAATCAACTCGAACTCGAAGAATAACGAGTCGAGCCGAGCTTTAGTTTAAGATCGTTTATAGACCAAGTAAAACGAGCCAATCTCATGAGTACTCGTGTAACTCGTTAGGCTCGGTACAAGGGATCAGGCAAGCACCATGCGTCCTAAATGCACAACACATGGCCCAGCCGCCCAAGGCACCTTACGAATATGAAAACAATGATTACTTGTGAATGTAAAATGTACATATTAAACATGTACAATATTCACAAACAATGTTCATTTCTATCTTATTTGTAAGGTTTTATGTTCATATCCTTAACGAGCTTAACAAGCTAAACGAGCCAGCTCGCGAGTTATACGAGTCGAGCCAATCTTGGATTTGAGCTCGTTATAGTAACGACTCGAGTCGAGCTAGCTCGTTAACGAAACGAGCTTTAGCGAGTTGAGCCGAGCTGGCTCGACTCGGCTCTAATTCCAGCCCTAGTCAAAAGCCTTCTTTGGCATCATCAAAAATAATTCACAAATATTCCTTTTCTGATTCTGCTCTAAGTGGCTTTTTGAGAAGGAAGTGTCATTAATCTTTGCTTGATTGACTCCAAACTTTTTGGAAACCTTTTCTTGTCCATATCATGGCAACATGACAAAATTCAACTCAATTTTTATAGTGAACCTTCCTCAGCAAATTTCCAAAGTTCCTGTCTGAGGGAAGCCTTTGTGAAGGAAGTACTAACTAGGTTAATCCAAATGAGTTGAAATTTTGCAAGGTCCTTCATAATATCAAATCATGACTCTTCTCAAGATTTGAGCATACTTCATCACTCAATGTGAGCACACCATCAATTCTTGGTTTCTGGTGAGATTTTCAGGTTCTGAAGCAACTATATTTTATATTGCTTCATTATGGCTAAAAATTTACCAGGCCGTTCCCCTATCCATATTAACTCTCTCCACCATGTTTTGGATCAATTCATCTAGCCATTTGCCTTGTGCAATTTTCCTAAGTTTCTATCCAGATTGAAGCTCTATGAAGCAAGTACCATTTTAGTATTTCCAAATGGTATGAAAATTTTACAACAGCTTCGTAGCATCAAATAACTCATCTCCTCCAAGTTTCAGCTCATGCAAAGCATTTGTGTGAGTGCTACTTCATGTTTTCCAAATCTGGATAGTGTGGCACTTTCTACAGCAAGTACCAGCTAAACCCCTCCTCTTAAGCTGATACTTGGCCACCTCAGTGATCTTAGCATGTAATAACACCATGCCAAAGACCAGAGTCTATCCCCGCTCGGATCTTCCTCACCACAGCACAAACAGGTTGCTATTGATCTGCTTGGGCACTCAGTGCATTTCTATTCTTTGCCCCTGAGCACATTTCTTTCTTCATTGATACTACGGTTAGTATATACTATCTACTGGACATGGTTGGTCTGGCCAAAACGCGCCGCTTGCACCAGTGCACGCGGTGATCATTCTTGCATCATGCAAATAGCGAGCTATGGCTTGTTCCGGCCGCTGTTCTCGTCCGCTCCCTCCATGTTTCGACGTCGCTCCGTGTCTAGTACCTCCCCCATGAGCCTCTGCATCGACCGGTGCCTCTGCCTTGTCCTGGTTCGCCATGAATGCGTCACCGACGAGCTGCCCTGATGCTAACCTCCCATGTCCTCCATTGTTTTCGAGCTCGAGCAAACCCGTGAGCTCTAGAGCCCTCCCCTCGGATATTTAAGGAGTGCCCGACCTCCTCCGCACCTCACCATTCCCTCCCCTGTCTCCCTAGTGCACCGGAGCTCGCCGTTTTCACCTCGTACCACCGCGGTGCTCGCCGGAGTCCACTCCAATCTGGCCACCCGAGCTCCCCCTCCACTTCCTGACCCCTCCATCTTTTTCTCCACCCCCCGGCGAACCTCTCCCTCACCTCAGCTCGTCGCCGGAGTGCCCCGTGGCCGCGCGCCCCCAAGTCCGGCTACCGCCGTCCTTGCCCTCTGCCTCGTCGCGCCGCTGCAGCTCCGCTCCTCCCCAGTGCTCATGCCACACCTGAACAGAGGCGGCGCGTCGGCCCGAAACCGTCGGTGGCCGGAGCTCGGCCTGAGCCCGCCGGAGTCGCCCACCCCATCGCCGGCCAGCTCCTGCCTCTGCTCCTCTGTTCCTCATCAGGGGGGAACGGGAGGAGGAGGAAGACAACGCGCCTGGCCCCCCTGCCCGCGGGGACCGCATGTCGGCCTCTGGCCGTTGACCCAGCCCCGCCACGTCACGTAAGTGGAGACGCCTTTTGCCAGAATACGTTTTCATTTCCAAAATCGTATTTTCTTTCTACTACGGCTTTGAGCACGTTTTCTGCTGCAGAAAACGTATTTTCCCGAAAGGCGCTTTCAGTTTTCGCAGTCAGGGGCCTGTTTGTAGAAATATTTTTACAGATTGGTCCCTAATCTTCCACCTCTCGTATCTCTGCAACCGTAACTCCGATTGAGGTGAATCCAAAGGCTACTTCTTCGTCTCATCGAGCTCTATCTTTTGGTATCATTTTCACAAGGTGGTCCCACTGTGAAAATGACCTTTATGCCCTTGCCCTATTCTAGCCCCCTCCGAGAGTAGAGCGTCCGGCGAATCGTCCCGTGACTTCACCGTACCTCTTCCCGGAGTATCCGGCAACCCCAGGCAAGCCATGTCAGCCACTTGCACGAAGGATTTGTAGTAGCCATGGTTTTCACTTGAATATTTAATAAATGACTGCTTGTTTAATACTGCTAGTACCGTTTTGGTTAGGCTTATGGATACATGCTTATTTTCATGCTATGTTCTTATGCACCTTGTTAGTATGTGCTACTTGCTAGTATTATTCTCTTATGTCATGCTTGGTAGCAGTACATGCTGGTGATAGTGATGTTCATCTGATGCATGATTACCGTCTGCAATGAAGCACCTGTGTTATGTACGATCATCACTATGCCATGTTCATCTGCATCAAGTAGACTAAGAGCTTTATTATTATTGATGCTAATGATTCATATGGTTATGTTGCTCTACCCATGCTCATGTTGATATCATGCTCATATGCGCTTTTATTTCATCATGTTATATTGTATGACATAGCAACATTTGCGTTCAAGTTTAACCGGACTTTAATCAAACTTGAACACCTGTTGGCTGAGTCATAGTGCCATCGAATCGAGCTGACCAGTGCAGCCACACTTGCCTTATGGGGGGTCCTAACTGGGTCTATTGTCATGCCTCTTGCCGGTGCCTCCAACTAGGGAAGGTTATGGGCGCGCGCTACCTTGATCAGGTAGGCAGACATAAGCCTTGTGTGCCCATGTTGGTATTGAGCTCATGTCCCCATTTGGGACCATTTTGTTTTGCCACAACGGTGGCCGTTGGATGTCACGCGGTGACATCGGGGCCACCCATGACTTAGCCCAAAGGGGAGTTGGTCGGAGTGGCCGGGAGAGTGTCATGGCAATAGATCGGTTTTGTCGGAACGCCGCTGGTCCACCCGAATGGGAGTACAAGGCCTTGGATTCCATGATGTGGGTACTGTGTGCTAACCTCTGCAGAGTGTGTATAATCTATCGATAGCCGCGCCCGCGGATAAGGGCCCAGTTCGTATTAGGTCACACTATGGGTCAACAGTAATAATAACCTGACTAATAAACAACCCGGTTCGATGATGGAAAGAAGTGGTTAATCCTTATGGGATCGCGAGAGTATTACAGTGGTATCGAGGATACTGAAGATGGTTGAGGTTTATGGTGTTATGCGAGAATCAAGAATAAAGATCAAGCTCCTTGTGGTCATGAATGATTACTACAGTATTGTTAATACCAAGCTTGATTTGATCCTAAGGTGATCATGTGATGACCATGATGGTAAGTGATTCATGTGGTGGTTACGAGGTAACCCCGAACAGAGTAAGTTGGTGCACGATATTGTTAACATGTTGCATGCTAGTATCATCATATGTTCATGCCATGCCCATCTGGTATTGTTCTAGTGCTATCTTGTTCACCATGTCCATGCCATGTTGCTCTAGCTGTATCATGTTCATCTTTACTAAGTAACCTGTAATTGCCATGCTGTTGTTTGTCTTGATTGCTTTGGTTGCTGTGAGCTTGCAAGTACATTCAATGTACTAACCTGGCGTGTCATGCCAATTTGTAGGTCATGCCTTGTCTGCTTGCTTGTTTGCCGAGGATCTTGTGTTTTTGAGCTAGGATAAATGTTCCAGCCAGCGTCCCTGCGGAGTGGAGTCCATCGTCATCCTCGTTGTTCCGCTGCTAGAAGTTATTCCGCTGCTATGTGTTGTTTTGCTGCTTGCAAAGAGCAACCTTGGCAGGCGTAGTGTCGTCGTGCCAATGTAATCCCCTTGTACCCCTATCAATTGTAATAAAGAGCGGATTTGTTCTGTGCCAAGCAGTGTCGTATTCCAGAGACTTACCTTGATCTCTGGCCTGGAATACGGGGTGTTCCGGTCTCTCTGAGCCAGGGTGCCACAACGGTTGGTATCAGAGCAGGTCTGGCTGTAGAGCGTCCTAGTTCGCTGGAATGTTAGAAAACGGTAGTATAGGGTCTGGTTGTGTCTCTGCTTGCTGCATTTGGTTGTTGCATTCGTTTGTTGCATATAGTCTTATTTCGGTTACCCCTAACCCTTTATTCCGTGCGTAGATGGCGGTCAGCTTCCATGAGTTCAATGCCATCCCCAGAGCTCCCGGTGCTGTCCCTATTGCGTTCAGCCCCACTCCTGCACCTCTCAGCTTTGCCACCCTCCTTGGCGATATGTGGCGTAGCATTTATCCCCACGGAGATCCACCTCATTATCAAGTATTCCAGTTTTCTGCCGGAGGAAGAATCCTGGAGTATGTTGCTCATGTTCATCTGTCAGCCCCGATTCCTGTTGGTAAGCGCACCTACAGTTTCCACAGTGGTTACGGCGCTACTCCCGAGCATGCCGTTCAGCTTGCCGCAATGGCAGGAATCACCGGGCTTCGTCATCAAGAGAGCATGGTGCAAGAGAACCGTGCTTATCAGTACTATCCCACCATTGTCGAGAATCCTAAGCGAATCAAGTTCCCTTCTGTCAACCCTCAAGATGACCCGGCTATCCTCGCCATGTCCCGTTACATGACGGCCGAGTGTCTTCTTATTTCCGAGTTAGTCCGAGATGCCATTCGAGCCAGGAGATTGCTTGGTGCTGCCCTACCTCAGTCTCCGCCAGCTTCTCCAACCCCTCCGCCTCATCCATCCGGAGTTTCGGAGTCAGCAGTTCCACTCGCTACTCCCTTAGTTTCTTCATCAATTCCCAAGCGTTCGCTCAAGCGTAGGGTGTAGTCCTGCGTGTAGTGTATGTGCATCTGTTGTAGTATCATGCTTGTGTGGAGCAGTTATGAAGCTTGTTTGTTGTGTGCTTTGTTGCAATAAATCGTTTCTTGTGCTTCTTTGTTTTGAATCTTCGGTGTTACCCCCTTATGGAAATTGCTCATCAACTGACACCGGATCAGAAGAAGCCGTGAAAAGTAAAGATATACACCAAGGAACTCAGTTAAAAGCAATGAGATTTTCAGCTAACAACATCATATTGCAGACATCCGATCTGAATACAAGTTATATTCTGCTCAGACTTTTGGTAACAAGTACCCATCAGAGATCCATCTTTATTGCAGCAATGATTAAACCAGCAAGAGAACAAAACTTGATCCAAGTCCAACAGTGCATTTCAAGCCAAACAAGAAGGATGGTCAGAAAATTCTTGTCATACAAGTTATCAACAGCCGGAGTGTCCAGAATATATATATGTATGGCATCACGTTTGCAAAGAAAAGTAAACTAGCAAAGCGTATAAGGCAAGTTTCCTGAATCTTCCTCGGTAAGGTATGAATGACTTCCCAAGCCAGATATTCAGTCTTCTTCAGTAAGATACCGCAAAAGCTTCTGGCATAAGGTACAGAGTCTTCCCTAGCAAGTTACTAAGGGGGGAAGCTTCTGAGGTATGGTACCCAATCTTCTTCAGCAAGCTGTCTGGTGAAAGCTTCCAGTGCAAACCATCCAGTCTTCCTCAGCACAATACTCTCGATGGTTTCCAACACAAGTTGCCTAATCTTCCTCAGTACGGCAATGGCATAAGATATTTAATAATGGGTTGGCAGCATATGCATCACAAGTCTCAGGTCTACAATAGATGGGTCAGAAATAAGAATTAGACAGAACACAAGTACACCTCGGGAATCAGATATTCCTATATACGGTGAGCATGCCGCCAAATTCATACAAGACCCTCGTACCAGGAATAATTCAAGGTGAGCATCCGAGAACCTCACCGGGTATGTAAGAGAAAGAAAGCCAATGGGTGATGCAAGAACAGACAAGCCATAAAGAAAGGCAACATTGAGAAACTATCTTGACAGTGGTTATCATGGTCAGCCTCCTCACACCCGACAAAGTGATATTATTAACCTTTGTCACTATCTCGTATGATTGACGACAACAATAAGCTTCGTACAAGCACATGTGAACCTGGCAAATATCCCGAGACTCGAGACATGAAGAAGGCCAAGGTATGATTGCCGAATATTGCATATGACAGCACCGACGGTCACACGAAGAATCAAGAATATATATGGCAACGCTCTTTCAAATAAAGGATCCAGACCAGTAAAACAATGAAGAAGGAGCATGATCGGCAATACAAGTATGATTAGGGTTGCATGACCAACAGGGTACAGATACCCTGGACAGTTTGAGTCAGTACCGATCACCATGAAGATACACCAAAGGGTCTACTCCGTCTTGGTAAGGACCTCATAGCAAGATAACCCGCTCAGCCAACTGTATGTGCTCAGTATTTTCGGTATCGAATATCCATGCATGTCGTGTCAGACCAAAGGCCAACTCAACAGATGAACTCCGGCAACCATGTTATGGCAGCACATGGCTTACCATCCACATGAATACACTGATAGAATGAGTAATCCAGATGTTGAATGAGAGTCTCACAACATGTGCCCTCACTTATGGTAATTGATTAAAGAATAGCCTGTCGTGGACAATATTCTTTTGCCCAAAACACCGTCAGTCAAGTCTGTGGATAATATCGCCGTACCCTTTTATTTCAGTCACAACAAGTGCCAGTAAAATCTTTGGTATGGATTGGATACTCAAGACTGTGAAGCCAGTCAAGATCATTCAGAGACTCCTACGAGAAGTCACAACCCGTCAGGAGATCTGGTTTGATTCACATCACTATTTTGAACCGAAGGGCATGCATATATTCAAAAAACCCAATACTTGGATAGAAGAGATTCCTTGTTCCCCGAGGAGATATACTCTGTGGAATATTCTCCGTACTTGATACAAGAATAATACCTCCATGGAGAATCACTATTGAGAAGGAAACGCATGTCAGTTATGATAATCTTTAGGACCTCAGCTAAGTCAGTAGATATGAAAGAAATTGGAGCCAGTGTGAACAGGAATATACGAGGTAAGTCAGATGTGGTGAAGCAAACCACCCCAGAGCAAGGCAGTCAGTCAGATAAAATCCAGCGGGAACATAATATAAAAGGGAACCTGAGTTGGAAACGGTTTCCTGTAGTCAGAATATTGGCTTCATCTCTGAGAAACCAAATCTCGAGGATGAGATTTCTTTAAGGGGGGGAAGGTTTGTAACACCTTGGATTTTGGCTTTTTCTTTTTCCTTTGTTTTTTCCTTGGATTATTGCTTTGATTTGTTTTTCTGTGGCTATGTGGTCTGAAAACTTGGGAAGAATATATCTTCCTGGGTTTCATAGTGGCTTGTCATGCTCTAAATCATCCCAAGACCCTGTCATTTCTCATCCTAGCCCAAATCCCAATATTCTTTTTATTGGGAATATTCCATTTCTATTAAAGGAATAATTCTTTTTGCCCTAGGTTGTAAAACAACCTATATTTCTGTCACTCCCAAAATTCCCAAATAATTCTCATAAATTGTTTGGGTCATATCTTCCTCAGATATGTCAAAACCCTTCCTTGGCATCATCAAAGATAATTCACAAATATTCCTTTTCTCATTCTACCCTAAGTGGCCTTTTGAGAAGGAAGTGTCATTTATCTTTGCTTGATTGACTCCAAACTTTTTGGACACCTTTTCTTGTCCATATCATGGCCACATAACAAAATTCAACTCAACTTTTCTAGTGAAACTTCCTCAGAAAATTTCCAAAGTTCCTGTCTGAGGGAAGCCTTTGTGAAGGAAGTACTAACTAGGTTAATCCAAATGAGTTGAAATTTTGCAAGGTCCTTCATATGATCAAATCATGACTCCCCTCAAGATTTAAGCTCACTTCATCACTCTATATGAGCACACCATCAATTCTTGGTTTCTGGCCAGATTTTCAGGTTGTGAAGCAACTATATTTTATATTGGTTCATTATGGCTGAAAATTTACCAAGTTTTCGATCAATTCATCTAGCCATTTGCCTTGTGCAATTTTCCTAAGTTTCTATCCGGATTGAAGCTCTGTGAAGCAAGTACCATTTTAGTATTTCCAAATGGTATGAAAATTTTACAGCAGCTTCTTAGCATCAAATAACTCATCTACTCCAAGTTTCAGCTCATGCAAAACATTTGTGTGAGTGCTACTTCATATTTTCCAAATCTGGACAGTGTGGCACTTTCTACAGCAAGTACCAGCTAAACCCCTCCTCTTAAGCTGATACTTGGCCACCTCAGTGATCTTAGCATGTAATAACACCATGCCAAAGACCAGAGTCTATCCTCGCTCGGATCTTCCTCACCACAGCACAAACAGGTTGCTGTCGATCTACTTTGGCACTTAGTTCATTTCTCTTCTTTGCCCCTGAGCTCATTTCTTTCTTCATTGATACTAAGGGCAGTATGGACTATCTACTGGACATCGTTCGTCTGGCCAAAATGCGCCGCTTGCACCAGTGCACGCGGTGATCACGCTTGCATCATGCAAATAGCGAGCTCTGGCTTGTTCCGGCCGCTGTTCTCGTCCGCTCCCTCCGCATCTCGACGTCGCTCCATGTCTAGTAGCTCCCCCGTGAGCCTCTGCATCGACCCATGCCTCTGCCTCGTCGTGGTTCACCATGAATGCGTCACCGACGAGCTGCCCGTGACGCTAACCTCCCCTGTCCTCCATTCTTTTTGAGCTCAAGCTCACCCGTGTGCTCTAGAGCCCTCCCCTCGGCTTTTTAAGGAGTGCCCGACCTCCTCCGCACCTCACCATTCACTCCCCTGCCTCCCTAGACCACCGGAGCCCGCCGTTTTCGCCACGGACCGCCGCAGTGCTCGCCGGAGTCCACTCCAATCCGGCCACCCGAGCTCCCCCTCCACTTCCTGACCCCTCCATCTTCTTCTCCACCCCCTGGCGAACCTCTCCCTCACCTCAGCTCATCGCCGGAGTGCCTCGTGGCCGCGCGGCCCCAAGACCGGCAGCCGCCATCCTTGCCCTCTACCTCGCCGCGCCGTTGCAGCTTCGCTCCTCCCCGGCGCTCGTGCCACGCCTGAACGGAGGCGGCGCGTCGGCCCGAAACCGCCGGTGGCCGGAACTAGGCCGGAGCCCACCGGACTCACCCGCGCCATCGCCGGACAGCCCCCGCCTCTGCTCCTCTATTCCTCATCAGGGGGGAACGGGAGGAGAAAGAAGACGACGCGCCTGGCCGCCCCTGCCCGCGGGGCCCGCATGTCGGCCTCAGGCCGTTGACCCTGCCCCGCCACGTCACGTAAGTGGAGATGCCTTTTGCCAGAATACGTTTTCATTTCCTGAAAGCGAATTATCTTTCTACTACGGCTCTGAATACATTTTCTTCTGCAGAAAACGTATTTTCCCGAAAGGCGCTTTCAGTTTTCTCAGTCAGGGGCCTGTTTGAAGAAATATTTTTACAGATTGGTCCCTAATCTTCCACCTCTCGTATCTCCGCAACCGTAACTCCGATTGCGGTGAATCCAAGGCCTACTTCTTCGTCTTGTCGAGCTCTATCTTTTGGTATCATTTTCACTAGGTGGTCCCTCTATGAAAATGACCTTTATGCCCTTGCCCTATTCTAGCCCCCTCCGAGAGTGGAGCGTCCGGCGAATCGTCCCGTGACTTCACTGTACCTCTTCCCGGAGTATCCGGCAAACCCAGGCAAGCCACGTCAGCCACTTGCATGAAGGATTTGCAGTAGCCATGGTTTTCACTTGATTATTTAATAAATGAGTGCTCCTTTAATACTGCTAGTACCGTTTCGGTTATGCTTATGGATACATGCTTATTTTCATGCTATGTTCTTATGCACCTTGTTAGTATGTGCTACTTGCTAGTATTATTCTCTTATGTCATGCTTGGTAGCAGTACATGCTGGTGACAGTGATGTTCATCTGATGCACGATTACCGTCTGCTATGAAGCACCTGTGTTACGTATGATCATCACTATGCCATGTTCATCTACATCAAGTAGACTAAGAGCTTTATTATTATTGATGCTAATGATTCATATGGTTATGTGCTCTACCCATGCTCATGTTGATATCATGCTCATATGCACTTTTATTTCATCATCTTATATTGTATGACTCAGCATCATTTGCATTCAAGTTTAACCGGACTTTAATCAAACTTGAACACCTATTGGCTGAGTCATAGTGCCATCGAATCGAGCTGACCAGTGTAGCCACACTTGCCTTATGGGGGGTCCTAACTGGGTCTATTGTCATGCCTCTTGCCGGTGCCTCTAACTAGGGAAGGTTATGGGTGCGCGCTACCCTGATCAGGTAGGCGGACATAAGCCTTGTGTGCCCGTGTTGTTATTGAGCTCATGTCCCCGTTTGGGACCATTTTGTTTAGCCACGACGGTGGCCGTTGGATGTCACGCAGTGACATCGGGGCCACCCATGACTTAGCCCAAAGGGGAGTTGGTCGGAGTGGCCAGGAGAGTGTCATGGCAATAGATCGGTTTTGTCGGAACATCGTTGGTCCACCCGAATGGGAGTATGAGGCCTTGGGTTTCGTGGTGTGGGTACAGTGTGCTAACCTCTGCAGAGTGTATAATCTATCGATAGCCGCCCAAGCGGATAAGGGCCCAGTTCGTAGTAGGTCACACTATTGGTCAACAGTAATAATTACCTGACTAATAAACAACCCGGTTCGATGATGGAAAGAAGTGGTTAATCCTTATGGGATCGCGAGAGTATCACAGTGGTATCGAAGATACCAAAGATGGTTGAGGTTTATGGTGTTATGCGAGAATCAAGGGTAAAGATCAAGCTCCTTGTGGTCATGAATGATTACTATGGTACTGTTAATACCAAGCTTGATTTGATCTCGAGGTGATCGTGTGATGTCCATGATGCTAAGTGATTCACGTGGTCGTTACGAGGTAACCCCGAACAGAGTAAGTTGGTGCACGATATTGTTAACATGTTGCATGCTAGTATCATCATATGTTCATGCCATGCTCATCTGGTATTGTTCTAGTGGTATCTTGTTCACCATGTCCATGCCATGTTGATCTAGCTGTATCATGTTCATCCTTGCTAAGTAACCTGTTATTGCCATGTTGTTGTTTGTCTTGATTGCTTTGGTTTTTGTGAGCTTGCAAGTACATTCAATGTACTGACCTGGCGTGTCATGCCAGTTTGCAGGTCATGCCTTGTCTTCTTGCTTTTTTGCCGAGGATCTTCGGTTTGTGAGCTGGGATAAACGTTCCAGCCATCGTCCCTTCGGAGTGGAGTCTGTCGTCGTCGTTGTTGTTCCGCTGCTAGAAGTTGTTCCGCTGCTATGTGTTGTTCTGCTGCTTGCATAGAACAACCTTGGTAGGCGTAGTATCGTCGTGCCGATGTAATCCCCTTGTACCCCTATCAATTGTAAAAAAGAGCGGATTTGTTCTATGCCAAGCAGTGCCGTATTCCAGAGACTTACCTCGATCTCTGGCCTGGAATACGGGGTGTTCCGGTCTCTCTGAGCTGGGGTGCCGCACAGCATGGCCTTTGCACCAAGATGGTGTGGCTGCAGCCCGAAGAAGGAGAGGAAGGCGCAGAAGAAGGCGCTTACGGGATGGCCAAGCTCGCGCTTGAAGTGGCTGTAGAAGACCATGCGCTCTCCATTTTGGGGCTGCGGCTCCGCCTCCCCTCCAGGCGCGCGCGCGGCTACCTCCGCCGCCGGCGGTAATCGCCGGGCAACGCGGAGATACTGGATGTCAACATCGGTAACAATGGAGCCCTCCCACGAGCCCTTTGGCGGCACCATCGGTGGGGCTCGGCGAAGGTGCGAAGCACGGAGGCAAGAAGGAGCTAGCGTGGCCGGCGTGCGACTTGGGCGGCGCCTGACGCTATGGTATGCGGCGAGCTTGAGAGTTGGGCAAGATAGAAGAAGAATGAGGTGAGGGGTGCGTGCGTGAGTATTTCGCCGCCCCCTCCCTCTGATTTTATAACCACGGCCGAACATGGCACTACTAGGAAAAAGCCTAGTAGTAGCGCGGGTTAAATAGCTAGTAGTAGCGTGGGTGCCCGCGCTACTACTACGGCGCTACAGCTAACTGGTAGTAGTAGCACGGTGCATCCTGCGCAACTAGTACGTGTGTTAGTAGTTGCGCTGATTCCACACGCGGTACTACTAACAATCTGTAGCACATGTCTGTGACCCGCGCTACTACTATTAATTTCAAAAACCAAAAAAAAAATCTTGACCCCGTGCATGCTGTCAATGGTGTCAATGGTTCGATCCAGCAACGACAGCGGTCGCCGGAGGGGCGGATTGGTAGTGGCAGGCCAGATCCGGGGACGGCTGTCGGAGAGGGACCGGATCCAGTGCAGAGCAAAACGATGGTGTGAGGTTCCTCTTCGCAGCCAAGGCAGAGAGCTCCTGGTTGGCCATGCCGACGACCTGCGCAGGCATGGGCATGGGAGGTGAGTAAAACTGGAGGGAGAGGGAAAAGAGAAACAAGGGAGAAAGGAAGGAGATGGAGGCCCATCAGGGCTGGTCGCTGATGGTGAGGTGCTCTGCCGTGGTGGCATGGAGGCGAGGGGGATGACGGGCGAGCTCCTGGACGCCAGCGCCGCAAGGAGCCGGACTCGTTGGGCACCATGGAGGAGGAGATGTGCCTGGCAGGAGCACCATGGGAGTGCCAATGGAGAGAGGGGGGAGAGTGAGGGAGATAGGAGGGATTCGGCCGAGGATATGGGGACTTCACCTACCTTGTACTTAGTAGTAGCGAGGGGTATAAACCTGCGCTACTACTATGGTATGTCCCGGGGGGCACGGTAGAGACTACTTAGTATTAGCGAGGGGTATAAACCCGCGCTACTACTATCAACTTAGTAGTAGCGCGGGTTTATACCCCTCGCTACTACTATGGCATGTCCCGGGGGGGGTGGCACGGTAGAGACCACTTAGCAGTACCGAGGGTTTATAAACCCGCGCTACTACTATCAACTTAGTGGTAGCGAGTGGTATAAACCCGTGCTACTAGTAAGTAGCAGTAGCGAGGGGTATAAACCCGCGCTACTAGTAAGCGTCTACCTACAAGCTTTTCCCTAGTAGTGTGGGGAAGTGGGATCGGCTGCGCCCGCGTTTCCACTTCCCCACATTATGGGGGCACGTTCCCCCTCCCAAATTAACTACCCCGAAAGCGCAACTACCCGCGGCAGTCACAATAAATCCCCGCGCGTGGGCCGAGGGCGCGGCGTGGTGGGGCCCTGCCCGCTGTTGCGTACCATCACGTGCGTGGCCTGGCAGGGCCTCGCCGGCCCCTGTTTGCCATGAGGCGCCTACAACAGGCCGCGCAAGGCGCGCCCCTTCTCCTTCAAGATTTAGCGGACTCCTCAGTTTCCTGCCCATGCCGGGATGCCGCAATCCGGCTTTCGAAAGCCGGCACATAGTGGGTGTTGCCGAACCCGGCAGCCACAAACTTCATCAATGTCTGCTGCCTTATTAGGGGGTTACTCTGTGAAGGCCCCCCTGCTTGAAGCCGGCGAGACTTCACAGCTTCGGGGACTACTGTCAGGGGGATGAACCCCGGGCAGGCAACGGAACCCGGATCCCTTTCGAAAACATCGGGGCTCGCAATGCCCCTCATTCCGGCTTGCTCCTGGCCGGCTTCCCAGCGGAACCCGGTTAGGTGCTACAACCCGGCCAACCCTGCCAGCGCATGCCGGTCGGACCTCACAAGTCAAACCTTCATCGACAAACCAGCATGGCTACAGTGCGTTCCCCTTTACACCGGCCCCGGCGGGTGTGGTTGCCATGCCGACCAAGCCCCCGCCTGGGATGTGCGGCGCCTCGGAGGTGCAACCCTGTAGCAAGATGGCGCAGTTGTCCCATGACGACCGCCCAGTGCACCTACAGTACCCAGCAGTCGGCCGTACCCATGCCCGGCGGGCCCGGTACAGCCCGCACCCGACGGACCCGATGAGACCCGCGCCCGACGGACCCGACGAGCCCGACGCCCATCTGCCGGCTCCAAGACACTGACAACCCGGCCCCGCGCCCATGTAACATTACCATTGTAACCCTGGGGGGTCGGCCTATAAGACCCCACAGGAGTCCTCCGTGGAACAGGCATACGATCACTAGTTAACTCCACACACACACACTCACATCCATCCACACGGAGAAGTAGCAGCCTATGCACTGGCCTGCCTTCCTTCCTCCCCAAAAAAGCTCTAGGAGCAAGCTTGTACCATCTTCATATAAACCACACTCGGCAGGACTAGGGATGTTATCTCTCCTGAGAGCCCCGAACCTGGGTACGTCTTGTGTCTCGCACTCGCTCGTACCAACCTCGCTTCTGGAGCCCACCGGTTGCCTCTTGCCTATCCCTCTCTTTAGCCACCTTGTGGCATCTGCCATGCGCCCACCACGACAGGTACTGTCCATACCAACATCATTCCTGGGGGAGTTTTGTTTAATTATTTGCAATTTTTGATTTCGGGACTGGGAATCCCTTTTACCGCCGCCCTCGTGCAAGGACGAGTGAATAAACACTCATCATGAGAATAACCCGCTTAGCATGGACGATACTGACTACCTCCTGTCACTCTATAAACAATCCAGACACACAAAAACGGATGTTCATTTGGAATTATAGAGGTGGCACATGCAAATTTACTTAGAACAGTAGGGTAATACCGCATATAGGTAGATATGGTGGACTCATATGGAACAACTTGGGTTTTAGGATTTTGATGCACAAGCAGCATTTCCGTTTAGTATGGGCGAAGGCTAGCAAATAGGTTGAGAAGCGGCCAGCTAGAGAGCGAAAACGGTCATGAACATGCATTATGCCTAATAAACATTGAATACTAGCATGAGTAGGATATGAACACCATGAACATAAATATCATAGAGGCTATGTTGGGTTTGATTCAACTACATGCATGAACATGTACCAAGTCAAGCCACTCGACACATTCGGAGGAGGATACCATATCATCATACTACATCACAGTCAATTTAATGCATGTTGACATCCAAGATAAATCATTATCCACTCCTAACTACTTAAGCATGGCATGAGAAACTATAATCACTATTTGTCATTGCAAACATGTTTGATCATAATATGCCGACTCTTGGATACTAGGTTAAACCTATTTACAAAAACAGAACAAGTCGAGTTCATACCCGTTTCTCTCTGCCACAGCTAGTTCATCAAATATCGTCATTATTGCCTTTCACTTGCACGACCGAATGATATGAAAATAATAATAGTGCAAGAGTTCCATGGACTAAGCTGGAATCTACAAAACATTTTATTCAAGAGGAGAAGACAAGGTAATATGGGCTCCTATTAGATCAATATCAATGCATATGAGAGCCACTCAACATTTTCATCATGGTCTTCTCCACAGTATGACTCAATAAAAAGAAAAGAATTTCAGAGAAACACACTGAAATATTTTTTGGAGTTTTTAGTTTTTCTAGAAGAAAGCAAGATAAGGGAAGAGGGAAAACAAAAATGAGAAAAACTATTTACACGGGAAAGCTCCCAACAAGCAAAAGAAGAACAAGGAAATCTTTTTGGGTTTTCTTTTTAGTACTACAACTAACTAAACTAGAAAGAAAAACCGAAAAGAAGCAAGAAATATTTTTTGGATTTTCTCAAAGTTTTTCAAACACACAAGAAAGTGAGAAAATAAACCTAACATGGATAATACAATGAAAAAGTGTGGACACCGACAACTGGAATGAATTGTGTGAACACGAATGTAGTGTCGGTGGAAATACGTACTCCCCCAAGCATAGGCTTTTGACCTAGCTTGGTAATCACCACTCGCGGCCTGCATAGTAGTCGGAGTGATAGCTTATGGAGGCTCTTGTTGCAGCCTCCTCACCCCACCGAGTAGCCACGACCTCTGCGTTGTGTACACGAGCCTCGCTCTCAAGAACATAATACCTTCCTTTGCTGTGATAATCAAAGAGAGCAGGCGCGGGCAAAAAGGTATGCACAGTGGAATCTTTATTGAACATCAAGTTATAGGTATAATCAGTTATCTCGCCCTTAAGGAACTAATGGCGCTTCATGGCGTCAAAGTCTAAATACTGAGTGGGTAGGATGGGGTCATTAGGCCAAGCTGATACACCCAGCTCTTTTGCTACACGTGAAGCATAAATCCCACCATAAAAATATCCACTACCAGCATTGTGTTGCAATCTGCATGCAACAATCGCTCCAAGGTTATAACATTTAATAACGGTGAGAGCAGTGTTTATGAGGCTCAAGTCAGGGGCACAGAGTGTACTACAGTCACTAGTAGAAAATGGGGCTTTGGTCTAGGCTAGATCAGAGCATTAGTCCTGGTTCTTCTATGAACTGGGACCGATGGGTGCATATGTCCCGGTTCGAGCGACCAGGGCGCCGGCCGGGCCTCGGCAGGAACTAGTCCCAGTTCGTATGACCCCTTTGGTCCCGGTTCCAGACACGAACCGGGACTAAAGGGCCTCACTCCTGGCGCAGCCCCTTTAGTCCCGGTTGGTGGCTGGAACCGGGACTAAAGGTTGTCCTTTAGTCCCAGTTTTAGACACAATCCCTTTGTAATAGATGAGTTTTCGTCCGAAACCCTGATACTTTGAAAGAGATTGTCCAGTTTGTACATGAAGTGCATCCAGTTTTTGCCGTAACCCTCTCAACTTTATAGCATATGCTATGTGGGTGAAATTATGATACCATCCCAAGTTTCAACCTTTTTAGAGTTCATTTGTAGTGCTTTTTAATTTCAGGGTCATTTAGCTCAAAGAATGAACTAAAAATCTTTTATAAAACTCTAATAGCAAAAATAATGAACTAAAAAGAACCAATTAAAATATTTTGTTATGATCAACTAAAACAAAACTATAATATTCTTCAATAGCAAAAAGAATAAACTAAAAAGCTTTTATAAACCTCTAGTTATTATCAAAATAATATTAACTTAAAATTATATAAAATTTATGCAACTAAAATTATCAAAGTATTTTTTGTTAAAAACATTAATAGCAAAAAGAATTTTCATAATGTATTTTATGTTAAAAACTTTAATAGCAAACTAAAATGACATAAAAAATAAAAAAATGTCGCCTACTAGGCCACCACGGCCTGCATACGACTAGAAACCCATCTGTACATGGGCCAGGATGCAGGCCCGTGGGCCCAGCAGGCCGAACATGGTAGTGACAAAGGTTAGGCAAGTACTGCCTGCATTAGAGAGGAGTTCGAAAGCTCAGCCGCAGTGCGCCTTATAAACCAGTGTTGCCCTCTCTCAACTAGCAAGGTGGGACTAAACTCCCACCACCCCACGCCAATGCCAGGACCAGGCCTTCAGTCCCGGTTGGTGGCACCAACTGGGACTAAAGGCCCCCCTTTAGCACCGGTGCGAGTCACCAACCGGGACTAAAGGCCTACGCTTCCCGCCCCCTGGCCTGGTGAAAATTCACCTTTAGTCCCGGTTCGTGGCTCGCACTGGGACTAAAGTGGGGCCTTTAATCCCGGTTGGTGCCACCAACCGGGACTAAAGGTCTTTGTATATGATCACGCACTTAGAAAATTTTCAAACAGAATTCACTCCGATCCTCCTCTTCCCCGATGGCGCCGACGACCCCCTCGACACCTCCAGTCTACCGAACCTCACCGTCGATGCCGTACCCTGCCCCGACGCCCCTGCCCTGCCCCGACGCCGAAGCGCCCTGGCCTGCCCCCGACGCCACTGCGCCCCTGCCCTTCCCCGACGCCGCCGCGCCCCTGCCCTGCCCCCGACACCGCCGCTCCACAGCTAGTCGGCTGGCCAGGTACTCCCTCCTTTCTCCCACCCCTCTCCTCCCTCATTCCTTCTTGTATGTATAAGGTTGCCCCTGTTCTGAGAGTTGCAAGGTTTCATAGAGTTGCATGGTTTCAGCCATGTCCACAAGGTGTTTGTTGAAATGCTAGGGCTAGCTAGGGAACTTTGTTGTATGTGAAACTTGGCAGGATGATGTCTCCTTGGATGTTAGTGATGATGGTCAAGTTGGTTTGATAAAAGGAAAAACTTGTTAGTGCAAGTTTTATTAGAATTTAGTTCTGGACAGAAACTATAGGATATTTTTTGGTGGACTTGCAAGATGAAATTGGGGCTGCCCTTGTGGACTTAAGGGTTTAGTAGGAAGGACTATAAGATGCAAAAAATTCAGAATTATTTGAACAAGGAAAAATAGGGTTGTAGTTCAATGCCAAGATTGGACCAAAATTGAAAATGGAAGTTGTGCTCAAAATTTTCAAATGACCAAAGTGGCTTTTTGCATCAAAATGATCTATAGGCATCAGAGGACTTCTAAAAAAATTTGTGGCATTTGAAAAGAATTATTTGAAATAGTTCTAGTGCAATAGGGTCATTCTAGAGTTTGAAAATACTAATAAAAGAATTTTTTTGAGGCCAAATCGTTATGAAAATAATTACTACTGATGTTTATAAGATAATTAAAAGGATTGGGAGAAAATTTTAAAACCCACATTATTTTAAAAAAAATTCTATATGGAGGGAATGATTTTTGAAAACAGAGAACTATTTTTGAAATAGAGGAAAACTCTGTCCAGTGTTGTATTGTGGTGACAAATATACTTCTTTTTTGCTTTATGTGATAGCTACTTTGAAGTGTCAATGCTTTATGTGTGACCTAGTTTGATGTTCATTCTGATGTATTAAAACTTGGTCAATATTTTGCTTTAGAGTTCATTTTGATGTATGAAAACTTGGTCAATATTTTGTATTGTGGATGCCATGCCATGCTATTTTTCACTAAGTTTAAAACTTGCTTTCAAATTGGTATCTAGCTAGCTACAATTTTTTTTATCAGGTTGTGGTGTTACATTCATGTCATGCCATTTGTTGCCTTGCTAATTTTCACTCTCGGTGGAATTACAGGTTGTGGTGTTGCATCTCCGTGGAGTTGGTTACTTATCGTCCCTCCGCTGTTCAACAAAAGGTGTCCATTTGTTCTATATATGTTGAGTTTTGTTCATAGGATGATGGTTGTTTCATTTGTTGAGTTGTGTATTCATCTTGTGTATAAATCTTGTATTCATCTTCTGTATAAAGCTTGTATTCATCTTGTCGTTAAAACATGAGAGAGGGGGTCGTTAAAACATAACCCTGGTAAGTTTGATTTTGAGGCATATGAAAACATGAGATAGGGGGTCGTTAAAACATAACCCCGATAATTTTGATTTTGAGGCATATGAAAACATGAGAGAGGGGGTCGTTAAAACATAACCCCGATAACTTCGACATGAGGGGGCCGGGGGTTGGTTCGTGTCAAGTGTAATATTTTCTCTCGAATGTGAAGCAAGTCTTTGTTTGCCATGTCAAGTGTTGTATTTTCTCTCAAAACATATCCCCGATAACTTTGACATGAGGGGGGGGGACGTTGGACATGCATGAGACATGAGGCTGGAGGAGTCCTCGACGATCGTCTTATACTGACTGTTATAAAACTTGTGAACTTTGCATGATGTTTGCCACTAATCCATTGCTCATTTGCATATGATTCCTTGTTGTGATTAGCTACGTCTATGTTTGCCACTAATCCATCTCTCATGGTTGTATATTGCCATGTTGTAATATTTGCAGAAACTATGGACAGAGACTTAGAAAAAGAAGAGTTTTTGGGGGATATAATCCGCGACAGAGGTCATATCACCTTGTCGTTTCTCAACGACACCGATGGTGAGGAAAGAAAGGATGACAGCTCCGGTGATCCAATGGAGGAGGAAGGAGATCATGACAGCTCCGGTGACCAAATGGAGGAGGAAGGAGATCATGACGGCTCCGGTGACCGAATGGAGGAGGGAGCCTTAACTGTTGCAAAGTCTGGCGAGATGTATATATATATATATATATTAAGCCTCTGCTGACTAGATGCATTAATTGTTTTGTATGTACATATATTAACACTTCTTTCTTCTTTTAGCCCTCAGGATCAAGCCAAACTTCGGCAAGGAGACGAGGCCCGAAGAAAAGGTTGGGCCAGGATGAAAGGTTCATGATCGAAGTAGTCGCTCGAGATGGCCAACTGATTGCTCCCAAGCGGAGCAAGGACACATTTATACATCAGTGCGGAGTTGTTGTTAGGCACAGCGTCCCGATCAGCATCCAAGAATGGAATAAGAAGAAGGACCCTGAAGTTTCTTATGTCCAGGATAGATAGAAAGTAGATCTTTGGAGCTCGCTGATGACAAATTTCAGCCCACCGCCAGAGGCTGATCCGAATAAGGTCAAGGCGCTTACTCTTAAGAAGATGGCAGAACTATTCAAGAACTAGAAGAAAGATTTGAATAAAAAGTTTGTCGACAAAGACAAGTCTCCACAATTCACCGGTCAATATGAGAAGATCAAAGATCACTGGCCCGCATTTGTGGCCTACAAGAAATCAGATAAGGCCAAGCAAAGGTCAGAGATAAATAAGAAAAATCCTGCAAAGAAGAAGTATCACCATGTTACGGGGTCAGGTGGCTACGGCAAAGCCCGGCCTATGTGGGACAAAGCTGAGCAAGAGCTTCTTGCTAAAGATGTCCAACCAGCGACATTGCACTGGCCAGATCGGTCAAGGACTTGGTTCTTCGGGGTTGGGGGAACTTTGGACCCAGAATTAGGAAAGTGTATTTGGACAAAAGCTTAACTTGCAATACCCGTCAAGAAGCTTGAGGAAGCAATCAAGGCAGCGCAGGAAGGAAGGTTCCATCCCGACAGAGAGAAGGATGAGCTGACAAAGGCCCATGGGAATCCTAAACACCCTGGACGAACACGAGGCACATCAGGCTCCATTCTGTGGGTGCATGGGTTTCCCGACAGCGGTGGTTATAGAAACCGGGAGAGAAAGAAGAAAGAGGAAGTAAGCGAAATGCAGAAGATGAATGAAAGATTAGCGAGACTAGAGGAACAAGAGAGCCAGCAAGCTACCGGCCAACCATCTCAGCGGCACGAAGATCCTTCATTCGACACTGCCCCTGAAGCTACCCCACCATCTCAGCGGAGAAGCAGCGTGGCTTACACGGAGCTCATTCAGCCTGATATCATGGCTCCTCGCTACCCCGTGGATAGTATCACAGAGAATGAACATTGTGTGCTAATGGGAAAATGCCATAACCTGACCTTGAAGGTGGCGCTCGGCTCTGTCTTACCTCCTCGAGCTGAGGGAACTTTCCATTGCCGTCCGATTCCACATGGCTTTGCTATTTTCGGGGTGGATGAAATAATGGAGGGATTTGAGGGGCTGGAGCTTGAGTACCCTACAGGTGAAGGGGAGATTCATCTGGAAAATGTCGTAAGGAGTACCTATCTATGGAGAAAAGAGAACATCAAGCTCCCAAACTGGACGCCGCCTCAGCCGGAGGAGGCCCCTCAGCAAAGTCCTCACAGTCCAGCTCAGCCATCTCAGCTGCCTGAGTCGTCTCAGCTGTCTCCGGCGGAGGAGGCCCCTCAGCTGAGTCCTCTTCCGCCTTAGCTGTCTCTGGCGCATCAGCGAACTCTGCCTCCTCCGGCGCGTCAGTGGACTCTGCCGCCTCAGCAACGGTGAAAGAGAGCCGCCGCCACTCCGGCGGCTAGTAGTACAAAAGGCAGGAAGAAATACAAAGCTGGTCCAAGCCTCAGGGTTCCTCCAAAGTTACCATATGAGGGGACTGGCGAGGAAAACAATGACATCGTGGATGTCAAAGTGCAGGCCCATTTTGAATGGAAACATCCAGCTCCAAAGGAAATAATAGATCCGGTGAAAGCGAAGCGCACTCTGGATGCCCTTAAGCGACCACCACCACCACCACCGCAATCCAACTATGACTGCTGTATTGAAAAGACATATGATGAAGCACGGCGGTCGGGAAGTACTACCAATGCTGCAAGACGAAGTGGGAAAACAATTCCCCAGCTCGGCAAACAGGAGAAGCAATCGTGCCCCCCGCTCAAGGTGTCTAGCGATATGGCTAATCATCCGGCGCTAGTGCCCGGTACCACTCTTGGTGATCACATGGGCGATGATGTACAGTTTGAAATGGCTGAGGTAGTAGTGCCCTTTATATACGAGCACGGGAAGCCTCTCATCAAACCTGATCAGCTCCCGCATCTACCAACGATGATGCGAAGATTGCATAACTGGTACATGGAAACATCCAGCAAGGATGGGACCGACAGTATTTTGCTGCAAATTAAAGATGAGCACGACTTCATTGGAGTTGAGGTGATGCCTATTGAATTTGTGGAATTATTTCAATTATTCAATCAAGACGCCCTCGACAAACAACTCATGTCTTGCTACTGTCTGTAAGTATTATTTCTGTAATTAAGTCTCTAGCTCAGCTCGTTCATTGCATGTATATATAATTATCCTCACTATTTTATGCAAATTGAAGATCGTCGAATGCAAAAGAGGGCAAATCTATGACATTGGGTTCATTAGCCCAAATACCGTAAATGAATGGATGGTACAAAACAGAGTTGAAGAAACTAAGGAAAACTTGCTAAAAGCGTTCCTTCGACATCAAAACAAAAGGGAAATACTCTTTCCTTACAACTTCAAGTGAGTGTTACTGTCTTGTGCATATTCTGTTTCGCTTACTCGAGGTTAAGTACTGTAATTAATGAGTTATGCGTGCGCAGCTTCCACTTTATTCTGATATCCATTAAGCTTGACGGGGGGGGTAGTAACTGTCTTAGACTCGAGACGTAAAGATCCTAAGGATTATGCGGACATGAGTGAAATGCTCCAGAAGTAAGTTCAATCATTATCGCACCATATCGGCAACTTAATTTCGTTCATTTCCTGATATCAAGTAATCATTTTCTTTGCCGGGCAGAGTTTGGAAAAAGTTCACCAGAATGGTTCTGGGTCTGCAGAAGAAGTTGCGATTTACACACCCCAAAGTAAGTAGTACTAACTAGATCCGCGCATCTCTCATTGATTCTAGTTTCATCAATACCATTATCATGCTTGATTATCAGTTTGAGTGAACTCTATTCTCGTAAAAGTGCTTGTGGTTGGAAGGCGGGAATAATTTATGTGGATACTACGTTTGTGAGTTCATGCGCCACTCGACCTTTGAGCGGGGCTACTCTGACAAACAATTTGAAGTACGTAAACAATATTCACAATTTTATTTTCTTACCATCAATTGTGTTGTGTTTCATTCATATATATGTATTGACCCCCCTTCTTTATATTAGATGTGGGAGATGCGGGAAGAACTCCTACCACATGATCGCATACGAGCAATTCAAGAGGAATTGGCGGGATTCTTTCTTAACCACGTCATACATGTAAAGGGAGAATACTATATGGAAATTCAAATGGATTTTCTGTAGATAATGTCAGGGATCGTAAGAGATGTTATATTGTATATATGTAGTAGCTTCAGATAGATATACGAAAACTTGTTGTTCGACCAAGCACGGAGAAAGAGAGGTCACTTCCCTCTATATATGTTCATGACGATCTTGTGTAATTAATGATTCCTTCATTTGCTTACTAGCTAGCGTCGAGTTCTCTCTATATGTAGTAGCTAGCGTCGACCAAGCACAGAGAAAGAGAGGTCACTTCTCTCTATATGTAGTAGCTAGCTAACACAATATGAAACCCCTAAACCCTCCAAAACCCCTAACCCCCCCCCCCCCCCCCCCCCTTCAAAAAAAAACCTAGCGCCTTTTAGTCCTGGTCGGTGTTACCAACCGGGACTAAAGGTCCTCCTGCCTAGGCGCCCCACAACGGCCACGTGGATCTCCTTTAGTCCCGGTTCGTAAGCCAACCGGGACTAAAAGTGAGGGGCTTTAGTCCCGATCGTTTTGTCCCGGTTGTAGAACCAGGACTAAAGGCCCTCTGGAACTAGGACAAGTGCCCTGTTTTCTACTAGTGAGTCTTGTTTTCCTAGGATTCATTTTCCATTAAACAGAGCAAAGTATTGAATTGATGGGAAATGAATACTTTTTATTCTACCTTGTGTCACTCCTCTATTCTCATCGTAGCAAAGAGTGGTAAAAAATGACTCATACTCAGACCTAGGTGGTTCATCCAACGAACCCCAAAATGGAATTTTACACACACCACTAAACTCATCTAAAGGCATGGTAATTGAACGGTCATACAGTTTAAACGAAACTCTAGTCTCACGAGGATGAAATTTAAACTCTTTAGTAAAGGATTCCGTGAGACTGAGATTCTGATTGCACTTATCTTCAATGTAGGGACCGAGCTCGGCGTTGTGAATATATTGCTCAAATTATTCTTTAGTACCTGCTCTCATCATGAAATCGTCGCATGGCCATAAGCATAATTTGGTAGCGGCATCCCGTATTGAACTTGCACTGGGTTCAACATAAGGCCGACGGGTTGAGCCACTACTAGAAGATGCCTCCAAGGACCTCCTCCTCGAAGAACTCCTTCCGAAGAAGTTCATTTATTCGCGTACAAATTTCTGAAATTTTTGGGTCACAAAATTTTTGTCAACAAAACTTCACAAGATTGATAGCAACTACTCATAGGGATGCATAGAGGCTATATTCAGCATTCAAACTACTTAGAACTCTAAGAATTAAACATGCAAGCTCATCTATAGCAGCACCAAGAGTAGCTAATTATTCAAAATATAAACCACTAAAGCAAAAACTAATTGGAGCAATGGAAGAGTCACATGCCAAGTAGCAATCCCCCAAAACAGTTTCGGAAAGGGAGCTTCGAGCAAAGAGATTGAAATCCGCGGGTTTGAGAGCAAGCACACGAGAGAGAGAGGGCAATGGTGATTTTTTTTCTAGAGGTAGGTGATGACATGGGCTAAAGAGATAAGTGAGGGGGCCCATATGTGGACCACAACCCACCAGGGCACGCCTGGGGCTGCTGGCGCACCCAGGTCGGTTGTGCCCACTTGGTGCACCCCCTCTGATGTTATTTGCACTATAAATTTAGAAATATTCAGAAAAAAACTGTATTAAATTTTCAGGGCATTCTAAGAACTTTTATTTTTTTGGTCATTTTTTATTGCACGGGAAATTCAGAAAACAGACAAAACATGGTATTTTATTTTATTTAACTACGACAAACAGAAAATAAAGGTTGGGGACAAAAGGTTGTGCTTACTAAATTCATCAACTTCATACCTCTCAAAAATGATCCATTAATAAGGTTGATCAAGTCTTATTAATAACCACCTTCGATTAGCATGAAACCGAAGCACTTTCGTAAAACACTAAGTTACCTCAATGGGGAGATGCATGTCCCCAACAATAAGAATTTCATATTTCTTTTTTGCAGTAGGTAGAGGTAGTTGAAAGCTTCCAATAGTTAGTGTTGGAGATTTTTCAATAACATTAATAGCATTCACTTGGAATTGTTTTTTCAGGAAGTGCACCGTATGCTCATTACCATTGATATGAAAAGTGACCTCACTTTTATTGCAATCAATAACAGCCCCTGCAGTATTCAAGAAGGGTCTACCAAGGATAATTGACATATTGTCGTCCTCGGGCACCTCAAGAATGTAATTTCAGTGTGAGAATATGGAATTATCTCCAAATCTCATGGCCCACTGGGGATGACATGTCTTCTATTGTGATGCAAGCTAAGCAAGACTTTGCAAAACCTTTCTTTACTGAGTTGGTTTTTGTTGCTTGCTGGAACATTTGGATAATTAGGAATGCAAGGGTGTTCAGACATGAGAGACAAAGTTTTAATAGATGGAGGAGTGCTTTCATCCATGATATCACACTCATGCAACACAGAGTCAAGCATAGATATAAGGAGGAGTTGTTAAGATGGATTTCATTTCTACCTCCATGAGGTTCTGTAGGCTAGTTTCTTTGTTTTGCTACCTTTTTTCCTTTTTGATTACCTCTTGTAATCCATGTACTTTGTATATTTGCTCTACGAATAAATGTTGAATGATGTGGGGGGTTTTCCCTACAGTCACCAGTCAAAAAAAAGTATAACAAAGTCAATTAAGATAGTAACAATTGCAACAACAACGGGCACATCCTCACAAATACCGATAGGTACGGCAGTTGATTTGTCAGCCATTTGCAAAGATATTTTAGTAGGTGTGAGTTTATTCAAAGCAAGTCTTTTATATAAGAAGAAAGGCATAACACTAACACCTGCGCCTAAATCACACAAAGCAGTTTTGACATAATTTCTTTTGATGGAGCAAGGTATAGTTGGTATTCCCGGATCTCCATGTTTTTTAGGTACTCCATCCTTAAAAGAATAATTAGCATGCATGGTGGAGATTTGAGCTTCTGGTATCTTTCTTTTATTAGAGATGATGTCTTTCATGTATTTTGCATAAGGGGCCATATTTAAAATATCAGTCAAGCGAGTGTGCAAAATGACTCGCCTAAGCATTTCAGCAAAGCGTTCAAATTCTTCATCATCTTTTTTCATAGTAGATTTAGGTGGAAAGGGCATGGGTTTTTGAACCCATGGCTCTCTTTCTTTTCCATGTTTTCTAGCAACAAAGTCTCTTTTATCATATCTTTTATTTTTAGTTTGTGGGTTATCAAGATCAACAGCTGGTTCTATTTCAACATCATTATCTCGTTCCTTATTATTGTCTGGTTGAGTGTCTTCATGAACATCATCATTATCTTTTTCATTATCACTAGATGAATGTTCATTACCAGATTGAGTTTCAGCATCAGAAATAGAAACATCGTATTATCTTCAGGAGGTTTTTCTATCTCAGGTTCACTGATGTACGCAAAGTCCTACCATTTTTCTTCTTCTTTTTCTTTTTAGAAGGACTAGGTGCATCAGTGTTCATTCTTTGAGAGTCTTGTTCAATTCTTTTGCCCTCAGGATAAAGTGGTTCCTGAGTCATTTTCCATCCTCTAGTTGATACTCTAACAGCCAAATCATTTATATTGTTGTTCATTTCATCAAGTAGTTCTCTTTGATATTTAGCAACTTGTATCTCTTCAATAGGAGTTAAATTTTTAACATCCTCTGCTTTAATACCTTTTTCCTTCATACTTTTCTTTGCCTCTTGCTTATCTTCAGGACTGAGATATAAGATACCCCTCTTCTTCGGAGTGGGTTTAGGTAGTGGTTCAGGAAGAGTCCAATCATCATAACTTTTCAATATATTATTCAACAATTCCTCAGCTTGTTCAACAGTTCGTTCCCTGAAAGCACAACCAGCACAACTATCTAGGAAGTCCCTAGAAGCATCGGTTAGTCCATTATAGAAGATATCAAGTATTTCATTTTTCTTAAGTGGATGATCAGGCAAAGCATTAAGCAATTGGAGAAGCCTCCCCAAAGCTTGTGGGAGTCTCTATTCTTCAATTTGCGTAAAGTTAAATATTTCCCGTAAGGCGGCTTGTTTCTTAGGAGCAGGAAAATATTTTTCAGAGAAGTAATAAATCATATCCTCGGGACTATGCACACAACCATGAGCAAGAGTATTGTACCATATCTTACCATCACCCTTTAATGAGAACAGAAATAACTTGAGAATAGAATAATAGTGCATCTTCTCATCATGAGCAAAAAGGGTGGCTATATCATTCAACTTAGTAAGGTGTGCCACTACAGTTTCAGTTTCATAACCATGGAAAGGATCAGATTCAACCAAAGTAATTAACTCTGGGTCGATAGAGAATTCATAATCCTTATCGTCAACAATGATAGGTGAAGTAGCAAACCTAGGATCACATTTCATTCTAGCATTCAAAGATTTCTCCTTCAGTTTGCATAATAATTTCTTAAGATCATCTCTATCATTGCAAGCAAGAAAATCTCTAGCTGTCTCCTCATCCATAACATAACCTTCAGATATCTTAGGCAATTCATATCTAGGAGAGCTAGGTCTAATAGGTGTTCCAAGATTTTCAGTTTCAAGTACTTCATCAGTTTCAAAAATTTCATCAGTTTCAGCATTCTCAATATTTTTAGCTCTAGCAATTTGTTCATCAAGAAATTCACCCAGTGGCACATTATCATCAAGCAAGGTACTAGCATCATCATGAGTATCATTCATAGTAGAAGTAGCATCATCAATTACTTGCGACATAATAGGATTAATAGCATGTGATGGCGTTGCAAGTCTACTCAAAATAGAAGGTGAATCAAGTGCAGAGCTAGATGGCAATTCCTTAACTCCCCTCGTCTTAGAGGGCAAAATCTTAGTCTTGGTATCCTTCAGATTCTTCATAATCCTAAATTGATAATAATCCCAAGTGACTCAACAAATATAGCTATGCTCCCCGGCAATGGCGCCATAAAAAGGTCTTCATAACCCACAAGTATAGGGATCGCAACAGTTTACGAGGGTAGAGTATTCAACCCAAATTTATAGATTCGACACAAGGGGAGCCAAAGAATATTTGATGGTATTAGCAGCTGAGTAGTCAATTCAACCACACCTGGAGATTAATTATCTGCAGCAATATGATCAGTAGCAAAGTAATATGATAGTTTTGATAGCAGTGGTAATAGTAACAGTAACGGTAATAGTGATAGTAATGATTTTGTAGCAAGTGTAACAGAGGCAATAGCAATAGTAACTTAGCAAGAACAAAATGCCGAAAATTCGTAGGCATTGGATCGGTGGATTCATTGGATGATATTCATCATATATCAGTCATAACCTCGGGCGATACAAATCTAGCTCCAGTTCATAAATATAATGTAGGCATGTATTCCGTAAATAGTCATATGTGCTTATGGAAAGCACTTGCATGACATCTTTCGTCCTACCCTCCCGTGGCAGCGAGGTCCATAAGGAAACTAAGGGATATTAAGGCCCCCTTTTAATAGAGAAGCGGAACAAAGCATTAACACATAGTGAATACATGAACTCCTCAAACTACGGTCATCACCGAAAAGTATCCCGAATACTATCACTCCGGGGTTTACGGATCATAACATGTAATAGGTGACTACAATTTGCAAGATCGGATCTAGAACATAGATATAATGGTGAAAACATAAACGGTTCAGATCTGAAATCATGGGACCCGGGCCCAAAGTGACAAGCATTAAGCATGGCAAAGTCATAGCAACATCAATCTCAGAACATAGTGGATACTAGGGATCAAGCCCTAACAAAACTAACTCGATTACATGATGAATCTCATCCAATTCCTCACCGACCAAAGTGACTACGAAGGAATTACTCACTCCCGGTGGGGAGCATCGTGGAATTGGTGATGAAGGAGGGTTGGTGATGACGAAGATTGAATATTTCCCTCTCCGGAGCCCCAAGCGGACTCCAGATCTGGCCTCCCGATGAAGAACAGGAGGTGGCGGCGGATCCATCTCATGAAACACGATAATTCTTCCTCTCTTATTTTTTTCTCCTAAAATAGGATTTTGTAGCGTCGGAGATATGGTCTGTGGGGCCACCAGGTGGGCACAACCCACCTGGGAGCGCCTGGAGGGGGGGGCGCCCCCTGGTGGGTTGTGCTCCTCTAGGGAACCCCCTCCGGTGGTTCTTGGCACCAGTATTTTTCTTTTATTATATAAAAATTCTCCGAAAAGTTTCGTTCCATTCTGAGAACTTTTATTTCTGCACAAAAACAACACCATGGTAGTTCTGCAGAAAACAGCGTCAGTCCAGGTTAGTTTCATTCAAATCATGCAAATTGGAGTCCAAAACAAGAGCAAAAGCATTAGGAAAAGTAGATACGACAGAGATGTATCAGACGACGACACTTTGTCCTGAAAGTTTTCCCTTTATGTTTTCTCGGGCAAATGACCTCATCTAGCAGAAGATGGGCACCAGAGGCCTGCCAGGGGGTCCACAAGCTCATAGGGCCCCCTCCTGGTATTTCTTCCGCCAATATTTTTTATATATTCCAAAATAATTCTCCATAAATTTTCAGGTAATTTGGAGTTGTGCAGAATAGTTATCTCTGCCATAGCCTTTTTGGTCCAGAATCCAGCTGCTGGCAATTTCCCTCTTCATGTGAAACTTGCAAAATAAGAGAAAAAAGGCATAAGAATTGCATCAGAAAGTGAAATAACAATCCAAAACATAATAAATAATAGTAGGAAAACATGTTGAAAAATGGACGTATCACCTGGCCACAAGGCCTTGCGAGCGTTTCGCCTGGTTTGGCAACAGCCCCTACTACAGGTTTGCTACAGTGGACACCACCAACGACGTAAAGGTGCTCAAGAATTCGGGCACCGCCTGCCAAAATATTGTCGACATCCATGGCCAATACAGGATCTGGGGCAGCAAGAAGCATGAGAAGGACTCACTGGTTCACCTCGCCGAGGCCATCATTGACCCCTACTACAGAGGCATGAAGGATGCCTGTAACAAGGACAAGCTTGCCTAGCACTCGGCTAGGATGAACAAATTGGACGAAGATCACACCGTGTACACGGCCAAGGAGGCGTACACGAGCTACGAGCTGTAAAGGCAGATCATTGGCATGAGGAAGGGCCTCCTTCTTCCCCAAAACTGCGAGGGATCCAGACAAAAGTAGAGCAATGGCAAGCGTCGTCACAACAAGAAGTAGATGATTAGATGATCGTTTCTCCTAGTTTAGTATGCTTGCAATTGTTTATTGAGATCTGTGCGAATGTTATGTATAGTCACTTATGTAACTAGATGATGCCCTGCGCATTGCTGTGGGAACCATGTTACAACAAATGCATTAACAAGTGCTTAAAAACAAATAAAACTAATTAAAATGCAAATTTAAAATTGCTCTCAGCTTACGTTTTAAAAACAATAAAACAGGCAAAGTATGTGATAAAATGATGTATAAAAAGATAAAACATTTTGAATTAAACATAATGTGACACCATCTTTTAACAAAAATGTGGAACACGAAGTATATAATTTGATTCCAAACATCCAACACATATAGCGCACATGTCCACAAAATGATTAATTGCAAAATTTAAATTCTGACTAGCATGCATGACTTTATTCCTCAGGAAAAAATATATGCATGATGTAATGAGGTGGCATGGTTTGCATGGATTCATTAATGCAAGGAGTGTAAATTATGAGTACATGCATACCATATAATGTCACACGATTTTGATCAGATGGCTATAAATAATAGAGGTTATATGGATGCACACATGTTAAGCGAAATATAATAGTGGGGCTAGTTGTGATGCCCCTGACTTAATCGTGCACTGACCATACACGAAAATGTGCATGATCAAGATCAGAGAATCACAGGAAGATATCACAACACAACTCTAGACACAAATAAAATAAAACAAACTTTGTATTACAAGCCAGGGGCCTCGAGGGCTCGAATACATAAGCTTGAATACACAAGAGTCAGCGTGATGACCCACAAGTATAGGGGATCAATCGTATTTCTTTCGACAAGTAAGATTGTTGAACCCAACGACGAGCAAAAGGAAATGGCAAGTGGTTTTCAGCAAGGTAATATCTGCAAGCACTGAAATTGTAGGTAACAAGTTGTTTGATAGCAAGATAATTTGTGACAAGCAAGTAATGGTAATGGTAACAAAAGTGCTGCAAGGTAGCCCAATCATTTTGAGGCAAAGGACAGGCCAAAACAGTTTCTTATAATAAGCAAAGCGTTCTTGAGGGTATACGGGAATTTCATCATATCACTTTCATCACGTTGGCTTGATTCGTGTTCGCTACTTTGATAATTTGATATGTGGGTGGACCGGTGCTTAGCTGCTGTTCTTACTTTAATAAACCTCCTACTTATGAATAACCCCCTCGCAAGCATCCGCAACTACGAGAAAAGTATTAAGATAAAATCTAACCATAGCATTAAACTTTTGGATCCAAATCGTTCCCTTACGAAGTAGCGCATAAACTAGGGTTTAAGCTTCTGTCACTCTAGCAACCCATCATCTAATAACTACTCCACAATGCATTCCCTTAGGCCCAAATATGGTGAAGTGCCATGTAGTCGACATTCACATGACGCCACTAAGGGAATCACAACATACATATCATCAAAATATGAAACACATATCAAGTTCACATGATTGCTTGCAACATGACTTCTCCCGTGACCTCAAGAACAAAAGTAACTACTCACAAATAATAATCATGCTCAAAATCAGGGGGGTATTAAATAGCATAATGGACCTGAACATATAATCTTCCACCAAATAAACCATATAGTAATGAACTACAAGATGTAATCAACACTACTAGTCACCCACAAGCACCAATCTAAGGTTCCGGTACAAATATTGAACACAAGAGATGAACTAGAATTTGAGAGGAGATGGTGTTGTTGAAGATGTTGATGAAGATGGCCCTCCCAAAGATGGGAGAGTTGTTGGTGATGACGATGATGATGATTTCCCCCTCCGGGAGGGAAGTTCCCCCGGCAGAATCGCTTCGCCGGAGGGCAAAAGTGCTCCTGCCCAAGTTCCACCTCGAGACGGTGGCGCTTCGTCCTGAAAGTCCTCTCCTCTTATTTTTTCTAGGTCAAAATGACTTATATACCACAAGAGGGGCACCGGAGGTGGGCCGAGGAGGGCACAACCCACCAGGGCGCGCCTGGGCTCCGTGGCGCGCCCAGGTGGGTTGTGCCCACCTGGTGGGCCCCCTCTGGTAGTTATTTGCTCCAGTAATTCTTAAATAATCCATAAAAAATCTCCGTGAAGTTCAGCTTATTTGGAGTTGTGCAGAATAGGTAGCTCTGACGTGCTTTTTCAGGTCCAGAATTCCAGCTGCCGGTATTCTCCCTCTTTGTGTAAACCTTGCAAATTATGAGAGAAAAGGCATTAGAATTACTCCCAAAAGCATTATTATGCATAAAAACATTATAAATAACAGTAAAAAAAACATGATGCAAAATGGACGTATCACAGCGGAAGCAACAATATCTGAGTACAGACATAAGTAAACAAGTTTGCCTTAAGAACGCTAGCAAAATGATACGTCTCCAATGTATCTATAATTTTTTATTGTTTCATGTTGTTATATTATCAATCTTGGATGTTTTATATTCATTTTATAGCAACTTTATATCAGTTTTTGGGACTAACCTATTGACATAGTGCCCAGTGCCACTTGTTGTTTCTTGCTTGTTTTTTACTTTGCAAAATATCCATATCAAACGAAGTACAATTGCCTTGAAATTTTTTGGAGAATTTTTTCTGCCCAGAAGACACCCATGAGGCCAAGGAGGTGCTCTAGAGGGTCCTTTGGGGCCCACTAGGCACCAGGGCATGCTAGAGGCCCCTGGTGCGCCCTGGTGGGTAGTGGGGCCCACATGCACCCCCTCCACCGCCTCTCAGCTCTATAAATACTCTAATATTCCAGAACCCTAGAGGAGTCGAGAGAAAATTGTTTCCGCCACCGCAACTTCCAAAACCACGAGACCCAATCTAGAGGCCTTTTCCGGAACTCTGCCGGAGGGGTCAATGATCACGGAGTGGTTCTTCATCAACACCCTTGCCCCTCCGAAGATGTGTGAGTAGTTTACCACAGATCTACGGGTCCGTAGGCAGTAGCTAGATGGCTTGTTCTCTCTTTTTTATCTTCAATACAATGTTCTCCATGATGTTCTTGGAGATCTATTTGATGTAATGACTTTTTGAGGTGTGTTTGTTGGGATCCGATGAATTATGAGTTTATGATCAGTTCTATCTATGAATATTATTTGATTATTCTATGAACTCTTTTATGCATGATTGTGATAGCCTCGTATTTCTTCTCCAAAACTTTGGTTTGGTTTGGCCAACTAGAATTATTTTTCTTGCCATGGGAAGAGGTGCTTTGTGCTGGGTTCGATCTTGCGATGCTCAATCTCAGTGACAGAAAGAGACATGACACGCAGGTATCGTTGCCATTACGGATAAAAAGATGGGGTCTATTCCTGCATGAATAGATCTTGTCTACATCATGTCAGCGTTCTTATTGCATTACTCTATTTTTCCATGAACTTAATACACTAGATGTATGCTGGATAGCGGTCAATGCATGGAGTAATAGTAGTGGATGCAGAATCATTTCGGTCGACTAATCTTGGACGTGATGCCTATATACATGATCATTGCCTTGGATATCATCCTAATTATTTGCATTTCTATCAATTGCCCAATTGTAATTTGTTTACCCACCGTATGCTATTTTCTTGAGAGAGGCCTCTAGAGAAATCTACGGCCCCCGGGTCTATTTCCTATCATATGATTTTCAGATCTATTAATCCAAAAATACCTTGCTGCACTTTTTCTATATTTATTTTATTTTGTGCTTTTGTTAGATCTATTCAAACAATCTCATACAATTTAATATATCTCAATATCAAGGAGGGATTGACAACCCCTCTTACGCGTTGGGTTACAAGTATTTGTTATTTGTGTGCAAGTACTGTTTACATAGTTTGGGTGGATCCTCCTACTGGATTGGTAACCTTGGTTCCATAACTGAGGGAAATACTTACCGTTGATGTGCTGCATCATCCTCTCCTCTTCGGGGAAATACCAACGCAGATACAAGCAATCCGGAAGAATTTCTGGCGCCGTTGCCAGGGAGGATCACGTCCAGATCTATCAAGTACCCAATCTCAAATCTCTTCTCCTTGAAATTTACTTTATTTGCCATTTGCCTATCATTTTCATCTCCCCCACATCTAAAACATTTTTTGCGAAAAGCACAAAAATATTTGCCTTTTTATTTGCCTTCTTTTTGTTTGCCTTTTTCTCGTTAGATATCTTGTTTGGTTGTGATTTTGTTGAAGTAAGTCATCATGTTTCAAGAGGATTATCATGGTATTTCTTACCCTAATATTTTGTAGAAAGTGAGAAGAGTACTAAGGCTTACCTGACTACTCAGTTTGAGAATAACAAATTTTTCACCGATGAACTTAAGGAACACTCTGTTTTGCTTGATGCCATCACGAAACAACTTCATCTTATCAGTAAAGATGTTGCCAATCTTCAATCCGAAGTTGCTCATACTGAAAATATATTGGAAAAAATTTCCGATGTACACGCAATGTTAGTGAATCGAATGGCAGCTAAGCCAGAATCTTTAGAAATTAATAATGATGAAGATGTTAAGATGATTGGTGTTTCTTCTTTTGATTCCATGTTTAGTAATATTAAAATTCATGATAAGAGGACTGAAGAAGAGTCAACTTTAGCTAGAAGGCGTCCTCATAATTCGGAGGGTGAAAATCTTGTTGAAAAAATTGATAAAAGTGGGTTTGGAGAGGTCAAAACTTTAGCTATTGATGTGCCCACTCTTTTGGATTACAAAGACCTTAATTATGATAGTTGTTCTTTGATTGAGTATATTTCCTTGTTGCAATACATGATAAATTCACCCAATGCCTATGAACAAAATAAAGATTTTACTAAACATATTGTGGATGCCATGCTAAATGCCTTAGAAGAAAAGTTGGAGTTAGAGATTTCAATTCGTAGAAAATTATATGATGAATGGGAAGCCACCATTAAAGTCAAGATCAAAAATTATGAGTGCAATGCTTTATGTGATTTATGTGCTAGTGTTTCCACAATTCCGAAATCTCTTTGTGATGTGCTTGATTTTACCAATATTGAAGAATGTTCTCTTAATTTGCACTTGGTGAATTCTACTATTAAAAAGCCTTTGGGAAGAATCAATGATGTTTTTATTCTTGCAAATATGAATTATGTGCCCATAGACTTTATTGTGCTTGATATTAATTCCAATCCGTCTTGTCCCATAATACTTGGTAGACCATTTTTACGAACGATAGGTGACGTGTGCTTGATATGAAAGAAGGGAATATTAAATTTCAGTTTCCTCTAAAGAAGGGTATGGAACACTTCCCTAGAACTAATATTAAGCCACCATATGAATCAATCATGAGGGCAACCTATGGAGCAAAAACTAAAGATGACAATACTTGAATCTATGCATTATGCCTAGCTAGGGGCATAAAACGATAGCGCTTGTTGGGCGGCAACCCAATGAATATTTTTTCCCTTTTTGTTTCTATTTTTCTTTGTTCACACAATTATGCCCCTGTTATGATTGTGTTTTTAATGTTTTAATTAGTGTTTGTGCCAAGTAATAACTTTAGGATGGCTTTGGGTGATAGTTGATTTGATCTTGTTGGAAAACATAACTTTTATGTCCAGTAGTGACGAAAAAATCTGAATTGTTTACACAAGATTGATATATGAATTGCCTCTGTTGTCCTAATATTTCAGAATTTTTAGAGTTATAGAAGTATGAGTAAAATTTGAGTCTTTACAAACTATTCTGTTTTTGACAGATTATGTTTTTGTTGCATTGTGTGCGTATTTTGATGAATCTATGGACTATACCAGGGGGTTTTAGCGATGGTAAAATTAGAACACAGTAGGTATAATGCAATAACAAAATATGAATCGGTTTGCAATAGTACTTAAAGTAAAGATTGGTTTTCTTATACTAACAGATCTCACGAAGGTTTTTGTTAAGTTTTGTGTGATTGAAGTATTCAAGTTTTGGGTGAGATCACGATGGATGAAGGAATAAGGAGTGAAAAGATCCTAAGCTTGGGGATGCCCATGGCACCCCTAGGTAATATTCAAGGAGTACCAAGCAACTAAGCTTGGGGATGCCCCGGAAGGCACCCCCTCTTTCTTCTATCGACCATCTGTAATTTTACTTGGAGCTATATTTTTATTCGTCACATATCATGAATTTTGCTTGGAGCGTCTTGTATTATATGAGTCTTAGCTTGTTTTATTTCTTAGTTTGTCACAATCATCCTTGCTGGACACACCTATTTGAGAGAGCCATAATTATGCTATGATTTATTAGAATTGCTTCATGTGCTTCACATAAATTTTTTGAGCTATGGAATTGGTCTAGAGCTTCACTTATATCTTTTTGAGCATGGTGGTGCTTTGATTTTGAAGAAATATGCTCTCATGCTTCACTTAGATTATTTTGAGAGTTAGTAAATTTTTAAAGAAATACCCTCTCATTGCTTCACTTATATTATTTTGAGAGATAAAAATTGTTTTGAAGAAATATGTGCTCTCATGCTTCACATAAATTTATTTGAGAGTTTTGTTAGGAGCAATGGTAATATATGAAACTAGTACCAAGGTGATATATATTCAAGAGGGATATAATAAAAACTTTCATGAAGATCATTGGATATTATAAACTTGATTCCTTTTAATAGTTTTGAGACATGAAGATAATAATATGTGAGTCATGTTGGTAAGTAATTTTGCTTTAGTAAGAATATTGGTGTTAAGGTTTGTGATTCCCTATGCAAGCACGAAAGTCAATAGTTATGCAATGAAGTTACATCCTACTTGTGGTGCATTATTCAGTGTTATTTATGTTTAATGCTCTTTTATGGTCATTTTTATTTCTTGGTTAGTCGCTTCTCAATCTATTTTCTAGCCTCCATTTGCACTGAGTAGAAATATTACTTGTACATCCAAACTCCGTAAACCAAGTTGTACCAAATGAGTTCACCATACCTACCTATATGCGGTATTTCCATGCCATTCCAAGTAAATTTCTATGTGCCAACACTAATTTTCAAAATGAATTTCCTTTTTGTGTGCCAGTACAGCTCATGAAGCGGCAGGGGGTGGCCAATAATTTTCATGCTAGATATTTTATTCTCAAGATGAGTGTTTATTCACTTGTCATTGCACGAGAGCGTGGCAAGATAATTGGGATGCCCAGTCCGGAAATGAAAAAAAATTATTTATTTTATTCAATAATAAATTCCTTGGAAAGTTTTGGTATGGAGGGCACCCGTGGATATGGCTAGCCATGGATTGTGAAAGAATGGTGGAAAAAAGAATAAACTTTATTTTCTGTTTGGGAACCGCCTATGATTTATCTAGAATGGAAACCATTAGGAATTCTCGGTCGTTTTCGTTGACAGGAAAAGCATGCCTCTCAACAAATTTCATCTCCCAATTTAATCTTTGAGCTATGGCACCTCTACAAATCTCTGCTTCCCTCTGCGAAGGGCCTATCTATTTACTTTTATGCAATTTTTATTTTTATTGAGTCTCCATCTTCTCTTATAAAGCGCTAACTAGGGAGCACTATGATCATACTTGTGCATTAGGCATAGTTAATATTTGAGTGTGCTTCGTGAATAGATCAATGATTGAGCATAATGGGCTAGGGATAGCTTTCTTTAGTGTTGATATTTTGAAAGACATGGTTGCTTGTTGATATGCTTGAGTATTGATGTCCTCATGTCAAATATAGACTATTGCTTTGAATCATCTAAAGGTCCAAATGTCCATGCTACAAAAGAAAAGATTATGAGATGAACATGTTAGGCAGCATTCCACATCAAACAGTTTTTATCATTTACCTACTCGAGAACGAGCAGGAATTAAGCTTGGGGATGCTGATACATATCCAACATATCTATAATTTTTTATTATTCCATACTGTTATATTATCAATCTTGGATGTTTTATATTCATTTTATAGCAACTTTATAACATTTTTTGGGACTAACATATTGACATAGTGCCCAGTGCCAGTTGTTGTTTTTTGCTTGTTTTTTACTTCGCAGAATAACCATATCAAACGAAGTCCAATTGCAGCAAAACTTTTTGGAAAAAAAATTCTGCCCAGAAGACACCCAGGAGGCCCAGGAGGTGCACCAGAGGGGCTCTGTGGCGCCCACTAGGCACCAGGGCGTGCCAAAGTCCCCTAGCGTGCCCTGGTGGGTAGTGGGGCCCACAAAGGAGTCGAGAGAAAATAGTTTTCGCTGCCGCAAGTTCCAGAACCACGAGATCCAATCTAGAGGACTTTTCCAGCACTCTGCCAGAGGGGTCAACGATCAAGGAGGGGTTCTTCATCAACACCATTGCCCGTCCGATGACGCGTGAGTAGTTTACCACAGACCTACGGGTCCGTAGGCAGTAGCTAGATGGCTTCTTCTCTCTTTTTGATCTTCAATACAATCTTCTGCTCGATGTTCTTGGAGATCTATTTGATGTAATGACTTTTTACTGTGTGTTTGTTGGGATCCGATGAATTGCGAGTTTATGATCAGTTCTATCTATGAATATTATTTGAATCTTCTCTGAACTCTTTTATGCATGATTGTTATAGCCTCATATTTCTTCTCCGAAACTTTGGTTCGGTTTGGACAACTAGATTGATTTTTCTTGCCATGGGAAGAGGTGCTTTGTGATGGGTTCGATCTTGCGGTGCTCAATCTTAGTGATAGAAAGAGGCATGACACGCATGTATCGTTGCCATTAAGGATAAAAAGATGGGGTCTATTCCTACATGAATAGATCTTATCTACATCATTTCATCGTTCTTATTGCATTACTCCATTTTTCCATGAACTTAATATACTAGATGCATGCTGGATAGCGGTCGATGTGTGGAGTAATAGTAGTAGATGCAGAATCGTTTCGGTCTACTTGACACGGACGTGATGCCTATATTCATGATCATTGCCTTAGATATCTACGGCCCCCGGGTCTATTTCCTATCATATTATTTTCAGACCTATTAATCCAAAAATACCTTGCTGCACTTTTTCTTTATTTATTTTATTTTGTGCTTTTGTTAGATCTATTCAACCTTCTCATACAATTTAATCTATCTAAATATCGCAGGTGGTTACCGTCCAACCGGGCGCGTGCTGCTAAACTGCTGGCATCAGTGAGCTTTAGGAAGAATCGTACGACGCCGAGTGCCCATACTTATTCCCGCGTGGTGGTTAGTGCGAAAAGGCCAGAGGTCTACTCAGATCACATATCCAAACCCGTTAGGGTCTTGGGAGCACGCAGAGACGATCAGTGATCCTGTCGCCCCGTCTTGAGGACTTACGGCAAGGGTCAGGCCCGTCCCTCTCTAGGGCGGTCTGCCTGCTCGGCCGTGCCTCGTAATTATCTCACGGGTACCCTCCTGGTCAACCCGACTTCGGTAACTCTCGCGGGTACCCCGGGGGGCCGACCCGACTTCAACAAGGGACTGAGGTAAAGTCAAGGTATCCGTCTGTCCATAACATCAAGGGGGAAATCTGAGGAATCACCCTCGATAGGTTCACACTTGAGGGGCTGCACGACAGAGGCATCATCGGAGGGGGTGAAAGAGGAATCACCCTCGGTAACCCACAACTGACTAGCTACGCTACAGAGTTATCATCAGGAGTGAGGTAGGAGGTATCACCCTCGGCACTCGATAGTTGCTCTCAATAGTCGTACAACTAAGGGGGTGTGCGGTGATGTGTCGGTCTCTGCACATCGATCACGTTGATCGAGTCATCGATAACAGGCCGGGCAACTAGGACAAGGATGAAGGGTCGCCGATGGATCACTAACCAACCGATACTAAGCATATAGGATATCAGGTAAAGTAACAAAAATAGGTTGCAAAAGCAGGCTATGCATCAGAATAGGAGTTATCGAACAACAGTAGAAAAATCTAATGCAAGCATAAGAGATAAAGAATGGGCGATATAGGAATGATCAAGTGGGGTTTTGCTTGCCTGGAAGCTCTGTTGAGAGGGGTTGGTCGTCAGTAGTGCAGTCGTACTCGGGAGCAGCGTCGGTCTCGGGGTCTACTGGAGAGAATAGGGGGAAGAAACAATAAATACTAAGCAAACAAATGCATCATAAAGCAAGACATGACAATATGATGTGCTATGGGTGACCTAATACAGTGCTATGCTTTACAGACGGAGCGGGAAAATATCCAGGAATATTTTCCAGGCTCCAGGCATTTATCGGTCAGACAATCCGGAAGGGAAGGTTCCTTGTTTGCTGTGTTGGGGGCATGTGACAGGTATGCGGATGGCATATTCGGATTCGTCTTATTTTTTTGATCATTTTTCATATATAAATTATTTTCATCAGAGTTACAGTTTATTTTATATGAATTTTCAAATTAAAATGAATTTCTGGAACTAATATTATTTTGAAATTAAAAGGATAAATTGCTATGTGCACCTAAAAGTGCACACAACAGTGTGTGTGGATAACAGTGGGGCATGTTGACCGCTGACTCAGCAGTCAACAGCCAGCCATTGACTGGTCAATGGTTCCAAAGGGTCCCATCTATTAGTGGGTCATTTTAATTACCAGAACTTAATTAGTTTAATTAGACAGTGGGGCATGTTGACCGCTGACTCAGCAGTCAACAGCCAGCCATTGACTGGTTAATGGTTCCAGTGGGTCCCCTCTATCAATGGTCATTTTAATTACCAGAGCTTAATTAGTTTAATTAGACAGTGGGGCCCAGTGCTAAGTGACACAGTTCACTGAAACATTATTTTACTACAAGGCCCATTGTCAGTGGCTGTTACGTTCAGGGGGTTAGTGCTAAACCAGTTTAGGCTAACTAAAGAGGCCGGTCAACAGGAGAGGTTGCAAGCGCACAGACGCAGAGGTGGACCGGCGGACACGGCGCTCGCCCGGCAGATAGCGGCGGCAGCGGGCGAGCGGCGCGTGGGGCGAGAGGGCCGGGCGCGGCCTGGGGCGCGAGGGTGAAGCAGAGCAGAACACTGTAGCGTCCGTCGGCGGGCACAGAGGATGGCGGCACGGCTTGGCCCTACGGGACCGGTGCGACGAGGCGCATCTACTGATATGAGCAGCTCGTGCAGGGGAGGTCGAACCCAGAGGCAACCACGATGAGCCGCGGCGGCACGGGCGGTGCTCGACCAATCCAAGGCTACGGGGCATGGGAGGGAGCATGGGGAGGTCAGGGGGACGGGGAGCTCACTGTAGGCCAGGAGAGGGCTCCGCGATGCCGGGGGTGGTCGGAGTCGACCGAGTCGACGTCTGGGCAGTTGCGGCAGCCGGTGAAGGGGATCATGGCGGGCGGCGTCGATGCGGCTCCCCGGGTTCAATCAGTTGCGCAAATGACGAAGAAGAGGACGACGATCCTAGTGGTCACCAGCAGATGGCGAATGGTGGTCGATGGCCACGCCAACGACGGTGACGAGGATATGGGTGCGCTCGATGAGGCGAGCAGAGAGGGAATGGCGCGTTGGGGGAAGAGGGAAGGCGGGTTAGGGTTTTCGTGGGGTTGCGGGGTCCTTATACATCTCCCAGGGCAAGCAGATGATCGACACGAGCGAGATCCATGAGTGGACGGCTTGCGTGTGCCCGACCAGCGCCATGGCCTCCTGCCTCACCAGGATGTGTAACAAAGGCCAGCCAAGTTGGGCCGGGCCATACTGTAGCTGGTGTTGTGCCTAAGTGCACAGTGGCGTTTGTATTTTTCTTTTTTTCTTCTTTCTTTATATCTTTTCTATTTTGCACATATTTTCTATATTAAATGAATTTATTTGCGCATTAAACTTGGTGCATAAATAACAGAGATTACTTTGAGCTAGCACAAAAAGTTTTAGAGCATTTGGGAATGTTTAAATATTTGTAGAAATTGAAAAGGTCAATTATTTTACTGTTGATCCACTTAATTAATTTCCAGGGGCATTTTAGGAATTCAAATGAGGTTGGTTTCATCATAAAAATACTTAGTGTTTATTTACAAAATATGAACTATTTTGTTTTCATGTTTGAAGATGTAAATATTTGACTTGCATTTCAAATTGGAATTTGGCTTTGATTTTGGACAAGTGGCAATTAAATTAGAAAAACATGATGGCATGGCATTATTAGAGGGGAGATCACTGTAGCATGATTCTCGGGTGTTACACTAGCTATTTAGATATAGTAGATTGGATGTTTAATTTGGTTATATGCAACATGTTCTTATAAATAAATGTTGATGTTCTTTATACAGAGCATATATGTTGTGCAGACGGAGCAAATCACATCGCACACGGACTAATCTATGGAACCCGTCGGTGATGATTTCATCAATCACTCTGACAATTGTGTGCCAGCAAGCATTGGTTTTCCCACAACACATGGCTTATTAGCAGGAATCATATGTGTTATTATTCTCACACAATTTTGATTACTGACATATTTGTCGCGTATCACACAAATCTTGTTAAGCAGAATTGTTTGTGTTTATTTTGGCACATCGCAAACATTTCATTCGATTTAACTGTATGCCATCAATCGCACACATCTTGATGACTATTTCTGTTGTTTTGGCCCATCGTAAACAATTCATCCGAATGAACTATATGCCATCTATCGCACACACCTTCATTTGGCTGACTGTTTCTATTGTCTTAACTAATCGCAAACAGTTCGTGTCGGTGCAACAAACATGAGTGTTTGCCGCCGTGACTTATGCATAGGCCCTCTGCAAATTCTTGTGTCAAGTGCCAAGTCTCATATACAACTAAGCCGGAGAAACCGCTCTTTCTGAGATCAAGGAGAGCATTAAGAAGACCAAGTGTTGGAACATAGACACAAATTTCATAATAGGAGCAACCAACTCTAGCAGGAACGAGCCGGCAAGTAAAGCACCGGCAAGCGTTTCGGGAATGGGTTTCCCGCCAACACCAATGCTCTACCTCCCTGACTAGCTGGATGCTGATTAGTGAGGTGTCGAGCCCACAGGTTCTTAGGTGGGCATAACCCGTGCGTGTCAGCTTACTGGAGGAGTAAATCATCTTTATTGACACCCGTCTTGATGGCGTGTCACGCTAATAGGAGGTAGCTGGATAAGTGACGCGGCAACCTTATCGAGCGTCAACCTCCACATGACACCTAGCAGCGCATTTAATGTATTTTTTCCTAACTGCCAGAGTTAGGTATGATAGCTCTGCATCAGTCTAGATCACCCATGTAATGACCTTTTTGCCACTGTGGTGGCCCCTTAAGCTATAAAAGGTGTGTCAGGGCAACATTAGAGGGGGTAAAAATATCTGTAAACCTCACGCATAGGCATTCGTGTAGCTGCTCTCTTCTCACCGCTTGCCGGGGGAGAGCGCTCCATGTACTTGTGCTCAACACCACCAATACACCCAAAGGCAGGAGTAGGATTTTACGCCTCTGGGCGGCCCGAACGTGGGTAAACTCGGGCACTCCTCATTGTTGTTGCTCTTTGCGTCGATCGCCACCCCTCGCCGAACCAGCAAAGGGGCACCTTGCTTCATAGATCACCGGCACCATGCCAACATCTTTGACGTGCCAGGCAGGGGGCTCTTCATTGGCGTGAATCAAAGTAGCGAGTAGCGCGTTGGCTACGTGAAGTTCTGCGTCTTCTTCATCACCCATGGCGCCCAAGAAGAACGGCTCCATGATGACAAAACCATCCTCGTCGAGACTCCCACCGCATTCGCCTGCGGCTGGGGCAGGCAGCGCCACTCCGGCGGACGGTGCGGAAGCCATGGGGGGCGTGGCCGGCACAAGAGGTGCTGTCGCCGCGCCCACCGTGGCGGGGATGGACAATAGGCGTGTCGGAGCCGGTCAGCTCCCACGATCCTCTGGCGACGGCCACGACAATGGTGCAGGCGGTGCAGATGTGCAACTCCCGCTTCTCCCGCGCCAAGGCGAGCGCAACCACCGGAGCGATGTCACCCGGTCTGGCGCAAGCCGAGATCCTCCTGCTACACCAACCCCAGCAGCTGCGGGGGAGATGACATCAAGACATGTACCACGCTTGTCGCAAGATGAATGCGACAAGACGCCGAGCGGTGCTGTTGTGCCTCCACAACAGCACCAATTGATCAAGTTCAAGATCTCCAGGCGCCACTCACACCGCGCCAACCCACTACTGCCCTCAAGATTCGACAACGATACCGCAACGCTGCTCCTGCTGGCTCTGCCAGGTGTCGAGCGACGTCGCGTTCCTCACGCTCCAACATGCCCCAAACGGCAACGGAGGCGATGGAGCGGGCGCAGATGCTGCTGGATTTCCCTCTAGTGGCTGACAAGATGGGCGAGTGGAGGGCTACCATTCGGAGTTTGATCGATTTTGCCGATGCAAACAGGTCCCAGTTGGCGGAGCCCTCGCGGCGTCCACCAACTGCGCCTTCGGCACAAGCTGAGGGTCAAGGGGCGGGAGCTACGCCCACGGTACAGTCCCCTCCCCGACATCAATCTCAGTGGCAACCTCGGCCTTCGCAGCAGGATGTGCAGCCCGACGATGCGTCCATGGCTTCCTCAGGTCCTCAGACATGGCGGGATCAGAGGCAAGTGTTGCTGGAAAGACGAGCGGGGGACGCTCGTACCACTATCCAGCGGCGCCAGGAGGAACACCGTCAATCAGACGAATGCAATGGCCCAGTCGTCGATGTGCCATCATCTGTTGTATGCAGGTACCTACCTTACGAGGTTGGGTGCTCTTCCTTCACACGAGAGCTGTGGCAAGTCCGCTGGCCGTCTGTCCACGCGTTCAAGCCTGAAGTCCTGGAAAAGTACGACGGCAATCAAAACCCGCCAGAGTTCTTTGGGCTGCTATACGATTGATGTGCAAGCTGCCGGGGTACGAGACGAAAAGATCCTAGCCAACTACTTTCCATTGGTACTCAAGCCCAACATAAGATCTTGGCTGATGAATTGCCGGAGAACTCCATTTCCTCATGGTCAGATCTTTGCAATGAGTTTGTTGGTGCTTTTACCGGAGGACAGAAAGGTCTAGGGTTACCTAGCGACCAGCAAGTGATCCCGCAGAAAGAAGGAGAAAGCATGCACAAGTACACCCAGAGATTCAGCTGTGTGCATCGCAGCATACCGGATATCCACCCCGCGGCCATAGTTGCTGCATTCCACACAAATGTGCACAACCGTAAGATGCGGGAGAAGATGCATGTCTGCTTGCCGAAGACCGTCAATGAACTTTACACATTGGCAGAAAAATGTGCGCGCGCTGAAGAATGGAGAAGGATTCCCGGGGAGGAAGACGCTGCTGAGGTCGATTCTGACGATGATGACGCAATCGCCCTAGGGAAGAAGAATCGGAGACGTAACAGAGAACATAGAGGCAAGGCAATTATGGCTGTGGAAGGATCCGGCAACTCCAGCCCCGCCAAGAAATGCAAAACAGAGAGTACCTGCAATGAAGCTACTCCATGCGTTGATTGCCAGGTTGCCGCTGCGGGGAAGAAGACTAGCAAGTCTGACGGGCCATACTGCAAGATCCATCATACCAAGGGCCATGACCTCCAAGAGTGCCGCCAAGTCAAGCAATTGGCTAAGAATCAGAAAGCAGAGTTTGAGAAGCGGGACAAGGAGAAAGGTCAGGAAGGTACTAGTGGATCCGGTAAGAAGGGCCACGGTGGACGAGGTGGAGGCCGTGGCAACGCTGGCTAGAAGAAAGAAAAGCCCGCCAGGGGCAGAGAAAAGAAAGAAGAAGACGAAGAAAGTGAGGATGAGGATGATGAGTCTAGCGAGCAAGCATTCCAGAAGGAAACGGAAGCCATGTGCATTGACGGAGGTGCATCTTTGCACTGCTCCACCGCCAGCTCAAGCAGTGGGCAAGGGAAGTCATTCTGGCGTAACCGAGAGCAGATGCACAAAAGCCCCTCAAGTGGTCCCACACGCCTATGATTTCTGATGCCGAGGACCACCTTGATCGCACGACAGCGGTCGGGTGTTTGACTTTGTTGGTCTCACCAACAATTCGCAACCTCAAGGTCACGAAAATGTTAGTTGACGGAGGGGCTGGCTTGAACTTGATCTCCCCTGAGGTGATCGAGTGGTTGCAGATACCTGAGGAAGAGCTCAAGAAAACGGGGACGTTCCAAGGAATTAACTCGGGTATGAGCCAGTCAAAGGGAAAGATTACGCTGCCGGTGACGTTTGGCGGGGAGCTAAACTACCGAACTGAGAAGATAGTGTTTGATGTTGTTAAGATCCCCTTGCCATTCAATGGAATCCTTGGCCGCCCTGCCTTGTCCAAGTTTATGCCGGCGTCCCACTATGCCTATAATACATTAAAGATGCCAGGGCCCATGGGTGTCATCTCCATTAACTCAGATCAGAAAGATGCAATCATCTATATGGACAAGCTCTATAGAGACGCAGTCACAGCAGAAACTGGTAAAACAACAGCTCCCGCCAAGGAGCAAAGTTGCAAAAAGCCCGGCAAGACATCCAGTGGGCCTTCTAGGAAGCGCACCTCTTCGGAGTGCTGTGTGCCCGTCGATGTTGGGTAACGCAGCAGAAAACAAAAAAATTCCGACCTACGCACCAGCCTAGGGCCACTATGGAGACTGCATACAAGGTTTGATCATTTTCGTTACCGACTCGTAGCGTAGCGGAAGTAGAGTCGATAACGATCGGTGGTGCAGATCCCCGGAGCTAGGATTTACAACCTCCCAACCACGAGGATGTATACCCTCATCTGCCCCTCGGACAGCCCTCCGGGAGGCGGTCGAACAGTCCCCCAGATGGTGTCTCGGACAGCCCTTCGGGAGGACCTTCGAAACTCGGACGGTCACTCGGACAGCCCTCTAGGAGGCGGTCGAACAGTCCCCCGGACGGTGTCTCGGACAGCCCTTTGGGAGGACCTTCGAAACTCGGACGGTCACTCGGACAGCCCTTCGGGAGGACCCTCAAAACTCGGGCGGTCACACGGACAGCCCTTCGGGAGGCACTCTCGAACTAAGACCGAAACAACGATCTCTCTACAGAGTTGCACACATACGGTGTCATCTATCCGGCAGGGCTTCGCCGTCCAGAACTAGTTCCCACCGGAACCCAGACAGCCTTTCGGCTCTACGAAACTATTTCGCTGTGAGGGAGAGAGAAGCTAGATCATGCATGGCACTTTTATGTGAGAAAGAGTATGTGTGGAGAGTGGCTGTGCACCTCTATTTATAGGAAATCCCAAGGGGTAGGGTAGTTTTACACAAATACCCCAAAACCACATGAATGGAGTCCTTCACAAGGACCTAAAGGAGAAACCAAAGGACAAGTGGGGCCCCATGGAGCAAGCCCACATGTGGCCGGCCACCATACTAGTGGATCCCCCAAAAGGGTTCCTATCCATCCATGTCATGCCCTTAGATCTTTTGAGCAAAGCCCAAAAAGTGGCTTTCCAAAAAGTAACCCAAAAAGCACTTTCACTATTCACGACGACATTTTTCCGCGTCCGTTCGAACTGAAAATATTTATGTGGGCTTAGAACATTTCCAGGACCCACTAAAATAATTTTCAACGCGTTCCAAAACAATTCCAGATTAGTGATTTTCATCTGCGAAAAGCATCTGAAGCGGTTCCGGCAGCTCAGGAACATTTCCGGTTTTCACCCCAGAAAATTCCAGAAAATTTCCAGAATGATTCTGCCACCCTCCAAGAATTATTGGGCATGTGCCGAAATCAATTTGACTTAATGGTATCCCCTGAAACAACTTTTCAGTTTTACGAAACTATTTCGCTATTATCTCTCCGGAACTCTTCCATTGTCTCCGAAACTTTTTCGGCGAATTTCTCTCAGACTCCCTGTCTAGTATTCAGCGGATAGATGACCCTTAAGCGTGTGACCCTATGGGTTCGGTGAAGTATAGACATGACCAGAACTCTTTCCGATCAATGATCAACATCGGAGCCGTGCACACCCATATTGACCCCTATACCCACACGAATGAATATTCGAGTGAACCTCCAGTTTCCGTGTGCTATTCCTGTTACTTCGCGATATGTTAAAAATACCTGAGGTGAGATTTACTTGCATCCCCGTGGTTCAACAACTTGTCCACTATGCCAGTTACCTCGTTACCGGTATTGTTCTCTTTTCTCGTTACCGTGTTCCGGCATCCCCGTGATCAAAGCACAAAGTGTCTGGCCAGACGATGATGGATACCGTAACACTGAGAGGGCCCAGAGATATCTCTCCATCGTCGGAGGTGCAAATTCCAATCTTGAGCTATCAAGTTACATGACATACTTTTCCATGAACCCATAAGCCGTCGTAATAGCCACCCATTTACGGGTGACGTTTAACAAACCCCAAAGTTCATGAAGCAAGCATGAAGAAACTCGATACTCTCATGGTCTAAGGAATCATGCAAATGTTAACCATCTCTGTGTTATTAACCATTTAACTTGTGACGAATGTATCTCATGGCATAACATCAATTCGGGTCGATTCAACACAAATGTTCTTCTAACATTGTGCCCTCAAAGTTGCTGGCATAGACATGCCCATGATCAGGAAAACAGAACCATCATGCAACATTTGAGCTAGTCTTAGAGGTCAGACTAGGAATACATTTTACCGTTTATTATCCCACACGTGCATATGAGTCTTCCTCCGAGCCTCGTGGTTATTGTAGACTCGAGAACCATAGCAGTTATAGCATGGAACATAAACCTAATTATGAACAGGGAGATAATCAATAATATTTATTATTGCCTCTAGGGCATATCTCCTACAGACTCCCACTTGCACTAGAGTCAATAATCTAGTTAATGCTAATGCACTTTACACCTGTGGCACACCGGTGTAAATATGCTTCGCTTGTGGTATAGCCTGATGTCCAATGGATCTGACGACTTCAGCTCCGTGTGTATCTTTGCATATCCTCGCGTTTTCACACTTTCACAAAATTCATATTTTGTGTGGACTTGGCTTTGCATATTTGTGAATCATTGGTCCAAACCTGATTCCTCAAACTGAGCTATGGAGCAACTATCTGCAATAGTGTCCCATTGACCAAAGCCATCTTGAAACCATACTAAGTTCATGAATGAACTATATGATTCAACAACTTCTTTGTCGCTTCTAAAGCGTCAACATACTTAGCCATTTGTTATAGAATTCGCCACAGTAACCTGTTTGGAACAATTTCCAACTACCGTGCCACCATATTGTGTATTACACAAAACTCTTAATTTAAATCGAAAATCGCATGGAACATTGATGAAGACTGTATAGATGTAATTACTTACAATGAGCACTTCATAATCTCTGCTTGCGAGAAAACATGTCATCAGTACTACTCTAGTACTCAATGACATTTTTCACTGGTTTCCCATGATCAGTACCTTGATCACTTTGGTATCTATACTCGCAACAACATTGGAGTATTGGACAAATCTGGTTGTTTTTACACACCATGGAATACATGATTAATCCAAACACGAAGGTGTGTGGAATCTCCATCATGTATTTTACTCAACAGTGTTTTTGGGACACCGAGTCTTGCAAAAACTCTTTCCATGTGACTTCAGCAAGAATCACTCCTTGGCATTTTAAATGCTAAAATGTTTTATCATCTTGTCAATATGTATCTTTGCTCAGCCCCATTAGGTAAATCTATCTCCATATATCATCATGCCTAATATTAAGGCTATTTAGCCCAAGCACTTCATCAAAAAACTTTTTTCAAATGAAGTCCTAATTCGTGTCAAGAAATTTATTTCCAATTAACAATGTGTCAAGCACACAACGTTTTTAGAAATATTATTATGCTCCCACTTACTTTCTTGAATCACAAGCATCTTCGTTACCCATTGATGAAGTCAAAACCCTTTTTTTGACCATTTCATCAAAATACGAAGATTCCAACTCCATTTTGCTCTCTTCTGTCCATCGCTGGAACTCTGAAGTTTGCACACTCAGTAGCATCCTTTGGAATGACAAAATACCTTGGACTGTAACACATGCAAGTCCTTGGTTTCATTTCCATCATATGGAAATCCTATTGTCATCCATGTTTCATACCTCATGACTGAAATATGTATTAATTGCTAGTTCAACCCCATCTGACTTTAAGCATCGCTACGGTGAGACAATCTTATCGTAGTCAACTCCTTGAATTTGTTATTGCAACAAGTCGAGCTTTTATGGATAAAACATTTTTATCCGTATCAGTTTATAGTTCCAATACAATCCGTTAGACTCTATGTTTTCCGGAAGGTGTATCAAGATTTTAATCTTGAATCACTTATATGGAAACTACCTCGGATTGTATTGGCATTTAGCCAATTCCGGAGTCAGGGCCCATCAATGCTTCCTTGTGTATCGTAGGTATACTGTTGTCTAACAACAATATCTCGTATGCGCACCTGAGAGGTTTACACGAGCCTTGCCTACGTGGTTCAGCTGCAAGTTCGACCGAAGTCCATACATTTTATTGTAGAGACTTCCGTATCAGTCGCTGTAGGAAACTCCGGAATCACTTCCAAGGTTCCTTTCCTTTGACCTGATGACGAAGATACTGGTTTTCTCTTCGAGTTGCACTGTCCTCCCACTCACCTTTTGCAGGAACTATTCTCTTTAAAAGCATACCGTTTTGTGGCAAAAACCTTTGCCTCGGTATAGTGGTGGGGGAATACTCAATGACTTGGGATAACCTACAAAGTAGCACTTTTTTTTGTTATAGGTTTGTAACCTTTTGCACAAGCCCCATATTCCAAATGTTTAAGAAAAGATATAACATGGTTGGGTGTACCATACCATGGCATCATTTCAACAGACCCGATGGAGCTCTTTTTAGTGTAAAAGCCGCAGTCTCTAAAGCATCACTTTAAAAGGGATAATGGCAAATTTATTTATGTCATCTTTGATCTTACCATGTCATAAATGCTTCGATTACATCTTCACGGACTTTCCACTTGCAGTGGTGTTCCGGGAGGTGCAAGTTATGAAACTCCTTTCACAACTCATCATACATTCGCTAAACTTGTTACTCAAATATTCCTTTCTGCAATCGAATTGAGAAACATAATTTTCTTGTTACAATAACTTCTATTTCATTTTTGAAAACCTTTCGAATGAATTCAAAAGATCCAGACTTACGTCTCATCTAGTAAATATCCATATATCTACTTGAGTCATTTCTGAAGATAGATAAATCCACTACTTGCAACCACATTTATTGAACTACACACATCAAAATGTATGATCACCAATAAGTTTGTTGCTCGTTCCTTATGGCATGTGAACGGTATTTCAGTCACTTCACTTTTCGGAGGAAAGTTGCAAGTGTCAGATGATTCAAAATCAAGCAACTTCAATATCCATCATAATGGAATTTTTTCATGCGGGTTTCTTCAATGTGACCAAATGCAGTGCCACACGTGTGTGCTATTCTGTTAGTCTTGCAACATTTATTGTCAGTGTTATGGATGTATCATATTACCATTAATATTCATAACATACATCCCATCTTGGATGGAAGCATTGCCCTTTATGTTATTCATAATACTGAACAACAATTGTTCTTTTATGAACAACCCTTTTGCAACAACATTGTGCAATTGGCTAGAGTGTGTAAAACTCTAAAATGAATTATGAAAGTAAATCCAGAGGTAATATATTATTATCATTATTCATAACATACATCTCATTCTCAATGAAAGTATGGCCCTTATGTTATTAATAACATCGAACATAAAAAGTTCTCTTATGAACAACCTTTTTGCAAGGTACCTTATGCAAAGGGCTAGAGTGTATGAAACTCTAAAATGAATTATGAAAGTAAATACATAGGGAATACACAGATGGAAGGTATAGTACTATTACTATGTTCCCAGCGTGTATCAAAACCTCATTCCTGGCTAGTCTTTCAAGCCATAGTAGTTGTTACATTGATTCGCAACAGAATGCAATCGAGCGGGTGTCTTTGTGATTAACTCACAATACCCAAGAATTAGTGATTAACATGTTTAACCATAATTCCCAAGAACTATATCTTTGACTAGCCTTCTATACATCAAAAACTTGTATGACATTCATACATGAGCTAGATATTCCAGTCTTCTTTCTTTCTGCCTTTATACTTCTAACAGTTTAACTTTTAGCATTTCTCCTACTCTCAGAAGAAGCACCCAACTTAAGAGTGGCATTAGCCCCGGACTTCCTAGGCGTGAAAGTTTCACTAACACCCTTCGGACACTTCCTTTCTCTTTAAGTTGTTGTTTTATTCACCTTTCATCATATGACAGGCGTTCTTCTGGATCCCTCTCTTATCAGTCTAATGCATAGGAAACTCCTTTACTAATAGTTTGCAAACAAACATTGCTTTGGATATGTCATATATTTTAGCCTTTGTCTGTCTTTGAAAATGATTTTCAGATTCCATGAATATCACATAACTATCCAAACTTTCGAAGTTCGGGTCTCATGGAAGCAAACATATTGCACTTGACTGAAACGGAATTCTAGCTTTTGAATCGAAGGACGAGAGTCACATGATCCATAGCATAAGCGAGAGAATACCAAAAGTATGCGATAGGACAAAGTCCTTCTCGGCACTCTTGAGGACAATCCTCACATTATGTTACCAACCGTAAAGATTTAACCAGATATTTAACAGCTATTCAATTTTAACAGGGAAGGTGGAAACGCGAGCCATTATTCTACAACTATTATGCATATAACACTTAGACAGTGTCCATAATTATTTGCACTAAGAATTAAAAGAATTAATTCTAAAGTGCGGTCCCACTCAAATCAATATCTCTCATAATTGATTGTGAGTGATTAAAGATCCGCATTTCAATTCCACGCCATTGATGGGAACATCACTGATGACGGGAACTTCAATTGGTAGGCCAACATGCCGATCACATCTCTATGTGACTCTTGTTCATCTTTCGATGGGCATGTTCCAAGCTCAGGACTTTCAAGCTAGAACGTCAAGACAACCAAGTGATCTCGCTGCGAGGTCTCAACTCACCCGCCTCACACATCCCTAATCGTTTGTACCCATGGAAACATGACGCACTCCGAAAAGTTAGGTGCCGTGACGGTGCTACACTTGGGAGAACACTAACTACTTGATATTTTTGTGAGAGATCACCCTAATAAAAAAGCGACTACCACGTAATCAAAAAGGGTGCATCATAAGGAATAAACATCTCAGGCAATTCATAATAGCATGATATGGTATAGCCCTTTCTGATGGAGAAGTCTTCTATTTCTTCGTCTCCAGCATTCGCGTCGATGTTCACCTTCGCGAAGATTGCCACCACCTTGTCGATGCACCAGATAATATTGCTATCTCTATAGCTAATAAAATAATGCATTACTTAAGGTTGACACACAGGTCATTAAAGTGACAATCATATGGCTCCAGCCATCATGCCGAATCATGACACGCAGGTCATGTTAATCAATTTACATTATATAGTCATCTCATACATAATCAAATTATTATGAGCACTGCTATACCACATCACATGCACATGCAAACCCTCCTGCAAAACCAAGTTAGATGCCTCTAATCGGTTCATGCAAAAACTTGTTTTACGTGGCTTCTAAGGTTTCGAAACAACTGAAGCTACCAACGTCCATCATCAAGTATCATAATTCAAGTCGCTAGATTAACTTTGCGGGGTGTATGAAACACGAGATAATAAAATATCAAGCCCCATACTGAACTTCGTCATAAGCACGACCCCCGTGCAGATCATATCTGCATTGCCCTTTTGGCTGTGAAATTTCATCTTTCTTTTTAACTATGGTGGAATTCAATGAACTGTTAGCACTTCGTTGATCAATCAGGATCGCGGATTGCCAGAACATTGAAACTCCACCATGCTGTTATCAAGATCAGAAATATGCAAATTCCAGGGAAGTAACAGGAACATCGGGTAACAGACTTCATCTCCTACCCGCACAAATAATTTTCAGTAATAGAACTCATCTACTACCTAATTATATTGTGCAACACCCATACATCTCTATGTATTCTAGATCGCAACCTGCATCTACGCATAGCAAAACTCATGATGCCACTATTGGGTAACGCAGTAGAAAACAAAAAAATTCTGACCTACGCACCAGCCTAGGACCACTATGGAGACTTCATACAAGGTTTCATCATTTTCGTTACCGACTCGTAGCGCAGTGGAAGTAGAGTCGATGACGATCGGTGGTGCGGATCCACGGAGCTAGGATTTACAACCTCCCAACCGTGAGGATGTATACCCTCATCTGCCCCTCGGACAGCCCTCCGGGAGGCGGTCGAACAGTCCCCCGGACGGTGTCTCGGACAGCCCTTCGGGAGGACCTTCGAAACTCGGACGGTCACTCGGACAGCCCTTCGGGAGGACCCTCAAAACTCGGGCGGTCACACGGACAGCCCTTCGGGAGGGACTCTCGAACTAAGACCGAAACAAAGATCTCTCTACAGAGTTGCACACCTACGGTGTCGTCTATCCGGTAGGGCTTCGCCGTCCAGAACTAGTTCCCACTGGAACCCAGACAGCCTTTCGGCTCTACGAAACTATTTCACTGCGAGGGAGAGAGAAGCCAGATCGTGCATGGCACATGTATGTGAGAAAGAGTGTGTGTGTGGAGTGGCTCTCCACCTCTATTTATAGGAAATCCCAAGTGGTAGGGTAGTTTTACACAAAAACCCAAAAACCACATGAATGGAGTCCTTCACAAGGACCTAAAGGAGAAACCAAAGGACAAGTGGGGCCCCATGGAGCAAGCCCACACGTGGCCGGCCACCATACTAGTGGATCCCCCAAAAGGGTTCCTATCCATCCATGTCATCCCCTTAGATCTTTTGAGCAAAGCCCAAAAGGTGGCTTTCCAAAAAGTAACCCAAAAAGCACTTTCACTATTCACGACGACATTTTTCAGCGTCCGTTCGAACTGAAAATATTTATGTGGGCTTAGAACATTTCCAGGACCCACTAAAATAATTTTCAATGCGTTCCAGAACAATTCTGGATTAGTGATTTTCATCTGCGAAAAGCATCTGAAGGGGTTCCGGCAGCTCCGGAACATTTCCGGTTTTCACCCCAGAAAATTCCAGAATGATTCTGGCACCCTCCAAGAATTATTGGGCGTGTGCCGAAATCAATTTGACTTAATGGTCTCCCCTGAAACAACCTTTCAGTTTTACGAAACTATTTCGCTATTCTCTCTCCGGAACTCTTCCGTTGTCTCCGAAACTTTTTCGGCGAACTTCTCTCAGACTCCCTGTCAAGTATTCAGCAGATAGATGACCCTTAAGCGTGTGACCCTATAGGTTCGGTGAAGTATAGACATGACCGGAACCCTTTCCGATCAATGATCAACATCGGAGCCGTGGACACCCATATTGACCCCTATACCCACACGAATGAATATTGGAGTGAACCTCCAGTTGTCGTGTGCTATTCCTGTTGCTTCGCGATATGTTACAAATACCCGAGGTGAGATTTACTTGCATCCCCGTGGATCAACAACTTGTCCACTATGCCAGTTACCTCGTTACCGGTATTGTTCTCTTTTCTCGTTACCGTGTTCCGGCATCCCCATGATCAAATCACAAAGTGTCTGGCCAGACGATGATGGATACCGTAACACCGAGAGGCCCCAGAGATATCTCTCCATTGTCGGAGGAGCAAATCCCAATCTTGAGCTATCAAGTTACTTGACATACTTTTCCATGAACCCGTAAGCCACCGTAATAGCCACCCATTTACGGATGACGTTTAAAAAACCCCAAAGTTCAAGAAGAAACTCGATACTCTCATGGTCTAAGGAATCATGCAAATGTTAACCATCTCTGCATTATTAACCATTTAACTTGTGACGAATGTATCTCATAGCATAACATTAATTCGGGTCGATTCAACACAAATGTTCTTCTAACATTGTGCCCTCAAACTTGCTGGCATAAACATGCCCATGATCAGGAAAACAGAACCATCATGCAACACTTTGAGCTAGTCTTAGAGGCCAGACTAGGAATACATTTTACCGTTTATTATCCCACACGTGCATATGAGTCTTCCTCCGAGCCTCGTAGTTATTGCAGACTCGAGAACCATAGCAGTTATAGCATGGAACATAAACCTAATTATGAGCAGGGAGATAATCAATAATATTTATTATCGCTTCTAGGGCATATCTCCTATAGTCAAGGACTTACCGGAAAGCTCTACCGGCAAGAGATCCAAGGCCACTCCACCTGCGACAAAGAAAGTGCTAGCAAGAGAGGATGGTACTGATGGTACTTTCACCATCGGTGCCACCCTATGCAGAAAATAGGAAAGCGCACTCATTACCTTCCTGCGGGCGAATTGTTTGCATGTCAACCACCTGACATCCCCGGTGTTCCCTGGGAGGTAATTGAGCACCACCTTGCTGTCTTCCCTCATGCTCGGCCCATCAAGCAAAAGGTCAGGAAGCAAGCATTGGAACGGCAACAATTTATAGCAGAAGAAATCAAGAAACTCGAGGCAGCTGGCCTGGTTAGAGGAGTGCCACATCCAACCTGGTTGGCAAATCCGGTCGTCGTGCGCAAGGCAAATGGAAAATGGAGACTTTGTATTGATTACACTAATCTCAACAAGGCATGCCCAAAGGATCCTTTCCCCTTGCCGCGCATCGACCAAATTGTGGACTCCACTGCCGGGTGCGATCTGCTCTCGTTTCTTGACGCCTACTCTGGATATCACCAGATATTCATGTCCAAGGAAGATGAAGAGAAAACCGCATTCATTACTCCATGTGGCACGTACTGCTTCGTACGGATGCCCTTCGGATTAAAGAGTGCGGGTTCAACATTCACGAGAACAGTTTAGATCGGTTTTGAGCCACAGTTGCACAGAAACATAGAAGCCTACATGGATGATATCGTAGTTAAGACCAAATACATGTCCACTTGGATCCAAGAAGCGGAGGAAGATAAGTACTGGCAACTACTTTCTGGGAGAGCTCCCAGAAGCCACCGGCAAAGCAGCTGCCGAGAACATCGATACGGCTTCCGGTGAGCAGCGGTCACACGCAGAACTCCAGATTCTTGCCGATGAGATCAGCGCCCCGTAGCCAATGAGATGCCTTTAGTCCTTGTCGTCGAGCCCCAGGCTCCGACATTGGCGCAACAGATAGTCCAGTTTCTCCAAACAGGAGAACTTCCCGAAGAGCAAGAGCAAGCTGAGAAAGTAGCCCGTCAGTCAAGTATGTACCAGTTTGTGGATAACATCATGTGCAGAAAGCGACTCAACAGAGTGAAATTGAAGTGCATAACCCGGTAAGATGGACAGAAGTTTTTGGCAGAAATACATGGGGTGTATGTGGATCCCACATAGGAGCAAGAACCGTTGTCGAGAAGGCTTTACAGCAAGGCTTTTGGGCCCTCCAGGATGCAACTAAGCTAGTAACAAGATGTGAAACATGCCAGTTCCATTCAAAGAGCATACATCAACCAGCACAAGCCCTCCAGACAATTCCTCTATTTTGGCCCTTTTCGGTCTGGGGGCTCAACATTTTGGGCCCCTTCCCCCATGCTACCGGGGGCTTTGAGTTCTTGTACATCGCCATCGACAAGTTCACAAAGTGGCCTGATGTGGAGCCAGTGAGAAAGGTAACAGCACAGTCAGCCATCAAATTCTTCAAAGGATTGGTTTGCTGGTTTGGGGTCCCAAACAGGGTCATCACTAACAATGGCACACAATTCACGAGCCATGCCTTCATTCAATATACTCAGAGCCTTGGGAGCAAGGTATGCTTTGCATCCGTAGTCCACCCAAGGAGCAACGGGCAAGCAGAAAGAACAAATGCTGAAGTATTGCGCGGGCTCAAGACAAGAACTTTTGACAGGCTGCACAAGTGCGGGAGGCGTTGGATTGACGAGTTGCCGGTGGTTCTTTGATCACTCAGGATGACACCAAATCGAGCCACTGGACAGACACCCTTCTCCCTAGTCTGTGGTGCAAAAGCGGTGCTCCCCACAGAACTCATATACGGGTCACCTCGAGTACTTGCCTACGATGAAGTATCGCAAGAGCAGCTGCGGCATGAAAATGCCGTGCTCCTCGAGGAAGATCGTCTCCGGGCTGCTGTGCGTGCTGCACGCTACCAGCAAGCTTTGTGCCACTATCATAGCCGCAAAGTACATGCCTGGAGCCTGGAGGAAGGCGACCTTATCCATCGGTGCGTTTAGTCCGCCAAGGGTACAAACAAGTTGACGCCGAAGTGGGAAGGCCCTTATCGGGTAGTACAAGTCACAAGACCTGGCGTAGTCCGCCTGGAGACCGAAGATGGCATTCATGTGCAAAACTCATGGAATATTGAGCATCTTCGCAAGTTCTACACATAAGGCGCGGTTGTCGGGCGTTGTCCCGGCAACCTATTTTGTACAAGCATAGTCTCCATGACCTGTAACTCTTTGTACAAAGCCAGGCGCAGAACCTGTGCATAGCTGAATAAAACCAAGTGTTTTCCAAAACTTGCATGCATGTTTTCTTACTTGCTTGAGCATAATTTTGATATGATTACACTGGCTTTAGATAGAATGACTAACATGCTGTTGAAGGCTTCGTGCTACCTTCTCACTCTCTTTTCTGATAAAAGTAGAAGGTTCCCTCGCGAGCAACTTCCCCGGGGGAATATGGAGATGGAGACGGACTCGTTTGGTCCTATGACAGCTCTTCCTAATCTAAGTGATAAGAAGTACAGCAAAGAGAGATAAGTTTGTTTCATTAAAAATTTCCCGTCATTCCATGTCACGCCTATGTATGAGGAACTTGCATGCGAGGAAACCTTGCCGCGTCGACCATTCGCGCTCCTATCCTTGCTTCGAGTCCACTCGACAGGATTAGTTGCAGCTGCGTTTGGAAAAGACCAGTAAGGAACTGGCCTTTATTCGCGCTCCTAACTCGCTTCGAGTCTACTCGACGAAGATTAGTAGTAGCTGCGTTGCAGGCCGGCAAGAGACTTGTCGGAAACCTTGCTTGCAAAAGAGTGTCGAGGGTGGGACCTTCAAAACGGCGAAGGCATGCACAAGTTTCTGACAGGTTTTTCTTTTAATTCCGTGAAACAAACAAGTACAAATCATACAGGTGCTAACATGGATGAGGAAATACTTAACTCTGATTCAATTACGGCATATGCCTACATTTTTTTTTGACTAAAAAAGAAAAGTGCTCCGTAATGCCTTTCGTATCCCTCTCCTCCTAGGGTTTATCTCGAATGCAAAAACGGCAAAAGGAGCACCTAGGCGATGCCCTGGTCACCCCCACCAGGACCAGAGGGACGCAGCCCGACAAGATTGGGAGAGCACCACCTCGGCAGGAAGGATGAAGCCAGGACGGAGTGAACGGCTAGGGGGAGCGCCCCCTCCCCCCGGCAAGGAAGACGAAGCTGGAGTCCACGAGCCTGCCGGGGTCCAGCTGGATGTGGCCGTGGAGTCTAGAAGAAGCACCCCCGGCAAATCGCTCTGTCGGGGGCCATTTGCAGATGATGGTGCCGCCGGCCCCCAGCTGGTGATGACGATGCTGACGATGTACAGCCGGAGTCCGAGTCGTTGTCCTTGGATTTGATGACCGGATGCCCGCCGCCGTCATCTTCGCCATCGGTGTCCTCCTCGTCACTGTCGCTCAAGGAAGAACTTTCATCATCGCTCGAGCTTTCTACGCAGCACCCGAGGCGAGCACCCGAACGCCCGAAAACCTTGATGGAGAGCATGTCAGACTCCACCAACTTGAAGCGAAGGACATGCCCCTCCGCAAGGTACTGGGCGCGGGCAACGGTTTTCCACCCAAGCCTAAGGAGCATGACGCAGGGCGCCGGGAACTCAACATTCACCCACACTGCGTCATTGCAGCAACCGCTCATGCGTAGCCGCAGCCCAAGCGGCTGGTCGACCTCCATCACCCTGGCAAAAGGAAGGGGAAGCCGCAGGCGGCTACGGGTAGGACCGCGCAACTTGACGACGAACTCAAGTGCCGTGTCCCCCGTATGGCCTTCTGCCGGTGGTGGTGCTGCTGAAGGAGAAACAACGAGCGCGCCGCCCCGTCTGCCTGGACCACGGGCACCGCATCGACCCCGACCTCGCCCCGTGGCTCCGCCTCGTGCACTGGAACCAGGCTCTACGGCTGCGGCCGAAGCCGAAGTATGGTCTCGAGGAGAAGCTCTCGCCGCCGTGGCCGAAGTGCGAGCCCGGCCTCTTCCTCTCGCCATGACAGAAGACAAAATTAAGAAAGGAGAAGGTGGATGAGCATCGCTACCCTCGCACACCTCCCTTTTATAGCTGAAGCGAGGGAGGCTGGCTCTCCACTACTCTAGAGTAACCGCCCTGCTCCGCCAATCCGGCTCTCTGCATCCCTCGATAGCGTATTGCTCCATCAACCGTCCCACTACGCCAATCCGAGGCGTTGTGTCTTCTGCCAAAGAACACGTCCCCGAACCCCACTCGTCCACCACCAACCCCACACAATGCATGCGGCGCGCGTGGCGGAAACAACAGGGGTGGTGGGTGAACTAAAGGTAAAATGGCAGTTACCCCGACTCATGCGCGGATGCCCGAATGGCATCCTATGGACGTGGGAACCCCTGGTTTTTTATGCGAATAGCGCACGTCGACTCAGCGCCAGAGATATCAGGGTGAGAGTGGGGGCTGGCCCAGGTCTAGATTAATGAAGAAGCAAAGAAGATTTCAAAGACGCGGCATCGCTCCCGGCAAGATCGATGGGTGCGCTTGTGCATTTGTTGGGCCTACCTCAACGATGCCCGGCGGCACGTGCGGACCAGGCCCGGGGGCTCCTGTCGGTACAACAAACATGAGTGTTTGCCGCCCTGACTTATGCACAGGCGCGCTGCAAATTCTTGTGTCAAGTGCCAAGTTTCATATACAACTAAGCCAGAGAAACCGCTCTTCCTGAGATCAAGGAGCACATTAAGAAGACCAAGTGTTGGAACAAGACAAAAATTTCATAACAGGAGCAACCAACTCCAGCAGGAACGAGCCGACAAGTCAATCCCCGGCAAGCGTTTCGGGCATGGGTTTCCCGCCAACACAAGCGCTCTGCCTCCCTGACCAGCTGGCCGCTGATTAGTGAGGTGTCGAGCCCGCAGGTGCTTAGGTGGGCATAACCCGTGCGTCTCAGCTTACTAGAGGAGTAAATCACCTTTGTTGACACACGTCTTGATGGCGTGTCACGCTAATAGGAGGTAGCTGCATAAGCGGCGCGGCAACCTTGCCAAGATTCAACCTTCACATGACATCTAGCAGCGCATTTAATGCGTTTTGTCCTAACTAGCAGAGTTAGGTATGATAGCTCTGCGTCAGTCTAAATCACCCCTGTAATGACCTTTTTGCCACTGTGGTGACCCCTTAAGCTATAAAAGGAGGGCCAGGGCAACATTAGAGGGGGTTCGAATCTTTGCAACCCTCACGCATAGGCATTCGTGTAGCTGCTCTCTTCTCATCGCTTGCCGGGGGAGAGTGCTCCGCGCACTTGTGCTCAACACCACCAATACACCCAAAGGCAGGAGTAGGGTTTTACGCCTCCGGGCGGCCCGAACCTGGGTAAAATCGTGCGCTCATCATTGTAGTTGCTCTTTGTGTCGATCGCCACCCCTCGCCGAACCAGCAAAGAGGCACATTGCCCCATAGATCGTCGGCTCCACCCTGACAGTTCGTATAGATCAACTGTATGCCACGTATCACACATGCGACTCTAATCTAAATCTTGGTTGATGTCTTCGCCATCGCCATCGCACACAGTTTATTTTATTGGTGACAGTTTCATTACGATACCTTTTACGATTCATACATCGCACACAGTTTGATAGATTGGTCTTCTATACATGCGTCGCGTGAGCACCGTCCTATACTAGTGAGCGATCGATCATGCCATAGCCAGCTCGACCTCAACGGTGTAGGACGTTGGCATCCTCGAAAAAGCAATCAATCAGCTGCCTGGGCCGACTGGATGGGGATACCGATGTGTATCATGCTTCGTCTATAGCAAGCGCGCCATGGTGACCTGCCACTGCCTTCTTAATTGCCTTGCACGCTCACACTCATTGTCTGCCGATGCACCGAATCTTGTACCATATCTTTATCTCTCTTTCTCGCTATCCGTCAGGGTGTCGCCGTTACTCACGTGGCCACCTTCAACCACACGCGCCCTGTCGTCTTCCTCCACAGCTATCACCTAGGTACGTCCCGTCAAAAAAAAAATCACCTAGGTACGTACCAATTGCCATTTTTTTTACCTTTTGCTCCTTGAGCACATGACTGTACGATCTCCATCCAAACAATGAAAGGGTAGATGTAAATAAGGTATGGCGTGCCAAATAAAAAAATACGTACTAGGCTGAACGGCCATATATAGGCTCATTTTTAGCATTTTCTTGAGACTTTGTAGCCAATTCCATGGAGGCTATTCTCGTAAAGGAATATCGCAACGGGTGACTTGTAATATAGAAACGGAGCAACTGAAAAACATAATGTTTTCTGTTCCTCGATTAGAGCCAAAGCAAATTTTGTTTTTCTTAACTCTATAAATCAATTATTTTTATCCATCGAGCATCTCAGGGCCTTGCTCAAAGCGGTTTCTACAAGTAACATGCAAGAGGTTTTGCACGTGGCAGCCTGCTCAGCATTTTTTTTTTTGGAAAACTAGGTTAAATTAGAGGATAACTTATATTTGAAAATTTTACATAGAAAACTCATATAATTTATAGAAATAATGCCCTATAGTTTATAATATATTTCGAATAAAATAAATAGGAAAATGGGGTATTGGAAAATTTACCGAAACCCCAAGAGATGAATTAATAATTTACATGGAAAATTGTGAAAATAAAATAGTAACTTGATCATAAAAAAGACAGAAATTGTAAAACCTCACTAAAAGATCATAGAGATGGATAACTTGAAAAAAAAATCTCCTAGCGTATTTACTCGTTATATTCAAAACCTTATTTAGTGAATTTATGACATTTCTGCATTTTTGAAAGTTAATAAAATCTTTGATGTATTTTGTAAAATATTTCTATTTGAAAATTATTTGTTTATTCCTAAATCTATTTTTGTGTTCACATGGTTGTTAATTTGCGAAACGACTCCCACGTTATCGTGACAACAGCCTTCAAGTTATAAAGCTGAGGAACGAAATGTAGACTTTAACACTAGTGTGGTGAAATATTTGTTGGAGTACAAACCGAACGAGAAGCAAAACTGTTAATAGAGATAGTAGAAAACAGAGAACAAGATATGAGGATGTTTTCAGTGTAGTGTCAAAAACGCTCTTATATTATTGAAGGCCTTACCTAAATCTCAGGTGAATAAATGCACGTCATGCTCCTACAACTGGCCTGCTAGCCACTGCAGGATCGGAGATGTAATTAACAGGGGAGCTAGCTGCGCTAGTCTCGATCCATCAACAGTACGTTAAGATACTTTTGGCCCGCACGCACAATCCGGGTTCCTCCATGATATCTTTCGTGTGGCCCTGAGTAAGCTTGTTCCCACTTCCCACGTGCACTGCTGTACCACCCATCTCTTTCTATGCCTCTCCATGAGATCAATCGGAGGAGAATTAGCTCGCCTCCTATAGGTTATACGTTGGGTCAACTCATGGACATCCCTATTTTGTTAGCTTTCGCGCGCTCACACGAGTATCCGGTGCCACTACTTTACTAACAAGTGTACAACACTGGTCGTGAGCTGTTGGGGCATCATCCATCTCTGTTGGCAGAGGAGATCCGTATCTGCCAAAAGTAGAAACAAGCAAAGTGCCGTAATGGGATCGATATCCTAGCTACAACATGCAAGCATGTCGTTTCCTTTTGACATTTCCTTCATGTTTTGAACCGTTGGATTGCCATCCAACCACTCCATGAAGGTCATGCATCTCTAATTAACACTCCCAAATAATAAGTGCCACACGTGTGGCACGAAGCAAACCGGCCACATTTTTTACAACTAAAGTTGCCATCTAAAAAAACATAAACTGAAACTTGGCATCCGAAAAGGAAGTTGCCATGCTTGACAACTAAACTTGTCATCCTCACGTCACTAAACTTATCATAAAAAACGTTCGGAGTTGACATGTGTTTGTGCCACACGTATGGTACTTATCGGGGTCCTTAACACTCCACACCGCGCATCTCCAACCATGTATTGGAGCAACTCTAATTGTGTCCCATTATTTTCGCCCACTTAACACCATGTGGGAAGGCTTCCTACTTTGAGGCCCTTCGTTTTTCGGCTGGCACTCCAACTATAGCCCCTAAATCAACTATCTTGTTCTTTTCCCTTCTATTTTCCCATATAAAATATAAACAGAAAACGTGCCAGCAACAACGGACGAATGTGGTGGTCGACGCCGGGTGGATAGAAGCAGATAGTCACGGTAGTTGGTCCGTTGGGGAGGAGTAGGGAGGTCCTATTTCGCCCCAAAGCAGTGTAAACCACACTAACGAGATCAAAGTGGTTTATGGCTGACATGGCCACACATGTCTATCTACTCTATTACTCCCTCCGTCCTAAAATAAGTGTCTCAAGTTTAATACAACTTTGTACTAAAACTAATACAAAATTAAGACATTTATTTTGGGACGGAGGGAGTATAAATTAAGACGGTTCTATATACACAGGTATACATATAAAAAGTGTGATCAGTAGGCAACACGAGGACCCTATTGATTGACTTCCGCGTGATCAGAACAACATGAAACGCGATGTACCCAGGTTTGAACCTCCGGCGTGGGTAAAAGTTGCCAATTCTATCTTCTTATCTTTTATTATCACAAGCATAACAATGGGGAGTAGAACTAATCTACATAAGATATAAACTAATAGTCTCGGCGCTGGCTCTCCTCAAGCTTGGTGTGCCTAGTGTATTGGTTGTATCCCCTCCCCTCCATGCCGTGGCCGTTGGGGTTCTTATAAGGTGCATTTTCTTGATCATAAAGGCTAGATCCTCTCAACGTTGGGCTCGTAGATGGTACCGACCAAAGGAAAAATCAACTGGTCAGTTTAAACGTTGGATTATGCATGTCGTCTTACCAGTGGGGGAGCTAGACAAAAATGTTTGGGGGGGCCAAAAGACAAAAAAAAATCTGTAGTGAGCAACTGCTACCGAGAGTTCTCGCAAAGAAAACACTGCTGTTGAGAGAACAATTTATAATGTGTATACTCCGATTCAATCAACCACTAACCAACTGAGAGAGAAAATTGTACCGCTATCACACAAAAAAAACACACTTTATAATGTCGTCGCCACCGTTCCAAACGCAGAGCTCTTCCTAACCTCATCGACGTATCCTCAACAAAGGCCGGGCGGCGTCGAGGGCTCGAGGCTGTCCGTTACAACGTCATCGGCTGGTTGAGTGAAAAACACCACATGAGTTGAGAAGCAGTCGAGCTGGTGAGTGAAGAGGGCTTGTTCGTTGATGCATTGTGCGTGAAGACGAGCCTAAGTTTTGTTCGCATAGGCCCCGTACGTCGAGTACTTTCCGACGTACGACACGATTCATCGACCGTTGGCTGAGATACACACGCGTCCAAGCAAGTCCAAGCAAGTTGATTGATATTGATGAACGGACGAACAAAGCTAGCTAGCCTGGCTAGCTGCTTGATGTATTCCGCTGGCGGACGCTCGTATACGACGCAACCAAGACACGCGCACGCGACATAGAAGACTCGATGGGTTATAGCAACAGGAGCGTGTCGTTTCTGAGATTTTTTATTGCTTTGATCTGGGTTAATTACAAGGGGTAGATTACATTGTATATTTATACTAGTCAAAGCCTAGTTACACCTAACCTAACCGGTGATTGATTCCAAACCGTGCCAGACTGGAATAGCACATCGTGGTTAACTCTAACAAGTCTAAGCCGCTGAACTGTCTGCAAAGGCCACTAGTACGTATAGTAATTAAAAAAATGTTTCAGCTCACAACGTAGCTCCGCCGTTGCGTCTTACATATAGACTGTGAGCCCTTCCCCAACATGATACATTATGGGTATTCTAGTAGATCCTCTCATACTTGTGCACGGAACATGTGCATAGATGCAACATTTATACAGTCTTACACAATACATCTACATGTAGACTTGTACATCGTTGCCTCATTGGTTCAACATCATATAAAGCTCAGTAAAAAATAAAGTGAGCAATAATATTGAGTATAAACTAAAAAAATCAGAGAAAATATATAAATTTATTAAATTATCTAAGAAATTAACTCTAATCAAGAAAAACAAGTAAAGGATGAAAAATGCAGATTGAACTAAAAAATAATTTGAAAACCATTCTAGGAAAACTGCAGATATTTTTTCTTTTTAAACTTATTCAAGGTGCCATGTTTTTTTAGAGGAAATAACAAGAGCGTATCTTTATATTTTTAATTATATTTTTATACAAATAAACAGATGATTTTGTTGCTCCATAATTGGCAAAATTTACCCCGGCCTTCATTGTGTATTTTTTAGAAGTTTTATGAAGTTTTCAGTTGCAGTTTATATTTAATCTTTCCTAGACCTTTGTAAAACAATTATATGATTTTCATGATTTATGTACTCCCTCCGTTTCTTTTTGATCTGCATATAAAATTTGGTCAAATTCAAATTGTGTAAAGTTTGACTAACTTTATAAGAAAATAAATCAACAATCATAAAAGGAATTCAATATTATTAGGTGCATCATGAAATGAATTTTCATACCATATAGCTTTATTATTGTAGATGTTGATATTTTTTATATAAATTTAGTCAAACTTTGCGTAGCTTGACTTTGCTCAAATTTTATATGCAGACTAAAAAAACTGAGGGAGTAATACACATTGTTATACATGCTTACAGAAAAAAACACGAATTTGAAAATAGATAACTGCACATCGATTATTTGATATTACGGATCCATATACTTTTTTTTTTTTGTCTGTAGCTTACATGCTAAACTATCTCTTAATAAAATTTTACACATACCTGGAATACATCTATATATGAATATAGAATTATTTTCATATTTGTTTTCAAATTACCACACTCGACCAAACATAATGCAATTTTTTGACCCCTTTTACTAAATAACTTCTGAAGATAATAATTCAACATACAACCCAAAATTTATTACTCCCTCCGATCCAAAAATAAGTGTCGTAGTTTTGAACTAACCTTTGTTCAAACTGTGACACTTATTTTGGTTCGGAGGGAGTACCGATTTTTAATAGTTGTTACCAAATTTGTAAGAAATACTACCGTATTGGTTTGCAATCTCATTTGAAACCTCTGAAATGTAGGGGAAAATGAACCTCTCTATTGAAATTGGGTTGTGCCCTTACTGGGCCGCTAGTGACGCGTTGTTTGAATATATGGGATCCTGATTACCCGTGTGCGCAGCTCCTGGCCCACGCGTGCCACATCTCTCTCAAAGATGTCCAAAACGAAAAAAGTGCAGTGTCAAGTTGGTGTAATGAAAAAGATGCAGTGCCTCTCCGAAACGAAAAAAAAAACGCATTTTTTCACTTCCGCGAGAGGCACGGGTTTACTTCTCGTGGAGGCACAGATTTGCTTCCCGCTAGAGGCACAGTTGTGCCTGTTTCGGAAAGGGAAAAAATGCTCCCGGTTCGGTTTTTTCGTCCGGTGTTTTTTTGTGAAAAAAAGTTCGTCGAAACATATCAACATAGGATCTAGTTTTGAAAATCTCGACGCGAGATATCCAATAGTAAAAACAGTTTGAGATTTGGACGCACGATTTAAGAAATAAAACGTTTTGAATAAACAGATCTACGGAAAAAAACGGAAGACACCCAGGTAGGCGCAAGCGTACATGGGCCTAATTGCCTGGTAGCCTGAGTAGGTATGGGCCGATTCAGGCAAATCGTCGGGCGTCCCTATGTTTCGCCTTCAGCGAGTCCACCTTCGGCCTCGCCGAAGGGGTGACCGAGATGGGCGGCCCACGCAGGCGGCAGGCCACAGGATCTGTTTTATTTTTTTTGTTTTCTGCTTTATTTTTGTACTTTTGTTTCTACTTTAAAATATTCTATTATAGATATTACAAAATACACCTACAAAAAACATTTTAAAATGTTCAACAAGTATATGAAAATTGCTTAACAAATATTTAAAAACGTTAATCAAGCATTTGGAAAAATGTTGAATGTAAATAGAAATTGTTGATCATGTATTAAAGAAATGATGATTTTTTGACCAGGTATATAAATTTTTTAATCAAACATTTTGAAAAAAAAATTGAGCAAGTATGTGAAAAATGTTATTCAAGCATTTGGGAAATGTTAAATGTGTATAAAAAATGCTGAGCATGTATTAAAAATGAAGAAAATTTTGATCATGTATATAAAAATGTTAATGAAGCAATTAAAAAGATTGTTGAACAAGTGTTGGAAAAATATTAATCAAGCGTTTGGCAAAAGTCAAATGTGTGTAGAAAAAACTGTAGACCATGTAGTCAACAAAATGTTGACCTTTTTATTCGAAAATATTTATCTATTATTTAAAAAATTATGGAAAAATGTTGACCATTTATCAATAAATTTTCATGTTGTATCTAAAAAATGTTAATCAAGCATTGGAAAATTGTTTTAAATGTGTATAGGAAAAATGTTGACCATGTATTACAAAAATGTATAATTTGTATTTGAAAAATGTTAGATGCGTATTAGAAAAATGTTGTTAACATATACAAAAAGCATAGAATAATAACCAAAGGAACAAACGAAACCAAAAAAAAAGAAATAACATAAAAAAACAAGAATAAAATGATAAAAAGCAAAGAAACAAAATGCAAAAAAAGAATGAAAACAAATGTAGAAGAATCACCCGAAGAAAGCCGGCTCACCTCAAGTAGGATGCGCTCCTTTTACTAACCGTGAATGGGACTTCGTGTAGTAGGTAGCACGCCAGGGATCTCCTTGGAGACCAAGGATCGATACTTGCTTCTCCCATTTTTTTGCTGTTTTTCCTTGCTATTCTCGCGCGAATGGGCCCGCAAAATACGATGAGGGGGAGAAAAATCTTCAGCGAGAGCTGCTATCGTCTCGCTTAACACTAGACATAGCGCTCACGAGCTTCCAGAAGCCTCCAAACTGGTTTTTCTTTGATGTGTTTTTGTGTTTCCTGTTTTCTGGTTTCAATCGAGTTTCTAATATTTTTTCCTTTTGTTTTCTTTTTCTTTTCTATTTTCTTTGTTTCCAATTTTTTTTGTTATTTTTCATTTTTCTTTCTTTCCATTTTTAAATTTTTCCCAAAAGTTTGAACTTTTTTCTGAAATTCGAAAACTTCTATACAAATTCATGAATTTTTATCAAATTTGTGCATCTTTTATAAAAATTTCATGAACTATTTTTCCAAATTATGATTTTTTTCATTTTTTTCTTTTTCAAAATTTTGATCCATTTTTTTCATTTTTGCTAACCTTTCCAAATTATGAACATTTATAAGTATTTAACTTTTTAAAAATCATGATTTTTTTCAAATTTACAAACTTCTTTTAATTTTTTAATACTTTTTTCAACTTTTTGTGAACTTTTTTGAATTCGTTAATTTATTTAGTACACGGAGTTTTTTGCGTGCGCGTGAACTTGTTGAAATCTGCAAACTTTCTAAATTCATGAAATTTTTTGAACGGTCGAGTCAATGGTGAATGTGAGAAATGGAAGAGAGATGGATTTTTTGCCCGCAAAGAAAAGAAGGAAGAGAGATAAATAATTCCTACCTAAACGGACAAATTTCAGCGCCAAGTTGGTGTGCTGGTAACTGAAGACACAAATAGTTTTACGATAGATGATCATACACCGATGGTCTATCGTGATCGGGTATATCGGGTTTCTCTTGCATGCTGTGCGTGTCCCGGTGACGCATCGACCTAGTTCAGCCAGCATCTCATCATGCATGGTAGGTGTGTATCTAGACTCAATTGGGAACCAATTAAGCGATGCAGTATGTACTCCCTCCGTTCCTAAATACTCCCTCCATCCGAAAAAGCTTATCCCTCAAATGAATGTATCTAGCATTAAGTTGGTGCTAGATACATTCATTTGAGGGACAAGTTTTTTCGGACGGAGGGAGTATTTGTCTTTTAGAGATTTCAAATGGACTACTACATACGGATGTATACAGATATATTTTAGAGTGTAGATTCATTCGTTTTGCTCCGTATGTAATCACTTATTGAAATCTCTAGAAAGACAAATATTTAGGAATGGAGGAAGTAGAACGTAAATGCTGCTCACATCAAACACAATAAGGGTGGCGTGAATGGCGCTCACTGCGTGATCCACCTCGCGATTTTTACTGTGCGATAGAAAACAATGATTTTTTCCTTCAGAAAGGGTTGGTTAGATAAACACTTCACTGGATAACACCTCCTCCAGCGCCTTCCCTTTCCTTTCCTTCTCCCACGCAACTTCCTCCCTGACGGCTAGGAATCCCCTCTCCGCTCGCCTCCTCCTCTCTCAGGCCCCGCCGCCCCACACCGCCGTTAGGGTTGCCGTCATCGTCTCCGCCGTCGCCGGCCCATCGCTCTTCAGGCGCTGGCCACTGAAGGAAGGCTGGCTTCTCCCACAGATCTTCTCCTGGTGTGTCTCTCGTAGCAAGGTGCAGCGCTGCCCACGGCCCCAGGCAGAGCCGCGAGCTCTCATTCCGAGGAAGGCGCAGGCGCCTCCTCCGCCGCGGGAGGCCTTGGCGAGAGGAAGGAGGCCTCGTCACCTCCGCGCCCTTGCCTGCGAGACCAGGTCTCATTGCGCCTCCGGTCCGAGCACATGGTCGCGCTATCCCTGCCGCACGACGTCGTCGGCACCGATCTGATGCCCGCACATGATGGGAACAAGGTGGGGATGGAGATGCGGGTCGTTTTCTTTAGATCTCCTGCTGAAGATTTTGAAGCTTTCTTATTTTCCTTTTTTTTGGCTGATTTGGGTGTGACTCGTGCGTTCGTCCTGTAAAAAAATTGGGTCCTCTGAAATTTTGGAAAGTTGTCGGCGATTTGGTTTTGTGTGTTGGTCGAGCCAAAGACATAAACCTGGTGGCAATCTGCACACCGGCTGACTATAACCGTCTTAGTCAGATGATTTCTATATGCAAATATTTTGTTGTTGTGGATTCACCCCTATCTATTATAAACATTATCTTAGTTTACCAATGGTAAATTTCAGAGAAGTAAACTACAAGTTTGGCACCTAATCACCATATGCGCAGAATGTAGCATATGTATAACTCCCACTTCCACTTATATTCAAAGACCAATTTGCAGGGTCGTTCTTTTGTTGCAGGCATGTTCTCATTGGTCCGGCAGAAGAGGTTTTGTTGGTTTCCTTGATTTGTTGGCTAGCTCGCTTGATTTGGCCTCAGGACGTGTCCTTCCTCCTTCGTCTTTGCGAAGGAAGTTTTGTTCCGTTGCTTATCATGTCATGTGCCTGTTGGCCTGGACTGCTATGTGATGGGCCATTGGTAGGGTCACCCGAATGGATCCTTTTTCCTGTACAGTTTTTATAGGATCATCCTTACTATATGTTTGAGTAAAACAACTCAATTTCATGTTAATACTCGGTAAAAATTAAATAGATGTGCTTTCGAATCTGCATTGTTTTCAACCTGTAGCCTTAGTTTCCCAAGCTTATCCATACTGCATGTTTGAATAGAGTAGTTGAGGTCTATGTTTATATGTGCTCAGGTTCATGTTTTGTCTGATGCTAGAATAGAGTTTCTAACTTCTTTTTCTTAATTCTTATGGTTTTTTTTAGATCAGAATGCTACAACTTCCTTGGTGAGTTTTGTGTGGTGGCAGCGGCTACTCCTGGTAGGTGCTGATCAAGACACAGGCAAACGTGGACGTTTAAAACACATCCAATCAGATTATCTCCAGGTAACTCATTAGGACGCTTATGATCTCTTTTCAACTACAATAAAAGCAATGTACTCTTCCTTTTAGAATGTGTATGCTAATCTGGTGGATTTTGTGGATATGTGACAGCTAATGGGATTTGGATAGAAAATGGTGTTGGGGTCGCTGATCGGATTCTTCGGCACGTCATTTGGGAGCGTAGGAGATTATGGCAGCAGGATCTCTCTGCTGATTTTGAAGGAGATTCTGCAGAGTACCTAGGTAAAAGTCGATGTTGGTTTATGAAATCGATTTTCTTTTTAGAGGATAACATATATATTGTTTCCATGTTCTGTGGTGTTCAAAAGATTCATGACTTCAGGGCATTTTATTTTTGCATATCTAATACTTACTGTGCTTTTTGTAAATCATTTATATAGATACTATATGTATGTCCTACCATCCATATGTACTGCTCTTTGCCTGACTATATGCCTTTTGCATATTTTATGTACTTAACAAATTTTCTGCCTTCACTTGGTCCTTCGTCCATGTGTGCACACAACTTCAATCCTGTCAATCATATATGCTTGTGTTTATTCAGACTAAGAATGTAAATATTGTCAGCCTATGGATCCTAACTTTGAAGTTGTTGTTCAGCCTGCAGCAGATATATATCTGATCAATGAACCAAGTGCATCCATTGATTCAGGCAACATATTGTTGCCTCAAAGGTCATCAAAAGATACATCCTTCATGCAAAGAAAATTGCATTTTCTGTTCAGCATCATTCCATCATGGCAACCTACTTAGCTGAGAACGTTATCATTTATGAGGGACGGCCATCTGTCGACTGTACTGCTAATGCACCTCAGACTTTACTATCTGGGATGAATAAATTCTCATCGGTAAGTGGAGCTACCCAGAATTGTCAACAAAAGTTATAATAACAGTCCCAACTTAAGTTAGTTTCTTATTTCCTAACTTCAACTCTGAATTTGGACCTCTTTGTTCCTTTACCTTTCCGTAGTGTAATCTTATAGTTACCTCCTTTCAAGACAAAAAAGCTTGATTTGGTGTTTTCAACCACTAAATTTTTATTTTATTTGTTCAAAATTGTATGTGACAGCAACTTGACATCACATTTAGAAGAGACCTGGCCAACTATAGGCTGCGGATAAACAAACTAGACTCTAGAAAAGACGAAGAACAAAAGTCTATAGGGTCCTACTACTACCTCTGATACACGCACCACGGTTGATGCTTTGCTAGCGTTGCTACGCCTTGGTTGCTTGTTGTTTCATGCCGTATTTATGCATGTATGAGCTGCTGCTATGTGTGTGATGTTAGGTTGCTGCATGGTTAACTGTTAGATCCATGGTTCAGTCTATATGTTTATGTTTGCCTTTTTGAGAGACTAAGAACGGTGGTTGTACTATTATCCTGGCTAAGTTGCAGATCGAGTTGTATGAAGCCATGCTCTCTTCTTTTCCTCTACAAGAAAAATGTTCTCTGTTTCTATTCCTCCTTTCCTATTTACTGCATATTTTATTATGGACCAGATTGTATATGTACTGCTTACTTGCCATATTTACGCATGTGGATCCATGTATGAGCTAATAATATGTGTAATCTTCACTCGCAATATGGTTAACTGATAGATCTATCTGTCTTTTTATTTTCCTTGCGGAGTTCAAGTTGCATAAAGCCACATTTCTGTTCTCTATTTTTACTTTTTCTCTTCCTGTATATTTTGATTTTTAGTGGAAGTTCTTGGTGGTCGCAATGTGTACTTGATTAGTTATGTATTGTTTCTGCAGAAGCTTTTATAGCCTTCAATTTGGCACCAAAAACTGCAGAGCTCGTCAATCGGCAGCAACAATGTTGCAAACATGATAATATAGTAGCACTTGAGTGTGTGAAGGGTAACCAATCTGACAGAGCATATGAGAAGAATGGAGAGTTAATTTAATGGTGAAACAAAAACCCTAGCGGTTTAGTTTGGTGCTCAGGCAGAGGAACGGTTTTACAGATTATATAAGCAAAAAATAGTACATGAACCGCTATTACCACCGTGGTAACAATATTAGATTGATTTTATCCTCTCTACATCTTCAGCTTTATAATAAGTACACTATCTTATGCTGAGTCCCTCTCAATACTCGATTGCTTACTTCTCTCGTTTAGATTGTTGATTTCTTTTGAAGAATAGACCCTTGTTCCAGTTCATAAGGGAATCATGTAGCACTAACAGTTAATATACTTTTCAGTTTTATTATAAGTCAATTGTAGAATAAATTTGTCATAACATAAGTATTGAGTCTATGATCATATATATGTATCAAACCTTGATGAACTGGTTTTGGTTGATAGTATTTCAAATTTAGTTTCAGACACTCTCGAATTTCTAATTTTCTGTTATTGATATGATTATGATATATGCTGCAGCAATTATGTGTTCAACTTGCAGCAACTATGTGTTCAACCTGCTACTTTATAGCCTTGTTACATTTACGTCAATATTTGTTTCATTTTAGTGCCCCATGCCACAAGTTCTAGAAAATTATCTTGTCTCCTGATTAATGGTTTTGCGACTACTTTCATTTAACAAGGCTTATGTGCGCATAAGTTTGTTACTGAATCTGGAAGGTGTAGCTAAATATAGAAATAATGTGCATCTTTGCTTTAGGCAGATGGAACTATTCAATTTATAATTGTTAATCTTTTGTGTATTGTGTATGGTACACTCCTTATCTGGTTTACACACCAAGGAGTAAACTGAAAATAAGGTAACTAGCATTTTGTCAAGGAGGTTTGGTTCTATTTTTTTTAAAGTGGAAAATTTAGTTCTCGACTTCTATGCCATCTTTCGTTGTTACATGTATGAAGCCTTGTTTTACTATCCTCAGGATAAACATGTTTTAGATACTAAACAAGGGAACATCCATGCCCTTTTGTGATGTTAACCATCTTACGCCAGGGACGACGAGGAAGAGGACCGGCGGAGTGTGGTTTGATAAGGTGGCAGTGGTTACTTTGCATCTCCTGTTGGTTTGTGGTTACGTAATTCCTATAGCTGTAACTTTTGCACAATCATAAGGCCTTTATAGAATGCTAAAAGCTTCAGACCTTTGCTTTGTTTTGAACTTATGTAAAAATACATCAACCAGAGCTTACACTTAGATATTTAGTTTAAGTTAAATTTTCTCTGAGTAATTATGGATATTGGGCCTCTACAAGTAAAGTAAGAATCTGAATTCCTAAGTAATTATAACCACTCAAGTGTGATCTTCTTGTTGTTTAAATTCCCAGTTAAGACATCTTTTTGATATGGATTGCTAGGTTCCGTTATCACATAAAACTCACAGTTTTGTGATCATGTACCTGCATATGATGTTTTTGCTAGAAGGTCTGCTTACTTTGATGTACATCTCGTTTTTCTGAAAATGTCACTAACAGTTTGTTCTGTTGAACATCTTATGTCAACTGGATTCCATCTCAATTCCTGTAAATCTCTCTCCTAAAAAGGTCACTGGCAAGGTAGTGTGGAGTGAGGAGACATAGAGATGGATGAGGATGACGGCAGGAAGTAGTAGCAGCTCGACGGCAGGAAGCAGCAGCTCACCTACTCCTAGGTCTTCATCTCTGCCCTTAGTCTACCTCGAGCAGCGGCCAATTATACTCAGCTTCGTTGCTCCCACTCATGTTCCTCCCTCCCTCTCCTTCTTATATATTTTCCATATAATGGCAACTCTCTCTCCCTTTTCCATCTCTGTTTTGTAGATAGCAGAGCAACCTATCATATATACACACTAAAATTGATTCTGTTGTAAGCTTATTCAGATTCCTTTTTCTTTCTTATTGATTCATCAAGGAATGACTGCAATGAATATTTTATATGGCTACATCCAAGAGAGCAAGAAATCCTAATATTATAGCATACACTCATATTTATTTACGTGAGTGAGACTGAGGACCAAACATGGCAATTGAATGTGCCGACACAAGATAAGTGCGCACAGTCCCGCCTCAAGAGGTGCCACAAGGTGGCGTCCACTATGGTCTCTACAATGTCAAGGAGCATTAGATTTGAAATCACATATGTTTATGAATCGTTATGAGTTCTAAATGATCATTTTTACATGGACAGATGTCAAAGCTGAGTAAGAGCCAACAACCTCAAGGAACAATAACCATTCAAGATTGATGCACATTTCGTTTGCCGTCGCCTGGGCGTCATAAAAAAATGGCAAGTACATCACTGAGGCTGCCTTGGATGCTCTTGCCAACCAGTTGAAGGAGCAGCTGAAGCCGGAGGTCATTGTCGCACTCACTCCAAGAAATCTTCAGGCTCGATGACGAGCAGGCCGTGGCGATCAAGGGTGCCCTTGTCAACCGTGAAGTTGTTGGTGCTCTAGATCATGAAAAATAGAGTATTCAGGCCACTGATGTGTAAGCTCCCTTCTGTTTATACATGACCTGTTGGGGAAAATCAACTCTAATGATAGCACAATGCACTTGTTCTTGTTGCTGGCCGTTGAAGGCCTATAGGGTGTTTTGGGCTGCTGTTTTTCCCTTTTGGGTTTGCTCTGGGTGAAAGAGCTTGCTAAACCATCTCTGTAATGTGCATTATCAATTTTATGCTAGGAAAGTGAAAGGGGCGCCTCCTACCTGACACCGCCCAACTTCCTCTTAGGCGGCGCCACCGATGGCGCCCCAACCACTAGTATCATAGTATGAGTACATGCAAGGGAGCGCTACGCGCGTGAACTAGCTAGCTTATCTAGGTAGATGGTACGGCGTCGAATATGCCGTGCACGCACGCACATTGGTCGGCCGGTCCAGCTATTTATAGTCCTAGCTATTTGCAATGGGCAGATACTTAGATACGTTAGTGCAGGGTGAATGTATGGACATGATATGTGGCCATTCTCGGTCGCATTTATAGGTTCCGAGTTCACGTGTCGACATACCAGCGGCCCGGAGCCTAGGGATGCAAATGGCAAATAAGCGGTGCTGGCAAGTCCTGTTTAATTAGCTTTAGACCATGAATGAAAAGGATAGAAAGAAGCAGCATGCATATCATCGAGTACTATCGGCATCTTCCAAGTACGTATGGATGTAGTTTCAAAAAAAAAAAAAAAGTACTTATGGATGTCTGTTAGCGTCATTTGACAAAATTATTTTCTTTTGCGTTGAATCGAGGACAAAGGATCATCTTATAATAAACGTCAATGTTTTTGGCAACCTTACGTGGCTACGTATCCAAGGACGCGTTTGGTTGGTCCTATTAGGTCGGGCAGGCCCGCACAGGACGAATCTGGTCCGTTTGATTGTCTGGGTCGTATTCAATTTGTGGCCCGCACGAACCTTAAAGCAGGCTCGCCTGCACGCCTGGGGACGCGTGGGAGGCGACGCGACGCCTCATAACTCCCCACGCCCCTCCCGTCACCTCTCTCGTCAGTTCACACCCACTCCCCCTCTCTCACCTCACCGCCCGTTCGGTTTCTCCGATCGCTACGCCGCCATCTCGCCACGCCCCACCCACTCCGGTCATCGCCGGCAGCAATCCCATCCAAGAGAGGTGGGTTGCCGGCCTCTCCGCAGCCGGAGTAGATCTGGCGGCGGCACTGCGAGCCCCCTCCCCTTTCTACACCATGCTGCCGCCCCCGGCCAATGCAGTGCCGGCGCCGGGCGCTCCGGCTCCGCCACCGGAGCCGGTGGTCCTCTCCATCGGCTCGAACCTCGCGGGGGTCCAATACCCGCCGGCGCTATCCTTTGCAGGCCCCTCTTATGGGGGTATTTTTACCCCCATAAGAGGGTTTTCTCCTCTGCGTCCGGTACAAGGGTCGGGGAACTCCATGACGCCGGCGTCATCTTCGAGCCGCAGTAGGACGAGGTGCACGGCCGCGGCCCTGGGAATGATCCGGTCCTCTTCATCGGCAGGGGCAGCACCCCTCTTCCCTCCGGGGTTTTCACCACGGCCGGCGTACGCTACACCGGTAGCCCCCACTGTAATCTCTCAAATCTCCCTCTGCTTCGTACTTAGGGTTCTTAGGGTAGTTCTTAGTGTATTCGATTAGATTTTGGCCCGTGCATTTGACCAGATTGGATCCAATTCGACTGGATTCGAGTAGATTCGACCGGATTCGAGCAGAAACCACTGTTTTGGGGATGAACCAGAGTGCATGCTTACTTTGTTTATCCCGCATGCCTAGATTGTTCATAATGCAGTGTTAGTTTGCATCGTTTTAGTGCCACATTGTTACTTTATACTGCCAAATTGTTAGTTTGTAGTGCCATATTGTTTGTTCTTGGTGCTGGCACTAGTTTATATGCTACTGTTGTTCATGTTGTTGTTAGTTCTTACTGTTGTTAGTAGTGTATATGCTACTCTTCTTACTGCTGTTGTATGTTGCTCTTGTTGCTAGGGTACGTGAGTGCATGTGGCATGCAAGTAGGACATACCTGAATGCCAAAAATAGTAGGTGCAAGTAGGACATGTGAGTGGTGGCTTTATCTGATCAGTATTAGCACTGATGTCTGTAAGAACTGATAACTGTAAGCACTGATCAGAGTAGCACTGATCATGTGTTAGTAGTAGTAAACTATGTTCAGTGAGCATAGATGATGTCCTACTTGTTAGCTTAGATCTTGATGATGTCCTACTTGAAGACGGAGTGGGACACAGCTGGCGGTGGTGCGCACGTCGTCACTGGCGCAAAGGGGGCGAAGGTCCTCATCCCCACCAACAGGTGGCTGAAGAGGGTGGTGCTCCCTGGCAGGGTAGAGTTCATGAGGATGCCGCTGGGCGCTGGCAGGAGGCCGAGGATCGGCCACGAAGAGGGTGCATGGGAACCTATCAGGTTCTATGTGTAGATCACTGACCAGGAGGACATCGCCATGCTCATCATCCCGCGTAAATTCAGGCCGGTGATGAAGCAATGGCTGGTCAGCGGCCCTCCTCACGTCGCCGGCCTCTCCGCCAACAAGTGGTGCGAGTTTTGGGTGCAGGTCCAGATGTTCAGGGGGCACATGGTGCTGGGGTGCGGCTGGGAGTACTTCTACGGCCGGCACAAAATCGTCCCCGGCGACCTTGTTGTCTTCAAGCTCTCCGGCCTGGGGCTAAAGGTTCAGATCTACAACGTCAATAGCTCCAACATCTGCATGGTCTGGTGCACGAAGCACAGCTGCGTCGACGACATCACCCAAGCCCTCTAGTTAGTCTGTCAAGTTTGAAACTCTGAACCATGCGTAGTACTCCGAACTGAAGTAATTTAGGTTTGAACTGAAGTGCAATCGTCTCTTTTGCTGTGAACTTGTGTATATTTTGCCTAGGGAGCAGCACACTGGGGTCCAGCAGGGGCATGGAATGTCCTGCTGTTTTAAACTTATGCCTAGTAGCTTATGATCTGCATGTTCTTTGCTTGTTCTTGTTGTTTTTGTGCTGCTTTTGATCATAGTGTGTTGTGTATTGTCAAATGGATGGTAAGCCCACCATATTTGAAAGGGGTGAGCAGATCAAGTACTTGGACACAACCAAACAGTTGTGCTTTGCAGCTGCTCACACCAAAAACACTAACACGGGCAACCAAACAAGTTACAGCCATCTGGGCCTTGATGCAATGCAGGCAACCAATCAACATGCAGATGTTGGTTTTTTGCCGGCATATATTCAGCCAGGCCCAGTTGGGACAAGTATACAAAGTGACAAAAAACCATGCAGGTAACCAAATGCGCCCCAACTCCACCAACTGTCTATCAACCATGCAACATAAAAAAGCTATGCAACGGCTTGTGTGCTTTGCTTGTTCCCCCGTGTGCACTGGTTGCTTTCCACCTGTCACTGGCAAATATGCCTGCTGTTGAGAATCAAACGAGCACTGAAATGAAATATAAAGGAGCCTGGCTACGATCTGCATGACATGTCGTTATGTCGTTCCTCCATCACTAGTCAAATATGCCTCCCCGCAAAAAAAAAGCCTATTACTAGTAATATATAGTCATATGCATGCATGTGTAATCGAATAAACAGGTAGGAGTACTAGTAATTGTCCGGTCGATTTGACCGATCTCCTGTACTTAGTTGACTTGACAGTGCATTATTCGACATGCATGCATGGCTAGTGTAGTGTGGTACTGTGGATGGAACAAGAAATAAAGCAAAGATCATTACATGCATGCGTCCCTGCCTACACGTGTTGATCGGTGACTTGGATGTAATTAACTTTCATGCTGGTCGATCTATAATGTACGTAGTACGTGGAAAGCACTAGCAGAGCTAGGTAGCTTGGTACGTCTGTCATTTCAAGCGAGCACATCATATCTTCCTTTCTCCCTAGGCCGCTATTGTTTGTCTCCTGATCTTGCGCCGGCAAAAAAAGAAACAGTGGGGAGGCAAATCAAGATGGATAACTTCTCGATAGCAAGCCACACGAATATATCTAGCTTAGTGGATTCATTCAAATCGGGCAACAGGACATGCGTGCATGTTGGTCACCTCTCGCTAGCTCTGTGCATGGTGCCTAGTGACGGAAGGAAACGACAAACTGACAACTGAAGGACAAACGAAAACACAAAATAATAAGACGTACAATGGTGATTCGACGTCTGTGCGTGCCTGGCAATTAACCGTAAGCCCATAAGAAAGACAAGGGTCTGTTTACGACACATCTAGACATGACATAGTTATGTCATATATAGCCTGATGTTCACTCTGTTTGTGGTCTATTTTTTTTTGTCTTAATTTTTTTTGTTTCTTGTTGCTGCATTATATATTTGTGGGAGTTTAGATGTGACATTCTTAAAAAACATCTAGATGTGAATTAGACAAACTGAAGAAATAAAATAGGAGAGACGTACGTAAAGTCCCAAATTTGTCGCACGAACAAAATGATTGGATTATGGACGTGTCGATGCCTCGTGCTGACTATCGACATATAGATGGATTCATCAGGGAGCTACTAGCTAGAGAAAAGGTACCCGGCTTCAGCTTGATTGGAAAAAGAAAAATTGCAACATAACCACCACCTGCCACTGAACTACCACCACTGAGCTTAGCTCTAGCCCATGCCTGTACGTCGCTCCATTGGCCTTTAGCCAGCCGGGAGAAAGCAGCGAGCCATATGTTCCTATACTATGTACTCCCTATGTTTATTTTTTACATTACGTATAAGATTTGTCTGAAGTCAAACTTCGTACCTACACGCAGCGACGAATCTATGGAGTAAATGGAGGTAGGCTCGACTCCAATTATGCCATTGAGATGGGCTGGGAAGCAGCCGATTTGCTGTCCTGGGCCTGATCGTTGGTAGTAAAAAAGAAATTAATTAGCCCTGTTGGAGGGCAAGCTCAAGCCTGTTAAAACATGTCTAGTAAATTCGTCAAAGCTGCCAGTGAGCTATCTGCTCCTATATACATCAGGTAGACACACGAACACTCTACATTTTGTACAAGCCTGCGAGTAGTACCTATTTCTGTCTTGCGGCCGCTCGCTGTGGAACGGACACAAGTGGTATTTCATCACGACGATGGTACATTTTCTGCCGTCCATCGATCAGCTTATTTGTCCCATGGTAGTACACTAGCTTTTTTTTTGTTTTTGACGGGTGGTAGTACACTAGCTAGCTTTACATCTTTTCCAAGCTACTAGGAGGCACCACCTGTCGAGTTTCTACACACGGAGAGGGTACCCTTTTAATTTGCCGGGCCACACTTCACGTGCCTGCCTGCCCATATATTCCCGGCCTGGCCCGGAAAATCTCCTGTTTGTCACGAGATGGGAGATACGTACTTACGTATAAGTCCCTAAAAAAACATACGTATAAGTACACACGATGGGTGTACAATAGTGCCAAAAAATAGTCTTACATTTTGGGATGGAGGGAGTAGTATTTTTCTTAGTTCCTCTTTAAAGGTTACATGTACGCCTTCTTGTTTGACCTGGTCAGTAAAAGCTGCCATTATAAATCCGTACGAGGGATGCAACTGAATTTCCACAAGTCACATAACTTTCGAATGTATAGTTCATTTTGTTCAACTAAAGAAGAGGATACCCCGAGCATCACAGAGCTGAAGCTTAGTGTAGGTTTCACAACTTTGCTATGGTCTATGTGGAGCAGTAGAAATGATATTTGTTTTGAACGCAGGAGGGTGATTGACCCTTTCATAATTCTTCATAAAACCCACTCTCTTGTCAACTCAACACGTGGTGGGTTTTACATAAGGACCAGCAAAGTCAAAAGGAACTGATGTGGGGGTAAATGCTTACAAGTGAAGTTTTTGGTTCATCGCGAGGATGGCATCCTGAAGTGCTTTGGATCACTAGTGCCCGATATGCAGGAACATGAAGTTCTGGTGGATGCTACTTTCTGATGCGCTGAACGGACTTAATCTCCTGTCTGATCAGTTGGCACTTTATTTTAGTTCCATGTTCTTGCTTCTCCCTCTTGAGAAACAATCCTCTTATATGGTTACCTCTAATATGTTCCAATCTTATTAGGTCATTCTCTAGTTATTAGATGTGTATCTCTAGTTTCCTATATGGTTTTGGACTACGTCACGTCCCAAATTAGTCTATCTCTAGTCTATTAATTTGCCGGTAGTTTGTTTTATTATGCCCCGTTCAGATCCTCTTCAGCTTCCCGAAAGAGCCAACTTCCTGAGAAGCCAGCCAGCGCCAGCTTCCAACATGATGGCGGCAGGGTTGTCGGCTGCTAGGGTTGGCGACAGGGAGAAAACGTGCGGGTGGGTGTGTGTTTTTGCAGTCGCTTGGGGTTGGCTTCTGCAGATCGAAACGGTACGAAGCCCCACTACGGAATGGCATTTCTTGTAATTTATATCAACTCCGCCTTCCGTTTTTTCTAGAGCTGGGCTTCTGCTGCTCGACGAAAATACAGTATGTCGGGATGTGCTCTGCGAAGCGGGATTCTAGGAGCAGGAGCATTCCGGCTGGTTTCTCGCACGGAGTCGGTGAAGCTGGCCCGTGAAGAAGTTCTGAACGGGGCCTAAGTCTATTATCTGATTTTTGTTAATGGAAATCCGGCGGGCCCCTTTTGCCAAAATAACAGATTTGCAACCCGGATACACAGCGAAACGCACACACGCACGCACGCACGCACGGGTGTGGGGCGTCGAGCAGATAAATGGGTGGGTGGACGGATCTACATCTAGGTAATAAGTTCAAAGACGGATTGATAGATTGAATATGAATCAATGTATCCCCAATACTTAAGTGACAGTGACAGAGAAAGATATATACATGACCATGCAGCTGACGACCATCAGATTAATAGCAGTTGGCCAACACCATGTACACAAAACCCATCACTCGAAAAATGCTACTTTCCGGGGATCCGGTGTGTTGAGAGCAGGAGCTGTTCTGGATCACTCTCCCTGGAGCAGGATCCGGAGCCCCACCACGCGCTGTCCGCCGAGGAGGAGCGCGAAGAGTGGGAACTTGGGAAGTGGCCCATAGGGCACGCGGGTGGTGCTGGTGCTCGAGCGGGCAATTATAGGTAGGTGGCTCCAGTTTGTGTTAATACCTATTTGAAAAATGATTTTCAGGAATTGTCGGTGTGATATATACACAAAATTGTAGATATTTTGTCTTTGTAATTGTGCACATAGTTATATTTAAGAAAATATGATGTTGGATCTACTTTATTTGATAAATTGCTTTATCAAAATTACATATTGTAAGGGTAATCTCATCACCATAATTAAAAAGGTCACCACAATTCTATCCAGCATTCATTCCTCAAACCAAACAACAAATGGCTATCTCCAACCATTTACACATCCTATCGAACAAAACAGAAAATTGGCTATCCCTAGCCAGTGCCGGCTAGTTGTCTTTCCACCGCACCTTGACGATGCGAGCACATCATTTTCCTTTTCTATTTTCGAGGATGCCGTCCAGCTCTCTTGTGTTGTGCACATGCATGTATGGACGGGGAGGTTGCCATCGTTGGAAAAGCAATCGATCAGCTGGCTAGGGCAGCTGATGTGCCACCCTGCTTAGAGCATCTTCACTCGTTTGCCCCCCAAGGCACCCGGCGATTGCTGTTTGGCCCAAGCGCTGGTGCTTTTTCGGCCTTGGGGGCGATCCAGTTCCCAGCCGCGTCCACAGGTTTTGACCCCAAGACGCGCATAATTCAAACTTGCCATTTTCTCGCTACCCAAAAAAGCGCCCCAGGTTCGGCGATCAACGGCTGCCACAAAAGTTCGGCGAGCACCATGCCACAGTTCGGCGATCAAACATATACTCGAAAGTTCGGCGTTCAAAAGGAAGGACGCGTAGGCAATGCATCAAACGATGGCGGGCTCCTCCGGCGTCGGACTGGCGGGTGTAGGCGTGCTCGGCGTCGGCGTGGCTTCTTCTGTGCTGGGCGTCGTGGCGGCATCATCACTCGGGCTTGGTGGCGGCTTTGGGGTCGGCGTGGGAGTCGGCATCTGGTTCAAGATGAGGCCGCGCTCCACCAGGTACCACGCCTTGATCTGCTCGTCCATTGTCGACACGTCCGCCGCCATCAAGAACACCAGGTCAGTGTTCTCCTTCTTCACGGTGACGTTTGTCCGGAGTAGGTCGAGCTTGACGGCGCTATTCTTCATCAATGCCGACCACCGCGCCTCGGATTTCTCTTCCCTCTGGGCGGCGTGGTTCTTGGTGTCGGCGATGCACTGCTCGATGGACGCGTGCAGCCGCTCGGTGGCCGGTGTGGTGTCCTTCGCCGTCTTGGCTCGTCTGTTCACGTCAGGGCGCCCATCCGCCGTCCCCGGCACGGGAGCGTCCGGCTTGTACGTCTCCTTGGCCTTGGCGAGGGTGCGCCGGACAGCCGCCCACTTCTCGCACTTCTCGATCCGGGTGAACACGTGGAGGTACTTGAACTCGGCGTCGCTGCTGCTGTCCTGGCGGTACAGAGGCGGCGTCGGGGAGGCGGCGTAGACCGGCGGCGAGTAGGTGTACGGGGGGTACTGGACGCCGGCGAACGCGGGCGAGGGTGTGCGCTGGTCGGGGTTCAGACCGGAGGGCGAGGCGCGTTGGCCATGCGGAAAGGTGATGTTGGGGTTGAATCCGTCATGCGCGTCGCCGTCGGCGTAGCCAGGCGATGGTGCGTACCCCCAGGGCTGTGGCGACAGCGAGAAGCAGGCCGGCGACCCAACGCTCTGCTGGCTCCAGGCAGCCAGCAGGACGTGGACGCCGGGCGGATTCATCATCCCCGCGGGGGACGCCTCTGCCTGCTCGGCCACCGCCGCCGACGCGGCCGCGTCCCGCTCTCTCTTGGCGTTCAGCCTGTTCCGCCGGTCGGTGGTTTTGCCGGCGGCGCCCTCGGTTTCCTCTGCTTCGGCTGGGTGGCATTGGCAGCGGCGGCGCGAGGGGCCGTATACTTCTTCGGCGGCATGACGAGATGGCGGCCGGATGGCGCGGAGAATGGCGGAGAAGAGGGGTAGAAGGGGGGGAAATGGAGGGAAAAAGCGGGGGATCGGCGGGAAAAGGCCTGTCTGTCGCCGACAGAGCGGACCCACGCGCCGTTTTGCTTCGTCCGGCGCCCCCCGTGGGGCTGGGTTCGGCTCGGGTTCGCCGGCTGCTTTTTCGGCCCAAACCAGCGAAAAGCAAGGTCTTGGGGGCACGACTGGGCCGATTTTTCAGCGCCGACACTAAAAAAAAAAGCCCTGGGGGGCATTGGGGGGGGGGGGGGGGGGGGGGGTGGTTGTTGAGATGCTCTTAGTCTCTACCGAGAGCTCTTTGTTCGCTTGGTACCTTGCCATCTAGGGCACCCATGGCGAGATGTCTTCTTGCCTGCTCAGTTGCCTAGTACGCACGTCGTCGACGATCTCTCACTGCCGATCGAATCTTCTACCATATCTTTATCTCTCTATCTGGTTATCCATCGGGGTGTCGCCGTTGCTCACGTGGCCACCATCAATGTCTGCCTGCCTGCCTCAAGGGCCCTATCCTCTTCCTCCACTGCTATCGCCAAGCTACATGCCAATTGGCACTTGTTTGCTCTTTCCTTGCTCAAATTCCAGATCATACGAACTCCATCCAAAATAAGGTATGACATACCACATAAAAAGTTTACTTGTTAAATACCCTATTCTTCTTTTCTGAACAAATCCAATATGCTGAAATAGCTAACAAAAAAATGAAGATATTACTCCGGTAACTAGTTCCAGATTCAAAGCACCAACCCCGCGTCACTCACGAGACCAAATGTTATACTAGTAAAGATAAACATTTAAAGAGTTCCACGTGACTAGAGGATGTGTTCCTGTCAAACACAACAAGATTATGCATAACCTGACTCAAATTCCGAGGGTTATAGTGTGATGATGATTTTAGGGCATCTCGAACAAGGTCTCCTAAACGGACACTGTATTTGTCCGAGAGCCGGACGAGTTTGATGCAAACACGACGTAATTTACTTTAGTTCGGACATAATTTACATAAAAAGCGTATGATATTTTGTCGGTTCAATTAAAGCCTAAAAAACATAATCTAGCTTTGTAGCACACGACGACCTCCTACACGTGGCCAGTCTGGCCGGCGGCACCTCCCTCGCCTTTCGTGCCGTCTTTGTCGGAGTGGTCATTCCAGCAGAGAAAGGGCGCGGTAGCCCAGCCCAGCCGCCGCCGGACGCTCACGAAGGAGCCGCTCGGGTACCTCCTGCGCCGTGCGGGGGGCTACAACAGCCAATGCCAGTACTGGCTCGGGAGGTTTGCCCTTTCCCCTGCCAGCGGCGGCAGTAGCAGCGGTCTTGCTGAGAGACCAATCCTCATCGATCTTTGCGAGCTCCCCGTCGAGGCGGTGTCGTCGCCGTGCAATGGTCTGTGGCCATCTATGCGGTAGTCTGCGGCCGGTCGAGTGGCCAGTCCTCTACGAGATCGGTGTTCATGTTGACCCGGGATAGCGCCTCGTCGGATTTGGCGAACTTCGAGCGGCGCACCGAGTTACTTTGCTCCCGCCGCGTGATGACCCACAAGTAAGAGCGCCGAATCCAACGAGGAGCAGAAGAAAATGATAAGCGGTTTTCAGCAAGGTATTCTCTGCAAGCACTGGAAGTAGTAGTAACGTGTAGTTTGATAGTAAGATAATTCGTAACAAGTAATAAGTGAGAATAGTAACAAGGTGCGGCAAGATGGACCAAATCTTTTTATAGCAAAGGACAAGCCTAGAGTACTTCTTATACTGAGCAAAACGTTCTCGAGGGCACATGGAAATTCTCGTCTAGTCACGGTCATTATGTTTAGTTGATTTGCATTCACTATTTTGATAATTTGATATATGGATGGACCGGTGCTAGGGTGTTATTCTTACTTGAAAAAGCAACCCACTTATGATTACCCTATCTCGCGAGCAGCCGCAAATACGAAACAAGAACTAAGATAAATCTAACCAAAGCGTGAAACGTATGGATCCAAATCAGCCCATTACGAAAAAATTCATAAATTAGGATTTAAGCTTGTCACTCTCCCAACTCATCATCTACTTATTACTCCCCAATGCCTTCCCCCAAACATGGTGAAGTGTCATGTAGTCGACGTTTACACGACACCACTAGAGAAAGAACAACATACACATCATTAAAATATTGAACGAATACCAACTTCACATAATTAATTATATCAACACTACTCCCATGTCCTCAAGAACAAACGGAACTACTCACAAATCATATTCATGTTCTAGATCAGAGGAGTATTGTATGTGATTAAGGATCGAAATATATAATCTTCTACCAAACAAACCGACTAGCATCAACTACAAGTTGTAATCAACACTACTAGCAACCCACAGGTACCAGTCTGAGATTTTGAGACAAAAATTGAATACAAGAGATGAATTAGAGTTTGAGAGGAGATGGTGCTGGTAAAGATGTTGATGAAGATTGGTCCTCCCACAATGAGACAATCGTTGGTGATGTCGATGACTTCGATTTCTCCCCCCACCCCCGGAGGTAAGTATCCCCGGCAGAATCGCTCCGCCGAAGAGCAAAAGTGCTCTTGCCCAGGTTCCGCCTCGAGACGACGACGCTTCATCCCGAAAGCTTAGCAGAAGGAGGGCCACGGAGGCCTGCTGGTGGGCCCACAAGCTCACATGGCATACCCCCAGGGGGTGGCGCCACCTGAGCTTGTGGTTCACTGGTGGGGCCCCTCCTGGTGATTCTTCTTCCAATAGTTTTATTATTTCCAAAATAAATCTCTATAAATTTTTAGGTTATTTGGAGCTCCGGATAGTAGCTATCTCTGCTGTAGCTCTTTTCAGGTCCAGGATCCCAGCTACCGGCAATTTCCCTCTTCATATAAATCTTGTATAATAAGAGAGAAAAGTAATTAGAATTGCCTCATGAAGTAAAATATTGACCCAAAACATTATAAATAACAGTAGAAAAACATGATGCAAAATGGACGTATCACCGCGTCGCCTCTCTAGCCGCCCTCCCCTTGGACGACAGGAAACTATGCGAAGACGAGGATTCGTCGCCGCCGCCACCACGGAGGTAGTGGAGTAGACAACCGCATGCCTTTGCGCCAGCTGGCGGCACCTCCACCTTAACGGCCATGCCACGGCACACGCAGTGTAGCGGCCGATGGATGCGGGCGTACGGGTTGTGACGGTGGCTCATCCTTTATGCAGTATTCGATTTGGACGCTGCGCACACGCGCGCGCGCGCCGGGGGGGGGGGGGGGGGGGGGGGGGCTCTCCCCCTTCAGTAGGTTAAAAGGCGACGAGGATGGATCCTCCATTGCGTGGTACGGCGACGGAGACGTCCGTTTTGCCTTCACGTAGGCTGGCTGTGCTGAGGGCGGCGCCATACCACGGTAGTTCAGCAACCACTTGATCATGAGGTTGAGTTGATGCTGGTACTCCTCGTCTGTTGTTTCTGCCTCCGCGAGGAGGTGCGGCCACTGCTCCTCATAACTGAAGGAGATGAGGATCTCTTCCTTCTTGAAGTAGTCAGCAACCGTGACGTCAAGAGGCCCAAAGAACGATAGTTGCGCCGCCAAGATTCAGATCTGGAGATTGATCTGGAACCATCGTCTCCTGCTGGTGCGGAGAACCAGGACTTTGGCATGGTCGTTTGGACTGCGCTAGAGCAGAGAGGATCGAAGAGGTGGGGAGCGGAGAAGAAGACGCCAGACAGTGCCATAGACCTGCTTAAATATTTACGACCAGGCGATGGGACAAAAAGCTGGTTTCAATGCGGCACAGTGGCCAGAGTAGGCTTCTCGGTCGGTGCATCTCCATTGAAGCGGTGCCGTCCATTCATCCAGTTGTGTAGCTCTGCTCGACATCAATGCCATGGAGTCATGTCCGCTCTCAAGCGGCGCTGGCCGGCATGAATCCCCAGCAACCGCTTCACACGGTGAAGGTTTTTTTGGGTGGAGAGGTTTTTGGGTGTTACTGAGTGTCGGATGCGTACATGCGTGTAGTCCGGACGCCTGCAAAGCCCCTTGGCTTGCGTCCGATTTGCGGGAGAATGAGCAATTAAACCGGTTCGGGGACACAAGAGGTACTGCCCTGGATTGCAAACTGCGTCCGGGCCGGTCGGTCTGAATGGTTGTGGGTGGTTTGATGGCCCACGTTGGAGATCAGACTGTGTTGATGGCAGAGGTGTTGGCCACGGTCGGCCATAAGGCTCGTCTGGGGGTGTGGACTGAGCATGATGGTCTTGACTTCGTCGACTCGACCACTCTCAACAAGAGGGGCCAGGTCCTTCTCCGGCGTTCGAACGATCCGGTGCTCTGTTTGGCCCGAATTAGAGAGAACATGTTGGGCTTTCTTCTTTTTGACTCGGGCGATGTTGGAGTGATTTGGTCTCGAAGAACGGGGCATAGAGCATCTATTGGACAGGTGATGACACCAACATCCATGCCAGTTCTAAAGAATTCAGAAAAAAATTGAATAAAAAAAAGAAACGAAAAGGTTGGTTCTCAGGAAGGGGTCTGGATCATGTGGTGCCTACAGTTAATTTCACGATTGACTTCTGTGATTTCAACTTCAACTTTGCAGCAGTTTGGGAGGAGAGTTTGGCTCTATGATTTCCTCTGTTCATGCATGTCTCCACCGTCTTGGCCGCGGGAGAAAACTTCTTGGCAATTTTTGTATTTCTGCCATGATTTTTGTACCAATAACATGGCAAAATTCATGACTTTTTGTGTACTCAAAACATGACAAAATCTTGGCAATTTTTTCTAATTTTCCATGTCGTTTTTATAATGGTAACATAGCAAGTTAGCATGGCAATTTTGAGAGGAAACCCGTCATGTTCACATGGCATTTTTATTTTGAATATCATGGCATTTCTATAATTAAGAGTATGGCAATTTTAGCATTAAGAGCATGGCGTTTTTTATTTAATAGCATGGCAATGTTTTATCTATAACATAAAAATATTTTTTTTATTTCATGACAAATTTAATTTTTGAATCATGTCATTTTAATATAGAGCATGACAATTTTAATATTTGTAATTGACAAAGAAGATATTGAGCATAGAAATTTTAAAATTTGTATCATTGCCTTTTTAACTTCTAATGCCATGCCATTTCTATTATGTCGATCATGGCAATTTCCTTTTTTGTTTTCAAACAATTAAATTTTGAATCATTCTTGATCATGGCATTTTCTTCTACTTTTATATATTTTTCAAATTTGCCATGTATGATTTTATTTGATGGCATTTTCTTCTGCTTTTATATATTTTTCAAATTTGCCACCATGCATGTCCCTGGCCGTGTGTCGTCTTCAATGATCCATCCGCAATCCGCAGAGCATAGCATAGGGTTCCTCCATGATATTGCGTGGCCCTGTACATGTTGTTGTCTCAATCTTATTTGCTTTTAGCTCTATACGCACGTACACTGACTGCCACGCCCATGTCTTTCTTCTGCCTCCATCTCCATCAGGTCGATCGGAGGATATATAAATTAGCTGGATGCCAGTAGGTAAGGTTGGGTCAACACTCATGGGATCTCCCTATTTTGATTAGCTTTTGCATGTTCCAATCGGTGCCACTTTACACGTAGCGAGTGTGCACAAACACTACTCACGACTCATGGGCGGCTGAGGGAGGCAGCGTCTCTGTTGTTTGTAAAACAGATCCACCCATCCTCTAAAATAGAAACTTCATTCATGTCTTGGGCCGTTGGGGTGCCATCCAACCACCAAACCATGTACTTCATGCATGATTGGTGTTAAATGTTAGAAATAAAATGGATGACAGTAGCAAGGAAAAATTTGCATAAACATCTTTATATGTGTTTCTTCAATTTTACTCCCTATGTATCAAAATGAAGATGCTTATTGATACAAAGGGAGTATCTAAAAACATCTTATATTTTGCGACAGAGAGAGTACTTCACAAAGATATTTTCAAATAAATAAAAGATTTCTTAATTCCATGATTTTTCATATTAATTTTCCTTTTTTAGATTATTTCCAATATTTAAAAAGTTCTTAATTTCAACTTTTTAAAAATATATGATTTTCAAAACATATGGTTTCCTCTCAAATAATAAATGATCCTTGTAGTTGTCGACATAAGTACAAGACATCGTGGAATCCAGAAAGGCCTTGGCAAATAGGTACTATTCTCATCCTTGTTTTTCAAGCCCCTAACACGTTTGTTTTGAGAGCAATATTTTTCCTGTTAATTTCCTATGCAACTGAACTTTGAAATTTGTCGTGCTCTTATCCGGTCACTAAAGTTTAATCACGGTGTGTAACCATCTATAGGAGTGATGAAAAAATCGGGTGAAGAACTAATGAGGCGGAGCCGAGAAGAGGAGGACTAGTCGGCTCAGGTCACTGGTTGGAACCAAGGACGAGGAAAACATCCTTACCAAAGGGACCAAACTAATTATATATGTTTCTTTCCTCTTGCGGTTGAAAATGAATTAGTATTGAAACTATATTTGTTTTTTGATAATTATAGGCTTTTATTAATCATGTCGTACAAGAATGTTTACATTAATTTTTGATAGGTTTTGTTGATCAAGAAGAGAACTATATTATTGAAATGATAGTTCGTACGCATTGATGAGCAGCTGGATGTACTAAACTAAGTTGGACTCGACTAGGTTGGACCGAGAAGACGCAGTTTATATTAAAAATGATCTTTGTCGTGCAAGAAATTTTATCTGATATGACTATACAAAGTTTGACAAAATTTATATTAAGAATTTATCATCGACAATACTAAAGTAATAGAGTATGACAATTAATTTTATAATGTATCTAATGATATTTATTTCATATTGCGAATGTTGACATTTTTTTCCTATAAAGCTGGTCAAACTATAGAAAGTTTGACTTCAGAATTTTTTATATGTAGACTAAACAAAAACGAAGGGAGTACAAGTAACATGACCTTGTCGATAAGAAGACCAGTAGTACAACAACACCGGTGTTGCCGTTTGGCTGACCCCATGTTTTATGATCCTGCAAGACTTACTCTTCTGGCCTTGACACTCGAAGATACACTGGGACTGGCCTTCTTTCGCATAATTCAGTTTGTTGTGATCCCTCTTGAAGTAAATTCATTCTCAGGTTTACAATTAAACAAATAATGGAGCTCAAAACATTAGTGTAAAATATTATTTTGAAGAAAATTGTTGCCTATTTTTACCATAACAAATAAACAGTATTTTGTAAACGAAAAAATGAAAAATATTAGATCTCTCCTGGCAATAAGAAAACAGTATTGAACATCAAACCTTCTATTTTTTCTGCTAAAAGAAAGGAAAAGACAAAACATGGCCGCAAGAACAAAATCAATGGAGATTGGGCCAGGTCACGCGTAGTCCATGGCCCAGGTATGATAGATGGATCCCTGCACTTCAAGTTGCCTAGGCCCATGTAGAGAGAGAGACAGAGAGAGAGAGAGAGAGAGAGAGAGTTAGTAATAACAAAGCTAAATAAACGAATAATGTCAAGTTGGGTGTACTCTCAAGATGCAAAGAAAGAAAAATTAGTATGATAGATGGATGGGCATATAATATGAATGAGTATCTATCAGTCAGTGTCGGACTTCTCTTTGTACACGTGACCATGTTCATACGTTGGCGCATCCATCAGTGCGTAAATGCATGCTTTAGACGTAAGTCCAACTTTAGTCTAGCTTCTTGACCAGTTCTATTTCCTTGCCTACTGGCGGGAATAAAATCTCTGGAAATGTATATATTACCAAGGACTGCTTATGCGATGCTCGAAACAGCCTTCATGTTTGCTGCTGCAGGGAATATTAATTTGGTCGTGTTTGCAGGTGCATGCATGCATGCTTAGTTGCACCGAAACAAACTCTGAAAGTTCATCCGGGCAAGAAGCTGTTCATGATTTACACGTTTTGGTCCTAGCATGTACTACATGCAAAGTAATGGTAAACATGGACCATGCATGCATGCTTTAGTGATGCTAGCACGTACACACACATGTCTAGCTCGATCGTCGTCTTGCACATCCATGAGGCATGCATTGCAACGCACATAATGCACGACGTAGCAAAATATTTGACTTGATCATTCATGGCTCAGTACTCAGAGCTATTGTAAAAAGGAACAAAAGTAGGTACAAGCGTACTATGCATAGAGATCGAGCGAATCTATCATATCCCATCACGGCAGGATGTTATGCTTACTTCCATCGATGATCTGCCGCGACAGTACGTACTACAACCCCCTGTTCTCCTTTAAAAGTTCTTTTTAATTTGCGGTACTTTAAAAGTTGCCGTTTTGGACACTTGCTGGTCTTTTCGAGAAAAATCGAGGGGTTTCAAGTACCAATAAAAGAGTTTGATGTGTTCTACCATAGGTGGAATCGTAAAAGCTATCGTTTTGGACAAACACTAACGAATGTAATACTTTATGGACAGAAACATTGTCATCCCTAGTAATATCTTTAACCAAACTTCACCACCACAAGTACACTTCCACCCAAAGAGTAGAGGACGGTGTAAACAAAAAATATACATTCAGGATGGTCAGACACTAGAGCAACACCATCGTCCGACCCAGAGCGGATCAAGGGTTTTCACTAGAAGTATAAGAGGGAAGAGAAATCACAACGAAGCCCTCAGGAAGAGCATGTTGCATGAAAGCGTCACCACCATCAGTTTCGGCCATTCCAGGCAAGACATTTTCGGCAAAATCACCGCTCCCAGACTATAGGTTGAAACGACCGCCGGGAAGCCGTCACACCCAACACCACGCACACCATTGGCCAGCCGCCACACCACCCATCCGGTGAATGCTTCTGTCCAGCACCTGTGTGTGAGACGATGTATACCAGACCAATCTCAGGCGACAGAAAGGCACCGCCTTGCGCCAGCGGCATGAAACCCCTAAATTGTATATGGAGGAAATCGGACATTTTATTGACTTTTTGAAATGCGGGAAATTTCTACATTATAGGGGAAATCAAATTATTTTTCTTTAATTTGTTTACGGATCCTTGTGGGGAATTGGGTAATAAGTTTCCTTTTCTAAGACAATTTTGATTTAGAAACAATGTTTAATATATTTACACCAACAGAAGAGAACAATACCCCCCCCCCCCCCCCAAAAAGGAGAAGAACAACACACTTATATTTATCTGTCCTTTAAGGTGGAAGTAAGCTCTCGGTCCCCATCACTGCCTAGTGTGCAGTTCATTATTTATTTTCTGGATGGGTAGATGGATATATGCCAAGCAGGCACAAGTTATGTTCTTTCGAAAGGGCACCATTGCCAAGTTGGCACAATTTTTTGTTGTTTGAAAGGGCACCATGCCAAGCAGGCACATGTCCAGGAAGAAACAAAATATGTCCTGCAAACAAGGCTCCTTGCATGCATACATAAATGATGCATGTGCTTATTCCAAACATAAGATCCCCCAACGGTATTTTTTTTTCCCTTGTCATATTCCTCCTGTTGATCCAATTATTATCAGGGGAAGATCCAACATAGTCCAGTAGAACATGAGATGGAGCTCTATATGTCTACATGTAGACCTCATATCACTAGTGGAAAACAGGGAACTAGTCCCGGTTCTAGAGGGCCTTTAGTCCCGGTTCTAGAACCGGGACAAATCAAACGGGACTAAAGCCCAAAACCTTTAGTCCCGGTTCGCTTACGAACCGTGACAGAAGGGGCTCCACGTGACCGCTGCGGGGCGCCCAGGCAGGAGGACCTTTCGTCCCAGTTGGTAACACCAACCGGGACCAAAAGGAAGCCACGCGTCAGCAGCTCGCAGGCGCTGGACTTTTTTTTTGAAATGGGGGGGGGGGGGGGGGGGAGGGGTACGTTTAGGGGATTTTGGCCGGGTGTAATTTAGGGGTTTCATATTGTGTTAGCTAGCTAATAGAGAGAAGTGACCTCTCTTTCTCCGTGCTTGATCGACGCTAGCTACTATACATATAGAGAGAACTCGACACGCTAGCTAGTAAGCAAATGAAGGAACCATTCATTACACAAGATCGTCATGAACATATACAGAGAGAAGTGACCTCTCTTTCTCCGAGAGATTGGTCGAACAACAAGATTTCGTATATCTATCCGACGCTACTACATATATACAATATAACATCTCTTACAATCCCTAACATCTAAAATCCATTTCAATTTCCAGATGGTATTCTCCCTTCTCATTTATGACGTGGTCAAGAAAGAATCCCGCCAATTCCTCTTGAATTGCTCGTATGCGATCATGTGGTAGGAGTTCATCCCGCATCTGCCACATCTAATTTAAAGAAGGGGGTCAATACATATATATGAATGAAACTCAACACAAATGATGGTAATAAAATAAAATTATGAATATTATTGTTTACGTACTTCATATTGTCGGTCAGAGTAGCCCCGCTCAGAGGTCGATTGGCGGATGAACTCGCAAACGTAGTATCCACATAAATTATTCCAGCCTTCCTGCCACAAACACTTTACGAGAATAGATTTCAATCAAACTGATAATCAAGCATGATAAATGATATTGATGAAACTAGAATCAATGGGAGATGCGCGGAACTAGCTATTACTACTTACTTTCGGGTGTGTAAATCGCAGCTCCCTCAGCAGTCCCGGAACCATTCCGGTGAACTCTTTCCAAACCTGACCAGACAAAGAAAATAATTACTTGATATCCGGAAATGAACAACGTTACCGATATAGTGCGATAATGATCGATTGAACTTACTTCTGGAGCATTGCAGTCATGTCGGCATAGTCCTGGGGATCTTTTCGTCTCGAGTCTGAGATAGTTACTACTCCCCGGTCAAGCTTAATCTCGAGTACATTACATTACTATAACCTCGAGTAAGCGAAACCGAATATGCACAAGACAATAACACTCACTTGAAGTTGTAAGGAAAGAGTATTTTCCCTTTGTTTTGATTTCGAAGTAACGATTTTAGCAAGTTGTCCTCAGTATCTTTGACTCTGTTTTGAACCGATCATTCATTTATGGTATTTGGGTTAATGAACCCAATGTCATAGATTTGTGCTTTTTTGCATTCGACGATCTTCAGTCTGCATAATATAGTGAGGATAATTATATATACATGCAATGAAAGAGCTGACCTATAGAGACTTAATTACAGAGGTAATACTTACAGACAGTAGCAAGTCATGAGTTGTTTGTCGAGGGCGTCTTGATTGAATAACTGGAATAACTCCACAAATTCAACAGGCATCACCTCAGTTCCAACGAGGTCGTGCTCCTCTTCAATTCCCAGCATCAAATTATCCTTCCCAGACTTCCTGCAGGTATCCATGTACCATTCATGCAATCTTCGCATCATCGTTGTTAGAGGAGGATGATCAGGTTTGACGAGAGGCTTCCCGTACTCGTATCTGAAGATATCTACTACCTCTAACATTTGAAACTGTACATCATCGCCCAGGTAATCAGCAGGATTGGTACCGGGCACTAGCCCCGGATGATTAGCGACGATATCGCTAGACACCTTGAGCGGGGGGCACGATTGCTTCGCCTGTTCGCCGAGCTGGGGAATTGTTTTCCCACTTTTTCGTTTTGCTAGCCTTGCATCACTGCAAGTACTTCCCGACCGCCGCGCTTCACCATATGTCCATTCAATACAGCGGTCATAGTTGGATTTCGGCAGAGGCGGTGGTGGTCGCTTCAGGGCATCCAGAGTGTGCTTCACTTTCACCGGATCTGGCTTTTCCTTCGGAGGTGGAGGTTTCCGTTCAAAATGGGCCTGCACTTCGACTGCCACGATTTCATCGGTTTCCTCCTCAGTCCTCTCATATGGTAACTTTGGAAGAGGCTTCAGGCTTGAACCAGCTTTGAATTTCTTCCCGCCTCTTGTACTGCTAGCCGTCGGAGCGGCGGCGTCTCTCTTCTGCTGTTGCCGACGCGGCGGAGTCCGCTGACACGCCGGAGGAGGCGGAGTGCTCCGACGCGCCGGAGGAGGCGGAGGAGGAGGCGGAGTGCCCTGATCACTCGCTGGAGGAGGAGGAGGAGGAGGCGTCCAGTTTGGAAGCTTGATGTACTCCTTCCTCCATAGACAGGTACTCCTTAAAGCATAAACCAGATGAATCTCCCCTTCACCTGTAGGGTAGTCAAGCTCCAACTCCTAAAATCCCTCCATTATTTCATCCACCATCACAACAGCATAGCTATGTGGAATCGGACGGAAATGAAAAGTTCCCTCAGCTTGAGGAGGTACAACAGTGCCGACGGCCGCCTTCAAGGTCAGGGTCTGGCATTTCATCATTAGCTCGCAATGTTCAGCCTCCGTGATAATATCCACGGGGGAGCGAGGAGCCATGAAATCAGGCTGAACGAGCTCGTGGAAGCCACGCTGCTTCTCCGCTGAGATGGTGGGGTAGCTTCTGGGGCAGCGTCGAAGCAAGGATCTTTGTGCCACTGAGATGGTTGGCCGGAAGCTCGCTGGCTCTCAAGTTCCTCTAGCTTTGCTATTCTTGCATTGAGCTTCTGCATTTCGCTCGCTTCCACTTTCCTCTTTCTCTCTCGGCTTCTGTAACCACCGCTCTCGGGAAACCCATGCAACCACGGAACAGAGCCTGGTGTGCCTCGTGTTCGTCCAGGGTGCTCAGGATTCCCGAGGGCCTCTGTCAGCTCGACCTTCTCTCTGTCGGGAATGAACATCCCTTCCTGCGCTGCCTTGATTGCTGCCTGAAGCTTCTTGATGGGTATTGCAAGTTGCTCGTCCGTCCAATGACACTGCCCTGTTTCTGGGTCCAAAGTTCCCCCAACCCCGAAGAACCAAGTCCTTGAACGATCTGGCCAGTTCAATGTCGCTGGTTGGACACCTTTAGCAAGCAGGTCTTGCTCAACTTTGTCCCACAACGGCCGGGCTTTGTAGTAGCCACCTGACCCCGTGTGATGGTGATACTTATTTTTTGCAGCATTTTTCTTGTTTGTCAGTGACCTTTTCTTACCCTTCTCCGATTGCATGTAGGCTACAAATGCGGGCCAGTGATCTCTTATCTTCTCATATCGACCGGTGAATTCTGGAATCTTGTCTTTCTCGACAAACTTTGTGTTCAACTCTTTCTTCCAGTTCCTGAATAGTTCTGCCATCTTCTTAAGAGCATACGCCTTGACCTTTCGCTCTATAACTGGGTTATTCGGCTCCTCCTCTGGCAGTAGGCTGAAATTTGTCATCAGCGAGGTCCAAAGATCTTCTTTCTGTCTATCCTGGACATAAGATACTTCTGGGTCGTGCTTACTCTTATTCCATTGCACGATGCTGATCGGGACGCTGTCCCTAACAACAACTCCGCACTGATGTACAAATGCGTCCTTGGTCCGCTTGGGAGCAATCGGTTGGCCATCTTTTGCGATTTCTGTGATCATGAACCTTTCATCCTGGCACAACCTTTTCTTCGGGCCTCGTCTCATGACGAAAGTTTGGCTCGATCCCAAGGGCTGAAAGAACAAAAGAAGCGTTAATATATGTACATACCAAAATAATGAATGCATCAAGTCAGCACAGGCTTAATTAATATATATACCTCGCCGGACTTTGCAACAGCTCCCTCCTCCGTTCGGTCACCGGAGCCGTCATCATGATCTCCATCCTCCGCCATTCGGTCACCGGAGCCGTCATGATCTCCTTCCTCCTCCATTGTTGGATCACCAGAGCCGTCATCCTCTCCTTCCTGACCATCGGTGTCGTTGAGAAACGACAAGGGATCACCTCTGGCGAGGATTATATCCCCCAACAAATGTTCTTGTTCTAAGTCTCTTTCCATAGTTTCTGCAAATATTACAACATGGCAATATAAAAACATGAGAGATGGATTAGTGGCAAACATAGACCTAGCTAATCACAACAAGGAATCATATGCATATATGAGCAATGGATTACTTGCGGACCGCCTCTCTCATGCATATCCGACGTCCCCCCTCATGTCGAAGTTGTCGGGGTTATACTTTCAGGAGAGGACACTTTGCGAAAAATAATCGCTATGCAGGGAGGGGGTAGATCGACAACGCTCTTTCTTCTAGGGTTTAAGTGGCCTCGAGACTTGGTAAATTTGGGTGGCCTCGACAACTCGTCTAGGGTCTGGCGTGGCCTCGACAAAGCTCATTTAACTCATTTAACTTGGTAAATTTGGGTGGCCTCGACAACGATTTTTCAGTCCCGGTTTGGGTGGACTCGAGAGTTGGTCAGGCGAGAGGGGGGTTGATCGACGTCCCCCCTCATGTCGAAGTTACCGGAGTTTTCTATATGAACAAAAAAAATTCCACATGACATGTCCGACGAGCGGACCGCCTCTCTCTCATGCATGTCTGACGTCCCCCCTCATGTCGAAGTTATCGGGGTTATACTTTCAGGAGAGGACACTTTGCAAAAAATAATCGCTATGCAGGGAGGGGGTAGATCGACAATGCTCTTTCTTCTAGGGTTTGGGTGGCCTCGAGACTTGGTAAATTTGGGTGGCCTCGACAACTCTTCTAGGGTTTGGGGTGGCCTCGACAACGCTTTGATCGACGTCCCCCCTCATGTCGAAGTTACCGGAGTTTTCTATATGAACAAAAAAATTCCACATGACATGTCCGATGAGCGGACTGCCTCTCTCTCATGAATGTCCGACGTCCCCCCTCATGTCGAAGTTATCGGGGTTATACTTTCAGGAGAGGACACTTTGCAAAAAATAATCGCTATGCAGGGAGGGGGTAGATCGACACTGCTCTTTCTTCTAGGGTTTGGGTGGCCTTGAGACTTGGTAAATTTGGGTGGCCTCGACAACTCTTCTAGGGTTTGGGGTGGCCTCGACAACACTCTTTTAACTCATTTAACTTGGTAAATTTGGGTGGCCTCGACAACTCTTCTAGGGTTTGGGTGGCCTCGACAATGCTTTTTCAGTCCCGGTTTGGGTGGACTCGAGAGTTGGTCGGGCGAGAGGGGGTTGATCGACGTCCCCCCTCATGTCGAAGTTACCGGAGTTTTCTTTATGAACAAAAAAAATTCCACATGACATGTCCGACGAGTGGACCGCCTCTCTCTCATGCATGTCCGACGTCCCCCCTCATGTCGAAGTTATCGGGGAGGGGGTAGATCGATAACGACATCGCTCTTTCTTCTAGGGTTTGGGTGGCCTCGAGAGTTGGTCGGGCAAGCGTACCGGGAGTAGGTAACATTTTAACTCATTTTGAATATATGAACATTTTAACTTAGTAACTTGGTAAATTATAACTAATTTCTATGAAAAAAATATTCTATGAATAAAAAAAACATCATATGATCATTTTCTATATATATACATCCATCCACATCCATGCATACATATGAACAAAAAAACATCATATGATCATCTATGAACAAAAAAAACTTCATATGATCATCTATGTGTTGGAAATATGCCCTAGAGGCAATAATAAAATGGTTATTATTATATTTCCTTGTTCATGATAATTGTCTATTGTTCATGCTATAGTTGTATTAACCGGAAACCGTAATACATGTGTGAATACAATGACCACAGCATGTCCCTAGTGAGCCTCTAGTTGACTAGCTCGTTGATCAATAGATGGTTGTGGTTTCCTGACCATGGACATTGGATGTCGTTGATAACGGGATCACATCATTAGGAGAATGATGTGATGGACAAGACCCAATCCTAAGCATAGCACAAGATCGTGTAGTTCGTTTGCTAGAGCTTTTCTAACGTCAAGTATCATTTCCTTGGACCATGAGATTGTGCAACTCCCGGATACCGTAGGAATGCTTTGGGTGTATCAAACGTCACAACGTAACTGGGTGACTATAAAGGTGCACTACAGGTATCTCCGAAAGTGTCTGTTGGGTTGGCACGAATCGAGACTGGAATTTGTCATTCCGTATGATGGAGAGGTATCTCTGGGCCCACTCGGTAATGCATCATCGTAATGAGCTCAATGTGACTAAGGAGTTAGTCACGGGATCATGCGTTACGGAACGAGTAAAGAGACTTGCTAGTAACGAGTTTGAACATGGTATAAGGATACCGACGATCGAATCTCGGGCAAGTAACATACCGATGGACAAAGGGAATTGCGTACGGGATTGATTGAATCCTCGATGTTGTGGTTCATCCGATAAGATCATCGTGGAACATGTGGGATCCAACATGGGTATCCAGATCCCGCTGTTGGTTATTGGCCGGAGAGATGTCTCGGTCATGTCTGCATGGTTCCCGAACCCGTAGGGTCTACACACTTAAGGTTCGGTGATGCTAGAGTTGTTATGGGAAATTGTATGTGGTTACCGAAGGTTGTTCGGAGTCCCGTATGAGATCCCGGATGTCACGAGGAGTTCCGGAATGGTCCGGAGGTGAAGAATTATATATGGGAAGTCCAGTTTCAGTCACCGGAATGGTTTCGGGGGTTATCGGTATTGTACCGGGACCACCGGAAGGTGTCCGAGGGTCCACTGGGTGGGGCCACCTGCCCCGGTGGGCCAATTGGGCTGAGCAAGGGAGGGAACCAGCCCCTGGTGGGCTGGTGCGCCCCCCCCCAATGGGCCCAAGGCGCCTAGGGTTGGAAACCCTAGGGGGTGGGGGCGCCTCCCATCAAACTTGGGGAGCAAGTCCCCCCCTTGGTCGCCGCCCCTCCCCCCTTAGATGGGATCTAAGGCGGCCGGCCCCCTCTTCCCTTCACCCTATAAATAGAGGGGGGGGGGGGGTGGGAGGGCAGTAGCACCTCTTCCCTAGCGCAGCCCTCCCCCTCTCCAACACCTCCTCCTCCTCCGTAGTGCTTGGCGAAGCCCTGTCGGAGAAGCACGAGCTCCTCCACCACCACGCCGTCGTGCTGCCGGGGCTCTTCCTCAACTTCTCCTCTTCCCTTGCTTGATCAAGAAGGAGGAGACGTCCCCGGGCTGTACGTGTATTGAACGCGGAGGCGCCGTCCGTTCGGCGCTAGATCGGATCTTCCGCGATTTGAATCTCCGCGAGTACGACTCCATCATCCGCGTTCCTTGTAATGCTTCCGCTTAGCGATCTTCAAGGGTATGAAGATGCACTCCCTCTCTCTCGTTGCTAGCATCTCCTAGATTGATCTTGGTGATACATAGGAATTTTTTTTGATTTACTACTACGTTCCCAACAGTGGCATCATGAGCTAGGTCTATGCGTAGATTCTTTGCACGAGTAGAACACAAGTAGTTGTGGGCGATGATTTGTTCAATTTGCTTACCGTTACTAGTCCTATCTTGATTCGGCGGCATTGTGGGATGAAGCGGCCCGGACCGACCTTACACGTACGCTTACGTGAGACAGGTTCCACCGACTGACATGCACTTGATGCATAAGGTGGCTAGCGGGTGTCTGTCTCTCCCACTTTAGTCGGATCGGATTCGATGAAGAGGGTCCTTATGAAGGGTAAATAGCAATTGGCATATCACCATTGTGGCTTTTGCGTAGGTAAGAAACGTTCTTGCTAGAAACCCATAGCAGCCACGTAAAATATGCAACAACAATTAGAGGACGTCTAACTTGTTTTTGCAGGGTATGCTATGTGATGTGATATGGCCAAAAAGGATGTGATGAATTATATATGTGATGTATGAGATTGATCATGTTCTTGTAATAGGAATCACGACTTGCATGTCGATGAATATGACAACCGGCAGGAGCCATAAGAGTTGTCTCAATTTATTGTATGACCTGCGTGTCAATGTAAAGGCCATGAAATTACTTTACATTATTGCTAACCGTTAGCCATAGTAGTAGAAGTAATAGTTGGCGAGACAACTTCATGAAGACACGATGATGGAGATCATGGTGTCATGCCGGTGACGATGGTGATCATGCCGCGCCTCGAAGATGGAGATCAAAAGCGCAAGATGATATTGGCCATATCATGTCACTTTATGATATGCATGTGATGTTTGTCATGTTTACATCTTATTTGCTTAGAACGACGGTAGCATAAATAAGATGATCCCTCACCAAAATTTCAAGAAATGTGTTCCCCCTAAATGTGCACCGTTGCGAAGGTTCGTTGTTTCGAAGCACCACGTGATGATCGGCTGTGATAGACTCTAACGTTCGCATACAACGGGTGTAAGCCAGATTTACACATGCGAAACAGTTAGGTTGACTTGACGAGCCTAGCATGTACAGACATGGCCTCGGAACATGAGAGACCGAAAGGTCGAACATGAGTCGTATAGTAGATGCGATCAACATGGAGATGTTCACCGTTGATGACTAGTCCGTCTCACGTGATGATCGGACACGGCCTAGTCGATTCGGATCATGTATCACTTAGATGACTAGAGGGATGTCTATCTGAGTGGGAGTTCATCAGATGAACTTCATTATCATGAACATAGTCAAAGTGTCTTTGCAAATTATGTTGTAGATAGCTCGCGCTGTAGCTCCCCTGTTTTATTGATACGTTCCTAGAGAAAAGTAAGTTGAAAGATGATGGTAGCAATAATGCGGACTGGGTCCGTGGTCTGAGGATTGTCCTCATTACTGCATAGAAGGCTTATGTCCTTAATGCACCGCTCGATGCGCCACCCCCTCAAGCGTCGTCTGTAGATGTTTTGAACATCTGACAGGCACGTTCTGATGACTACTTGATAGTTCAGTGCGTCATGCATTACGGCTTAGAATTGAGGCTCCAAAACGTTTTGAATGTCACGAAACATATGAGATGTTCTAAGAGCTGAAATTGGGATTTCAGGCTCATGCCCGCGTTGAGAGGTATGAGACCTCCAACAAGATTCTTTGCCTGCAAGATGAAGGAGAATAGCTCAATCAGTGAGCATGTGCTCAGAATGTCTGGGTACTACGGTCACTTGTATCGAGTGGGAGTTTATCTTCCAGATAAGATAGTGATTAATATAGTTCTCCAAGTCACTGCCACCTAGCTACTAGAGCTTCGTGATGAACTATAACATGCCAGGGATGGATAAGATGATCCCTGAGCTGTTCGCGATGTTTAACACCGCGAAGGTAGAAATCAAGAAGGAGCATCAAGTGTTGATGGTTAGTAAAAGCACTAGTTTCACAAAGGGCAAGGGCAAGAAGGGAAACTTCATGGATGGCAAGTCAGTTGCTGCTCCAGTGAAGAAACCCAAGGTTAAACCCAAACCTGAGACTAGGTGCTTCTGTTATGAGGAGAACGGTCGCTGAAGTGGAACAACCCTAGATACTTGGTAGATAAGAAAGCTGGCAACATCGACAGAAGTATATTTGATATACGTGCTATATGTGTACCTTGCTAGTACTCCTAGTAGCACCTGGGTATTGGATACCGGTTCGGTTGCTAAATGTTAGTAACTCGAAATAAAAGGTATGGAATAAACGGAGGCTAGCTAAGGGTGAGGTGACGATGTGTGTTGGAAGTGTTTCCAAGGTTGATGTGATCACCATCGCACACTCTCTCGGGATTAGGGATGAACCTAAATAAATGTTATTTGGTGTTTGTGTTGAGCATGAACGTGATTAGATCGTGTTTATTGCAATACGGTTATTCATTTAAGTTAGAGAATAATGGTTATTCTGTTTACATGAATAATACCTTCAATGGTCATGCACCCAATGTGAATGGTTTATTGAATCTCGATCGTAGTAATACACATGTTCATAAAAGATGCAAAATTAATAATTATAGTACCACATACTAGTGGCACTGCCGCTAAAGGTCATATTGGTGTAAAGCGCATGAAGAAACTCCATGCTGATGGATCTTTGGACTCACTCGATTTCGAATCGGTTGCGACATGCGTAACATGCCTCCTAGGCAAGATGACTGAGACCCCGTTTCTGGTATGATGGAGCGGGCTAGTAACTTATTGGAGAAAATACATGTTGATGTATGCGGTCCAATGAGTGTTGTAGCATGCAGTGGATATCGTTATTTTCTTACCTTCACTAATGATTTGTGTGGATATGAGTATATTTACTTAATGAAACACAAGTCTAAAATGTTTGAAAAGTTCAAACAAATTCAGAGTGAAGTCTAAGATCATCGTGACAAGAAGTTAAAAATGTCTACGATATGATCGTGGAGGTGAATATCTGAGTTACAAGTTTTGTATACAACTTAAGACAATGTGAAAGTTGTTTCACAACTCACGCCACCTGGAACACCATAGTGTGATGGTGTGTCCGAACGTCGTAGTCGTACTCTATTGGATATGGTGCGTACTATGATGTCTCTTATCGATTTGCCACTACGTTTTGGGGTTAAGCATTAGAGACAACAACATTCACTTTAAATAGGGCACCATCTAATTCCGTTGAGATGACACCGTATGGTTTGGCAGAAACCTAAGCTGTCATTTCTCAAAGTTTGGGAATATGACTCTTATGTCTGATAAGCTCGAACCCAAAGCGGAAATATGCATCTTCATAGAATACCCTAAGGAAACATTTGGGTATGCCTTCTATCTCAGATCCGAGGGCAAAGTATTTGTTGCTAAAAATGGGTCCTTTCTCGAGAAAAGGTTTCTCTCGAAAGAATTGAGTGGAGGTAGATAGAACTTGATGAGGTTGTTGAACCTTTGTTTCAACTAAAGAGTAGCGCATCACAGAAAGATGTTTCTGTGGAGTCTACGTCAGTTGAAGAGGAAGTTAATGGTGATGATCATGAAGCTTCGGATCAAGTTACTATCGAACTTTGTAGGTTGACAAAGACGCGTACTGCTCCTGAGTGGTACGGCAACCCTGTCTTGGAGGTCATGTTGTTGGACAACAACGAACCTACAAACTATGGAGAAGCGATGATGGGCCCGGATTCCAACAAATGGTTAGAGGCCATGAAATCCGAGAAAGGATCCATGTATGAAAACCAAGTATGGACTTTGGTAGACTTGCCCGTTAAATGGCAGGTCGTTGAGTACAAATGGACCTTTAAGAAGAAGACAGACACTGATGGTAAATGTTACCATTTATAAAGCTCGACTTGCCGCAAACAAGTTTCTGATAAGTTCAAGGAGTTGACTACGATGAGACATTCTCACCCGTAGCGATGCTAAAGTCTGTTGGAATAATGTTAGCAGTTGCTGCATTTTTCGATTATGAAATCTGGCAGATGGATTTCAAAACATCGTTCCCTTGAGGAAAGGTTGTATGTGATACAACCAGAAGGTTTTGTCGATCCTAAGGATGCTAAAAAGTATGCAAGCTCCAGCAATCCTTCGATCGACAGGAGCAAGCATCTCGGAGTTGGAATATACGCTTTGATGAGGTGATGAAAGGTTTTGAGTTTGCACAAAGTTTATGAGAAACTCGTATTTACAAGAAAGTGAGTGGGAGCACTATAGAATTTCTGATGAGTATATGTGGATGACATATTGTTGATCGGAGATGATGTAGAATTTCTGGAAAGCATAAACGGTTGTTTGAAAAGAGTTTTTCAAAGGAAGACCTGGATAAAGCTACCTAATTGTTGGGCATCAAGATCTATAGAGGTAGATCAAGATGCTTGATGAGACTTTCAATGAGTACATACCTAGACAAGATTTTGAAAGAGTTCAAAATTGATCAGTCAAAGAAGGAGTTCTTACCTAATTTGTAAGGTGTGGAGTTGAGTGAGACTCAAAGCTCGACCGCGGTGGATCAAAGAGATAGGACGAAGGTCGTCCCCTATGCTTTATCCATAGGCTCTGTATAATATGCCATGTTGTGTACCGCACATGTGTGTGCCTTGCCATGAGTCTGTCAAGGGGTACGAGAGTGATCCAGGAATGGATCACTGGACAGTGGTCAAGATTATCCTTAGTAACTAGAGGACTAAGGAAATATTTCTCGGTTATGGAGGTGATAAAGAGTTCGTCGTAAAGAGTTACGTCGATGCAAGCTTTAACACCAATCCGGATGACTCTGAGTAGCAATCCGGATACGTATAGTGGAGCAGCCATTTGGAATAGCTCCAAGTGGAGTGTGGTAGCAGTGTCTATAGTATGACATAGAGATTTGCAAAGTACACACGGATCTGAATGTCGCAGACCCGTTGACTAAAGACCTCTCTCACATGCAAAGAATGATCGAATCCCAGAACTCACTGGGTGTTAGATTCATAACAATGTAAATCACATGGTGATGTGAACTAGATTATTGACTCTAGTGCAAGTGGGAGACTGTTGGAAATATGCCCTAGAGGCAATAATAAAATGGTTATTATTATATTTCCTTGTTCATGATAATTGTCTATTGTTCATGCTATAATTGTATTAACCAGAAACCGTAATACATGTGTGAATACATAGACCATAGCATGTCCCTAGTGAGCCTCTAGTTGACTAGCTCGTTGATCAATAGATGGTTGTGGTTTCCTGACCATGGACATTGGATGTCATTGATAATGGGATCACATCATTAGGAGAATGATGTGATGGACAAGACCCAATCCTAAGCATAGCACAAGATCGTGTAGTTCGTTTGCTAGAGCTTTTCTATTGTCAAGTATCATTTCCTTGGACCATGAGATTGTGCAACTCCCGGATACCGTAGGAATGCTTTGGGTGTATCAAACGTCACAACGTAACTGGGTGACTATAAAGGTGCACTACAGGTATCTCCGAAAGTGTCTATTGGGTTGGCACGAATCGAGACTGGGATTTGTCACTCCGTATGACGGAGAGGTATCTCTGGGATCACTCGGTAATGCATCATCGTAATGAGCTCAATGTGACTAAGGAGTTAGTCACGGGATCATGCGTTACGGAACGAGTAAAGAGACTTGCCGGTAACGAGATTGAACAAGGTATAAGGATACCGACGATCGAATCTCGGGCAAGTAACCTACCGATGGACAAAGGGAATTGCGTACGGGATTGATTGAATCCTCGACATCGTGGTTCATCCGATAAGATCATCGTGGAACATGTGGGAGCCAACATGGGTATCCAGATCCCACTGTTGGTTATTGGCCGGAGAGATGTCTCGGTCATGTCTGCATGGTTCCCGAACCCGTAGGGTCTACACACTTAAGATTCGGTGACGCTAGAGTTGTTATGGGAAATTGTATGTGGTTACCGAAGGTTGTTCGGAGTCCCGGATGAGATCCTGGACGTCACGAGGAGTTCCGGAATGGTCCGGAGGTGAAGAATTATATATTGGAAGTCTAGTTTCAGTCACCGGAATGGTTTCGGGGGTTATCGGTATTGTACCGGGACCACCAGAAGGTGTCCGGGGGTCCACTGGGTGGGGCCACCTGCCCCGATGAGCCAAGTGGGCTGAGCAAGGGAGGGAACCAGCCCCTGGTGGGCTGGTGCGCCCCCCCAAGGGGCCCAAGGCGCCTAGGGTTGGAAACCCTAGGCGGTGGGGGCGCCTCCCACCAAACTTGGGGAGCAAGTCCCCCCTTTGGCCGCCGCCCCCCCCTTAGATGGGATCTAAGGGGGACGGCCCCCTCTCCCCTTCACCCTATAAATAGAGGGGGTGTGGAAGGGCAGCAGCACCTCTTCCCTGGCGCAGCCCTCCCCCTCTCCAACGCCTCCTCCTCCTCCGTAGTGCTTGGCAAAGCCCTGTCGGAGAACCACGAGCTCCTCCACCACCACGCCGTCGTGCTGCCAGAGCTCTTCCTCAACTTCTCCTCTTCCCTTGCTAGATCAAGAAGGAGGAGACGTCCCCGGGCTGTACGTGTGTGGAACGCGGAGGTGCCGTCCGTTCGGCGCTAGATCGGATCTTCCGCGATTTGAATCGCCGCGAGTATGACTCCATCATCCGCGTTCCTTGTAACGCTTCCGCTTAGCGATCTTCAAGGGTATGAAGATGCACTCCCTCTCTCTCGTTGCTAGCATCTCCTAGATTGATCTTGGTGATACGTAGGAATATTTTTTGATTTACTACTACGTTTCCCAACACTATGAACAAAAAAACATCATATGATCATCTATGAACAAAAAAAATCATCTTACATATGAACAAAGAAAAACATACATAAATGGACAAAAAAAAGCATACATCAATGGATCATCCATACATCAACATACATCCATATATTTAGAAAAACAATATGCATACATATCCATTTACTAAAAAATTATATGAACAAAAAAAATTTGTATGAAAAAAAAATGCAGAGGGCGTCGGCGACGGCGGCGGCGCCGGGGTAGGGCAGGGGCGCGGGGGAAGGCGTCGGGGACGGCGTACGGTGGCGGGGAGGCAGGGGGCGCGGCGACGGCGACGAGGAGGCGCGGTGATGGGAGAGGGGGACGGCGTCGCGGCAGGGAGCAGCGGCCAGCGTCGGGGCAGGAACGACGATGGCGACGGTGATGAGGAGCGGGCGGCGATGGGGCAGGGCGCGGCGACGGCGACAGCGACGAGGAGCAGCAACGGCGGCGACGGGGCAGAAGAATGTGAAAACTTGGGGAAAAATTCCTAAGTGTTGGCTTATATAGCAAAGCCTTTAGTCCCGGTTGGTGGCACCAACCGGGACCAATGCCCTCCTTTAGTCCCTTTGGGCTGATGAAAACTGACCTTTGGTCCCGGTTGGTGGCACGAACTGGGACTAAAGGGGGGCATTGGTTCCGGTTGGTGCCACCAACCGGGATGAAAGGATGGCATTGGTCCCGGTTCGAGCCACCAACCAGGACCAAAGGTCTATGCCTGGCACAGCCGCGGTGCGGTTGGATGTTTAGTCCCACCTCGCTAGCTGAGAGGCTTCGACATTGGTTTATAAGCGCGGCTGCGCCTACCACTTTGAGCTCCTCTCTAATGCAGGCCTACGGGCCTATACACACTCTCTCTGCCTGTGGGCCTACTAGGCCTTCTACGGGCCTGCATCCTGGCCCAACTAGCGTGTTGGGTTTCTAGTCGTATGCAGGCCGTGGTGGCCCAGTAGGCGGCATTTTTTTAAATTTTTTCCAGTATTTTTGTTTTGTTTTTTGCTTTATTTATTTTCTTTTGTTTCTACTTACATTTAAATACTTAGAGTTTTTGAGTAGTTCTTTTTGCTTTAGGTCACAAAAATTATTAACTTTCTGTTAGTGCCATTAGTTTTCAAATTTGAATAGTTTAAATGTGAATTCTTTGAAATTTGTGCGAATCACTAGTTTGTGAACAACTTTACTTTAAAAATAGATTTTTGAGTGATTCTTTTTCCTGCTATTTAATATTAGTGTGTTTTATCATATATTCAATTTGGTAATTTTTAGGTTATTTTAAATGGGTGTTTTAATCAAAAACAGATTTTGTTATTTTAGTTTGCTATTAAAGTTTCTAACAAACAAATACTTTATGAAAATTCTTTTTGCTATTAATGTTTTGAACAAAAAATACTTTGATAATTTTAGTTGCATAAATTTTATATAATTTTAGGTTAAAAATACTAGAGGTTTATAAAAGCTTTTTAGTTGATTCTTTTTGCTGTCGAAGAATATTATAGTTTTGTTTTAGTTGATCATAACAGGATATTTTAATTGATTCTTTTTAGTTCATTCTTTTTTGCTATTAGAGTTTTATAAAAGTTTTCTAGTTCATTCTTTTTGCTATTAGTTCATTCTTTGAGCTAAATGACCCTGAAATTGAAAAGCACTACAAATGAACTCTGAAAAGGTTGAAAGTTGGCATGATATCATCATTTCACCCACATAGCTTGTGCTAAAAAGTTGAGAGGGTTACGGCAAAAACTGGATACACTTGGTGTACAAAATGGACAATCTCTTTCGAAGTATCAGGGTTTCGGACGAAAACTCATCTGTTACAAAGGGATTTCATTTTTTTCAACTTATTTGAACTCCAGACTTTTTGTGTGTTCAAAATGCACCATTCAAAGTCACATCATCAATTTTCAACCCTTTCTGACCTCATTTGGTATTTTTCATGCATTTACTGATTTTTTTGAGCTAAATGACCCTGAAATTGAAAAGCACTACAAATGAACTCTGAAAAGGTTGAAAGTTGGCATGGTATCATCATTTCATCCACATAGCACGTGTTAAAAAGTTGAGAGGGTTACGGCAAAAACTGGATGCACTTCGTGTACAAAATGGACAATCTCTTTCGAAGTATCAGGGTTTCGGATGAAAACTAATCTGTTACAAAAGGCATTTCATTTTTTTGAACTTATTTGAACTCCAGACTTTTTGTGTGTTCAAAATGCACCATTCAAAGTCACATCATAAATTTTCAACCCTTTCTTACTTCATTTGGTATTTTTCATGCATTTACTGATTTTTTTTGATCTAAATGACCCTGAAATTGAAAAGCACTACAAATGAAGTCTGAAAAGGTTGAAAGTTGGCATGGTATCATCATTTCACCCACATAGCATGTTCTAAAAAGTTGAGAGGGTTACGGCAAAAACTGGATGCACTTCGTGTACAAAACGGACAATCTCTTTCGAAGTATCAGGGTTTCGGGCGAAAACTCATCTGTTACAAAAGGCATTTCATTTCTTCACATGTAACTACAGTGATATTCTAGATCAAAGGTATCATCAGAATAGTTGTGGAGAGAAAGTCTTCACTTTTTCTTCGCTTGTGTCCTTTGCTTATTGCGCCGTAACCATGGATAGTCTTCATCATTTAACAGGGTGCTTGGGTCAGCCTTGACTTTGAAGGGAGGAATTTCATGAAACTTTTCATAATCTTCAGACATGTCTGTCTTGCCCTCCACTCCCACGATGTCTCTTTTCCCTGAAAGAACTATGTGGCGCTTTGGCTCATCGTATGATGTATTCGCTTCCTTATCTTTTCTTTTTCTCGGTTTGGTAGACATGTCCTTCACATAGAAAACCTGCGCCACATCATTGGCTAGGACGAATGGTTCGTCTATGTACACAACATTGTTCAAATCCACTGTTGTCATTCGGTACTGTGGGTCTTCCTGTACCCCGCCTCCTGACAGATTGACCCATTTGCACTGAAACAAAGGGACCTTAAAATCATGTCCATAGTCAAGTTCCCATATGTCCACTATGTAACCATAATATGTGTCCTTTCCCCTCTTGGTTGCTGCATCAAAGTGGACACCACTGTTTTGGTTGGTGCTCTTTTGATCTTGGGCGATCGTGTAAAATGTATTCTCATTTATATCGTACCCTTTGTAAGTCAATACAGTCGAAGATGGTCCCCTGGCCAACGAGTACAGCTCATCAGAAACAGTGTTGTCACCCATGAGATGTGTTTGCAACCAACTGCCAAAACTCCTGATGTGTTCACATGTAATCCAGTCGTCACACTGCTCCGGGTGTTTGGAGCGCAAAATATTCTTGTGTACATTGACATACGGGGTCACCAAGGTAGTATTCTGTAGAACTGTGTAGTGTGCTTGAGACCAAGAATGCCCGTCCCTACATGTTATTGAGTCCGCTCCTAGCGTGCCTTTTCCAGTCAGTCTCCCCTCATACCGCGATTAAGGGAGACCAATCTTTTTAAGGTCAGGAATGAAGTCAACACAAAACCCAATGACCTCCTCTGTTTGATGGCCCGTGGAGATGCTTCCTTCTGGCCTAGCACGGTTATGAACATATTTCTTTAAGACTCCCATGAACCTCTCAAAGGGGAACATATTGTGTAGAAATACAGGGCCCAGAATGGCAATCTTGTCGATTAGATGAACTAGGACGTGCGTCATGATATTGAAGAAGTATGGTGGGAATACCAGCTCGAAACTGACAAGACATTGTGCCAAATCACTCCTTAACCTTGGTAGGATTTCTGGATCGATTACCTTCTGAGAGATTGCATTGAGGAATGCACATAGCTTCACAATGGCTAATCGAACGTTTTCCGGTAGAAGCCCCCTCAATGCAACCGGAAGCAGTTGCGTCATAATCAAGGGGCAGTCATGAGACTTTAGGTTCTGGAACTTTTTCTCTGCCATATTTATTATTCCCTTTATATTCGACGTGAAGCCAGACGGGACCTTCATACTGAGCAGGCATTCTAAGAAGATTTCCTTCTCTTCTTTGGTAAGAGCGTAGCTGGCAGGCCCTTCATACTGCTTTGGATGCATGCCGTCTTTTTCGTGCACACGTTGCTGGTCCTCCCATGCCTCCGATGTGTCTTTTGTCTTCCCATACATGCCCAAGAAGCCTAGCAGGTTCACGCAAAGATTCTTCGTCATGTGCATCATGTCAATTGCAGAGCGGACCTCTAGGTGTTTCCAATAGGGTAGGTCCCAAAATATAGATTTCTTCTTCCACATGGGTGCGTGTCCCTCAGCGTCATTCGGAACAGATAGTCCGCCGGGACCCTTTCCAAAGATTACTTGTAAATCATTAACCATATCAAGTATGTGATCATCAATACGGACGGCGGGCTTCTTCTGGTGATCTGCCTCGCCTTTGAAATGCTTGCCTTTCTTTTGACATTGATGGTTGGTCGAAAGAAATCGACGATATCCCAGGTACATATTCTTCCTGCATTTGTCGAAATATATACTTTCGGTGTCATCTAAACAGTGCGTGCATGCATGGTATCCCTTGTTTGTTTTCCTGAAAGGTTACTGAGAGCAGGCCAATCATTGATGGTTACAAACAGCAATGCATGTAGGTCAAATTCCTGCTAGTCGTGCTCGTCCCACACACGTACACCTTTTCCATTCCACAGCTATAAAAGTTCTTCAACTAATGGCCTTAGGTACACATCAATATCGTTGCCGAGTTGCTTAGGGCCTTGGATAAGCACTGGCATTATAATGAACTTCCGCTTCATGCACAACCAAGGAGGAAGGTTATTGATACATAGAGTCACGGGCCAGGTGCTATGATTGCTGCTCTGCTCCCCAAAAGGATTAATGCCATCCGCACTTAAACCAAACCATACGTTCCTTGCGTCACCTGCAAAATCCCCCAACGTTCTCTCGATTTTTCTCCACTGCGACCCGTCAGTGGGTGCTCTCAACTTCCTGTCTTTCTTACGGTCCTCTTTGTGCCATCACATCAAGTTGGCATGCTCTTTGTTTCTGAACAGACGTTTCAACCGTGGTATTATAGGAGCGTAACACATCACCTTGGCAGGAACCCTCTTCCTGGGGTGCTCGCCCTCAACATCAACAGGTCATCTCGTCTGATCTTATACCGCAATGCACCGCATACCGGGCATGTGTTCAAATCCTCGTACGCACCGCGGTAGAGGATGCAGTCATTAGGGCATGCATGTATCTTTTGCACCTCCAATCCTAGAGGGCATAGAAGCTTCTTTGCTCCGTACGTACTGTCAGGAAATTCGTTATCCTTTGGAAGCTTCTTCTTCAATATTTTCAGTAGCTTCTCAAATCCGTTGTCAGATACACCATTGTCTGCCTTCCATTGCAGCAATTCCAGTGTGGTACCGAGCTTTGTGTTGTCATCTTCTCAATTTGGGTACAACCCTTTTTTGTGATCCTCTAACATGCGATCGAACTTCAACTTCTCCTTTTCACTTTGGCATTGTCTCTTTGCATCAACAATGACCCGGCGAAGATCATCATCGGGCACATCGTCTAGTTCCTCTTGATCTTCAGCTTCCCCCGTTGTAGCATCACCATATTCAGGGGGCAGATAGTTGTCATCATCCTCTTCTTATTCATTGTCTTCCATCATAACCCCTCTTTCTCCGTGCTTGGTCCAAACATTATAGTGTGGCATGAAACCCTTCTCAAGAAGGTGGATGTGAAGGGTTTTTGAGTCAGAGTAAGACTTCGTATTCTCACATCTAGGGCATGAACAACACATAAAACTATTCTGCTTGTTTGCCTAAGCCACTTCGAGAAAATTATGCACGCCCTTAATGTTGGAGAACGTAGTAGTAAATCAAAAAATTTCCTACGTATCACCAAGATCAATCTAGGAGAAGCTTGCAACGAGAGAGAGGGAGTGCATCTTCATACCCTTGAAGATTGCTAAGCGTAAGCATTACAAGGAACGCGGATGATGGAGTCGTACTCGCGGCGATTCAAATCGCGGAAGATTCGATCTAGCGCCGAACGGACGGCGCCTCCGCGTTCAACACACGTACAGCCCGTGGACGTCTCCTCCTTCTTGATCCAGCAAGGGAAGAGGAGAAGTTGAGGAAGAGCTCCGGCAGCATGACGGCGTGGTGGTGGAGCTTGTGGTTCTCCGACAGGGCTTCGCCAAGCACCACGGAGGAGGAGGAGGTGTTGGAGAGGGGGAGGGCTGCGCCAGGGGAGAGGTGCTGCTGCCCTCCCACCCCCCCTCTATTTATAGGGTGAAGGGGAGAGGGGGCCGGCCCCCTTAGATCCCATCTAGGGGGGGGGGGGGGGGCGTGGCGGCCAAGGGGGGGACTTGCCCCCCAAGTTATGTGGGAGCCGCCCCCACCCCCTAGGGTTTTCAACCCTAGGCGCCTTGGGCCCCATGGGGGGGGGGGGAGGGGCGCACCAACCACCAGGGGCTGGTTCCCTCCCTTGCTCAGTCCACTTGGCCCACTGGGGCAGGTGGCCCCACCCGGTGGACCCCCGGACACCTTCCGGTGGTCCCGGTACAATACCGACAACCCCCGAAACCATTCCGGTGACTGAAACTGGACTTCCCATATATAATTCTTCACCTCCGGACCATTCCGGAACTCTTCGTGACGTCCGGGATCTCATCCGGGACTCCGAACAACCTTCGGTAACCACATACAATTTCGCATAACAACTCTAGCGTCACCGAACCTTAAGTGTGTAGACCCTACGGGTTCGGGAACCATGCAGACATGACCGAGACATCTCTCCGGGCAATAACCAACAGCGGGATCTGGATACCCATGTTGGCTCCCACATGTTCCATGATCATCTCATCGGATGAACCACGATGTCGAGGATTCAATCAATCCCGTACGCAATTCCCTTTGTCCATCGGTATGTTACTTGCCCGAGATTCGATCGTCGGTATCCTTATACCTTGTTCAATCTCATTACTGGCAAGTCTCTTTACTCGTTCCGTAACGCATGATCTCGTGGCTAACTCCTTAATCACATTGAGCTCATTACGATGATGCATTACCGAGTGGGCCCAGAGATACCTCTCTGTCATACGGAGTGACAAATCCCAGTCTCGATTCGTGCCAACCCAACAGACACTTTCGGAGATACCTGTAGTGCACCTTTATAGTCACCCAGTTACGTTGTGACGTTTGATACACCCAAAGCATTCCTACTATATCCGGGAGTTGCACAATCTCATGGTCTAAGGAAATGATACTTGACATTAGAAAAGCTCTAGCGAACGAACTATACGATCTTGTGCTATGCTTAGGATTGGGTCTTGTCCATCACATCATTCTCCTAATGATGTGATCCCGTTATCAACGAGATCTAATGTCCATGGTCAGGAAACCATAACCATCTATTGATCAACGAGCTAGTCAACTAGAGGCTTACTAGGGACATGCTGTGATCTATGTATTCACACATGTATTACGGTTTCCGGTTAATACAATTATAGCATGAACAATAGATAATTATCATGAACAAGGAAATATAATAATAACCATTTTATTATTGCCTCTAGGGCATATTTCCAATAGTCTCCCACTTGCACTAGAGTCAATAATCTAGTTACATAGTGATGAATCGAACACCCATAGAGTTCTGGTGCTGATCATGTTTTGCTCGTGGAAGAGGTTTAGTCAATGGATCTGCGACATTTAGATCCGTACGTACTTTACAAATATCTATATCTCCATCTTGAATATATTCACGAATGGAGTTGAAGCGGCGCTTGATGTGCTTGGTCTTCTTGTGAAACCTAGGCTCCTTGGCAATGGCAATAGCTCCAGTGTTGTCACAGAAGAGAGTCATCGGGCCCGACGCATTGGGAACCACTCCTAGGTCGGTGATAAACTCCTTCATCCAGACTCCTTCCTGCCGCTTCCGAAGCAGCTATGTACTCCGCTTCACATGTAGATCCCGCCACGACGCTTTGCTTGCAACTGCACCAACTGATTGCCCCACCATTCAAAATATACACGTATCCGGTTTGTGACTTGGAGTCATCCAGATCTGTGTCAAAGCTAGCGTCGATGTAACCCTTTACGACGAGCTCTTTGGCACCTCCATAAACGAGAAACATATCCTTAGTCCTTTTCAGGTACTTCAGGATATTCTTGACTGCTGTCCAGTGTTCCATACCGGGATCACTTTGGTACCTCCCTACCAAACTTATGGCAAGGTTCACATCAGGTCTGGTACACAGCATGGCATACATAATAGAGCCTATGGCCGAGGCATAGGGGATGACACTCATCTTTTCTCTTTCTGCTACCGAGGTCGGGCATTGAGCTGTGCTCAATCTCACACCTTGCAATACATGCAAGAACCCCTTCTTGGACTGATCCATATTGAACTTCTTCAATATCTTGTCAAGGTATGTGCTTTGTGAAAGACCAATGAGGTGTCTCGATCTATCTCTATAGATCTTGATGCCTAATATGTAAGTAGCTTCTCCAAGGTCCTTCATTGAAAAACACTTATTCAAGTAGGCCTTTATGCTTTCCGAAAGTTCTATATCATTTCCCATCAACAATATGTCGTCCACATATAATATGAGAAATGCTATAGAGCTCCCACTCACTTTCTTGTAAATACAGGCTTCTCCATAAGTCTGTATAAACCCAAACGCTTTGATCATTTCATCAAAGCGAATGTTCCAACTCCGAGATGCCTGCACCAGCCCATAGATGGAGCGCTGGAGCTTGCATACCTTGTCAGCATTCTTAGGATCGACAAAACCTTCCGGCTGCATCATATACAATTCTTCCTTAAGGAAACCATTAAGGAATGCCATTTTGACGTCCATTTGCCAGATTTCATAATCATAGAATGCGGCAATTGCTAACATGATTCGGACGGACTTCAGCTTCGCTACGGGTGAGAAGGTCTCATCGTAGTCAACCCCTTGAACTTGTCGATAACCCTTAGCGACAAGCCGAGCCTTATAGACGGTCACATTACCATCCGCGCCAGTCTTCTTCTTAAAGATCCATTTATTTTCTATGGCTCGCCGATCATCGGGCAAGTCCACCAAAGTCCATACTTTGTTCTCATACATGGATCCTATCTCGGATTTCATGGCTTCAAGCCATTTGTTGGAATCCGGGCCCGCCATCGCTTCTTCATAGTTCGAAGGTTCACCATTGTCTAACAACATGAGTTCCAGGACAGGGTTGCCGTACCACTCTGGTGCGGAACGTGTCCTCGTGGACCTACGAAGTTCAGTAGCAACTTGATCCGAAGTTTCATGATCATCATCATTAACTTCCTCTCTAGTCGGTGCAGGCACCACAGAAACATCTTCCTGAGCTGCGCTACTCTCCGGTTCAAGAGGGGGTACCTCATCAAGTTCTACTTTCCTCCCACTTATTTCTTTCGAGAGAAACTCTTTCTCCAGAAAGGATCCATTCTTGGCAACAAAGATCTTGCCTTCGGATCTAAGGTAGAAGGTATACCCAATAGTTTCCTTAGGGTATCCTATGAAGACGCATTTTTCCGATTTGGGTTCGAGCTTTTTAGGTTGAAGTTTCTTGACATAAGCATCGCATCCCCAAACTTTCAGAAACGACAGCTTAGGTTTCTTCCCAAACCATAATTCATATGGTGTCGTCTCAACGGATTTAGACGGTGCCCTATTTAAAGTGAATGCGGCAGTCTCTAAAGCGTAACCCCAAAATGACAGTGGTAGATCGGTAAGAGACATCATAGATCGCACCATATCCAATAGAGTGCAATTATGACGTTTGGACACACCATTTCGCTGAGGTGTTCCAGGCGGCGTGAGTTGTGAAACAATTCCACATTTCCTTAAGTGTGTGCCAAACTCCTGACTCAAATATTCTCCTCCACGATCTGATTGTAAGAACTTTATTTTCCTGTCACGTTGATTCTCTACCTCACTCTAAAATTCCTTGAACTTTTCCAAGGTCTCAGACTTGTGTTTCATTAAGTAGACATACCCATATCTACTTAAGTCATCAGCGAGGGTGAGAACATAATGATAGCCACCGCGAGCCTCAACACTCATTGGACCGCATACATCAGTATGTATTATTTCCAACAAGTTGGTTGCTCGCTCCATTGCTCCGGAGAACGGAGTCTTGGTCATTTTGCCCATGAGGCATGGTTCGCACGTGTCAAATGATTCATAATCAAGAGACTTCAAAAGTCCATCTGCATGGAGTTTCTTCATGCGCTTGACACCAATGCGACCAAGGTGGCAGTGCCACAAGTATGTGGGATTATCAACCTTACATTTCTTGGCATTCACACTATGAATATGTGTAACATCACGTTCGAGATTCAATAAGAATAAACCATTGACCAGCGGGGCATGACCATAAAACATATCTCTCATATAAATAGAACAACCATTATTCTCGGATTTAAATGAGTAGCCATCTCGCATCAAACGAGATCCTGATACAATGTTCATGCTCAAAGCTGGTACTAAATAACAATTATTGAGGTTTAAAACTAATCCCGAAGGTAGATGTAGAGGTAGCGTGCTGACGGCGATCACATCGACCTTGGAACCATTCCCGACGCGCATCGTCACCTCGTCCTTCGCCAGTCTCCGCTTATTTCGCAGCTCCTGTTTTGAGTTACAAATGTGAGCAACCGCACCGGTATCAAATACCTAGGAGCTACTACGAGCGCTGGTAAGGTACACATCAATAACATGTATATCGTATATACCTTTGGTATTGCCGGCCTTCTTATCCGCTAAGTACTTGGGGCAGTTCCGCTTCCAGTGACCATTTCCCTTGCAATAAAAGCACTTAGTCTCAGGCTTGGGTCCATTCTTTGGCTTCTTCCCGGCAACTAGCTTGCCGGGGGCGGCAACTCCCTTGCCGTCCTTCTTGAAGTTCTTCTTACCCTTGCCTTTCTTGAAACTAGTGGTCTTATTCACCATCAACACTTGATGTTCCTTCTTGATTTCCACCTCCACTGATTTCAGCATTGAATATAACTCAGGAATGGACTTCTCCATCCCTTACATATTGTAGTTCATCACAAAGCTCTTGTAGCTAGGTGGAAGCGACTAGAGGATCCTGTCAATGACCGAATCATCTGGAAGATTAACTCCCAGCTGAGACAAGCGGTTGTGCAACCCAGACATTTTGAGTATATGCTCGCTGACAGAACTGTTTTCCTCCATCTTACAACTGTAGAACTTGTCAGAGACTTCATATCTCTCGACTCGGGCATGAGCTTGGAAAACCATTTTCAGCTCTTGGAACATCTCATATGCTCCGTGCTGCTCAAAACGCTTTTGGAGCCCCGATTCTAAGCTGTAAAGCATGCGGCACTGAACCAGGGAGTAATCATCACTACGTGACTGCCAGGCATTCATAACGTCTTGAGTTGCTGGGAAAATGGGTGCGTCACCTAGAGGTGCTTCAAGGACATATGCTTTCTTGGCAGCTGTGAGGATGATCCTCAAGTTATGGACCCAGTCCGTATAGTTGCTACAATCGTCTTTCAGCTTGGTTTTCTCTAGGAATGCGTTGAAGTTGAGGGCAACATTAGCGTGGGCCATTTGATCTACAGGATAGATTGTAAAGACAATTTTTTAGACTAAGTTCCTGATAATCAAGTTCATCTAATCAAATTATTTAATGAACTCCCACTCAGATAGACATCCCTCTAGTCATCCAAGTGATACATGATCCGAATCGACTAGGCCGTGTCCGATCATCATGTGAGACGGACTAGTCATCAACGGTGAACATCTCCATGTTGATCGCATCTACTATACGACTCATGTTCGACCTTTCGGTCTCTCGTGTTCCGAGGCCATGTCTGTACATGCTAGGCTCGTCAAGTCAACCTAAGTGTTTCGCATGTGTAAATCTGGCTTACACCCGTTGTATGCGAACGTTAGAATCTATCACACCCGATCATCACGTGGTGCTTCGAAACAACGAACCTTCGCAACGATGCACAGTTAGGGGGAACACATTTCTTGAAATTTTAGTGAGGGATCATCTTATTTATGCTACCGTCGTTCTAGGAAAATAAGATGTAAACATGACAAACATCATATGCAAATCATAAAGTGACATGATATGGCCAATATCATCTTGCGCTTTTGATCTCCATCTTCGAGGCGCGACATGATCACCATCGTCACCGGCATGACACCATGATCTCCATCATCATGATCTCCATCATCGTGTCTTCATGAAGTTGTCTCGCCAACTATTACTTCTACTACTATGGCTAACGGTTAGCAATAAAGTAAAGTAATTACATGGCCTTTACATTGACACGCAGGTCATACAATAAATTGAGACAACTCCTATAGCTCCGCCGGTTGTCATATTCATCGACATGCAAGTCGTGATTCCTATTACAAGAACATGATCAATCTCATACATCACATATATAATTCATCACATCCTTTTTGACCATGTCCTCTAATTGTTGTTGCATGTTTTACGTGGCTGCTATGGGTTTCTAGCAAGAACGTTTCTTACCTACGCAAAAGCCACAACAGTGATATGCCAATTGCTATTTACCCTTCATAAGGACCCTCTTCATCGAATCCGATCCGACTAAAGTGGGAGAGACAGACACCCGCTATACACCTTATGCATCAAGTGCATGTCAGTCGGTGGAACCTGTCTCACGTAAGCGTACGTGTAAGGTCGGTCCGGGCCACTTCATCCCACAATGCCGCCGAATCAAGATAGGACTAGTAACGGTAAGCAAATTGAACAAATCATCGCCCACAACTACTTGTGTTCTACTCGTGCAAAGAATCTATGCATAGACCTAGCTCATGATGCCACTGTTTGAAAATGTAGTAGTAAATCAAAAAATTTCCTACGTATCACCAAGATCAATCTGGGAGAAGCTTGCAACGAGAGAGAGGGAGTGCATCTTCATACCCTTGAAGATCGCTAAGCGGAAGCGTTACAAGGAACGCGGATGATGGAGTCGTACTCGCGGCGATTCAAATCGCGGAAGATCCGATCTAGCGCCGAACGAACGGCGCCTCTGCGTTCAACACACGTACAGCCCAGGGACGTCTCCTCCTTCTTGATCCAGCAAGGGAAGAGGTGAAGTTGAGGAAGAGCTCCGGCAGCACGACGACGTGGTGCTGGAGCTTGTGGTTCTCCGACAGGGCTTCGCCAAGCACCACGGAGGAGGAGGAGGTGTTGGAGAGGGGGAGGGCTGCGCCAGGGAAGAGGTGCTGCTGCCCTCCCACCCCCCCTCTATTTATAGGGTGAAGGGGAGAGGAGGCCGGCCCCCTTAGATCCCATCTAGGGGGGGGGGGGGGGGGGCGGTGGCCAAGGGGGGGACTTGCCCCCCAAGTTTGCTGGAAGGCGCCCCCACCCCCTAGGGTTTTCAACCCTAGGCGCCTTGGCCCCTTGGGGGGGGGGCACACCAGCCCACCAGGGGCTGGTTCCCTCCCTTGCTGAGTCCACTTGGCCCACAGGGGCAGGTGGCCCCACCCGGTGGACCCCCGGACACCTTTCGGTGGTCCCGGTACAATACTGATAACCCCCGAAACCATTCCGGTGACTGAAACTGGACTTCCTATATATAATTCTTCACCTCCGGACCATTCCGGAACTCCTCGGTAACCACATACAATTTCCCATAACAACTCTAGCGTCACCGAACCTTAAGTGTGTAGACCCTACGGGTTCGGGAACCATGCAGACATGACCGAGACATCTCTCCGGCCAATAACCAACAGCGGGATCTGGATACCCATGTTGGCTCCCAGATGTTCCACGATGATCTCATCGGATGAACCACGATGTCGAGGATTCAATCAATCCCGTACGCAATTCCCTTTGTCCATCGGTATGTTATTTGCCCGAGATTCGATCGTCGGTATCCTTATACCTTGTTCAATCTCGTTAACGGCAAGTCTCTTTACTCGTTCCGTAACGCTTGATCCCGTGGCTAACTCCTTAGTCACATTGAGCTCATTACGATGATGCATTACCGAGTTGGCCCAGAGATACCTCTCCGTCATACGGAGTGACAAATCCCAGTCTCGATTCGTGCCAACCCAACAGACACTTTCGGAGATACCTGTAGTGCACCTTAATAGTCACCCAGTTACGTTGTGACGTTTGATACACCCAAAGCATTCCTACGGTATCCGGGAGTTGCACAATCTCATGGTCTAAGGAAATGATACCTGACATTAGAAAAGCTCTAGCGAACGAACTATACGATCTTGTGCTATGCTTAGGAATGGGTCTTGTCCATCACATCATTCTCCTAATGATGTGATCCCGTTATCAACGACATCTAATGTCCATGGTCAGGAAACCATAACCATCTATTGATCAACGAGCTAGTCAACTAGAGGCTTACTAGGGACATGCTGTGATCTATGGATTCACACATGTATTACGGTTTCCGGTTAATACAATTATAGCATGAACAATAGATAATTATCATGAACAACGAAATATAATAATAACCATTTTATTATTGCCTCTAGGGCATATTTCCAACACTTAATGTACTCGGAGGTGCGTCTGTCACCGTACATCCATTGCCGGTTCATCTGCGTGCATTATATATAATTAAGTGTGTCAAAAACCATTACAGAACATCATGAATTGAGAAGTGACCAAATTAATAGAAGTTCATCATCACATTAAAACCAAAATACAGTAGTGATCAAATGTTATTACTGAAAAAATAAATACATAAAGTTCATACATAGTTCTCATTGAACAACATATAGCTCTCTAGAGCATCTAATCAAAACATACATTGAAACTATGTAAACCATTTCAATGCAACAACAAATGCGATCATAATCGCAACTAAGGTAACAATTGATCCAACGGCATAATGATACCAAGCCTCAGTATGAATGGCATATTTTTTAATCTTTCTAATCTTCAAGCGCATTTTATCCATCTTGATCTTGTGATCATCGACGATATCCGCAACATGCAACTCCAATTCCATCTTCTTGTCCTCAATTCTTTTCAATTTTTTCTTCAAGTAATTGTTTTCTTTTTCAAGTAAATTTAACCTCTCGACAAGAGGGTCAGTTGGAATTTTCGGGTCACATACCTCCTAGATAAAAACATCTATGTCACATTGGTCGGCATAATTGTCATAAACCCTAAATGAAACAAATAGTTATAAAAGATAATATATACCACATCCGAATCGTAGACAGGATGAGAGCCGATGGGGGCGGATACCAAAACCATCGCACTATATAATAACAAACAATAATAAAAGTAAGAAAATTATACAAGTATCTACCTAAATCATACAAGTAAGAATTTTTTTCTTTTAGAAAGAAGATAAGAACAAGAGGCTCACCACGGTGGTGCCGGCGACGAGATCGGCGCGGGCGATCGACGGCGGTGAGGACGGGGACGGGACAGGACGGACCGCCAAACCTAGACAAATCTTGAGGAAAATAGAGATTGGACAAGGAGTTTCGAGAGGAGAAAGCTTAATTGTGGCTTGGGCATTTCATCGAACACCTCATGTGCATAGGAGGTGAGCTAGAGCACCACACACCTCTTCCCACGGTTGGCCAAAAAAACAGAGCAGCGGCTCTGTTCGCGGGCAGGGGCAGGGGTATATGTAGGCTTCTCTTTAGTCCCGGTTTGTGGCTAAAACCAGGACTAAAGGACAACATTTGGTCCCGGTTCCAGCCACCAACCGGGACTAAAGGTGGTGGGCCAGGAGCGAGGACCATTGGTCCCGGTTGGTCCCGGTTGGTGGCTGGAACCGGGACCAAAAGTGTCAGACGAACCGGGACCAATGGCCCCCGAGGCCCGGCCGGCGCCCTGGCCTCACGAACCGGGACTGATGCCCCCTTTGGTCTCAGTTCGTGAGTGAACCGGGATTAATGCCCTTACCCAGGCTTCAAGCAAAGCCCTGTTTTCTACTAGTGTATGCTAAACAACCACCAGATCGGCCCTTATAGCTTGCGTTGTCTTACTGCTTGTCGTTTTCCTCAACAGATTCAGATTTATATATGAACATCCTCGCAAGGAAAAGATCTACTATGTACACAGAATGTACAGTTAATACAACAAATTCTAAATTATATGCATGGTGACAAAATATATATGTGCACACCGGGGATGCCAGTTGCAGATGAGATGTGTGATGATCAAGTGCTACATATAAGTCCAGATCATGGACAACCCGTTGCGTGCCTACTAGAGGAGCACTCGCCAGTAGATTAATTAATCACAAAGTTCATTAGCTACACATTTTTTCTTTGTTTTTTTGAGATAACTACATATTTTTTTCTAAAGAAGTATATTCAATAATTTAGTTGGTTTACATAAGCATAATGCTGATCCAGTTGGACCTGACCGACAGTAATAATTAATTAATTATCCTCTGATGAGAACATGTACATGGGTGTACATATGTTGGGCAGTGCAATAACGACAATCATATCCCTGCAAATTAGCGCACACTCACTCAGCATTTTTAAGCTTCCTGATTAATTAACACTAGCTCACACGATCCTAGGGTCGCAGTGCTCACGGCTTGCTGGAGATGAAAGGACAAACCCACGGATTTTTGTAATGACACAAACGCTTGTCTCATTCGACAGCAAATGGTTCGGACATAATTGGAACCTGACGAACCTGGCTAGCTAGCTCAATAGGTACACGAATGCCATTGTCTCGATGGCAATTGGGCCCGTTTTGATGCTAGCACATGTACGTACTAGTGGACGCGTGTTGCACGGTTGTGTAACGTGGTGCCTCTGTTCGTCAGGCAACATGCTTCTTTCGGAATGTCATTACGAGATTAACAAAGAAAGTAGATAGGAAGGAGCGAGCCGAGCCCCAAGGACAGTTAATTGGTATGCCTGGTGCCTACCTGAGCAAGAAGCCAAGTCATCGATGATCAAAGAAAGGTGTGAGTCAACGAGCGTAACTTTCCGATTCAAATATGACTCCTATCCACTATCGACAAATATAGAAATCTCCGCTAGGTGAGTGTTTGCGATACACTCCATTTAAAAAAAAGACTCATTTGTCATGTTGAAGACCGTGTAAATATGCCATACTATTTACGGATAATTAAGCTACTGGTAATTAAGATTGCACGTGTATGACGTACATACGTACATGGTGCTCCATGCACCACGCATATAAGCATGCATGCGATGCGTGCATGCATGCATTGCATTGTTCGGTCTGTGCCTTCCCTTCATACATCTTGTTTCACCTCTTCTGGCATTGGATGCGCGTGAAGCTTCCACACAGTACAATGAGTACGTGCACCGTGTACGTGCACTAGTGCAGAATTAGCCTTTAGTTCCGGTTCGCAAGGGCCTTTAGTCCGGGTTCATCAACCGGGACTAAAGGGTGGGGACTGGACCCACGACGTGGCACGAGCCCGCGCCGGGGACGGGGGGACCTTTAGTCCCGGCTGGTGACACCAACCGGGACTAGGGGTTTAGGGTTTTAGGATTTATGAATTATGATTTATTTTTTCTTTTTGTTTTATGTTTTTCATTTCAAACATATTTTACGCTATTGCAGTCGTCAAGAGCCACTGCTACCACATACTGTACACGTCATATATAATATAATTTCTGGTACGACCAATCATATATCATACAATTTCTCGTACGACCATGCATACACACACACACACATATATATAACTTGGTATATACAATTTCTCCTACAATTTACAGATTATTACATGTAGGCATTAGGTGTAATGATATTCTCCTCCGGGAGCTATGACCTGGTCAAGCAAAAATCCCGCAATTTCCTCTTGAAGTGCTCGTATGCGGTCCGTTGGTAGGAGCTTATCCCGCATCTCTTGCATCTTTATTAAAGAAGGAGATCAATATTAATATAATAGTTGTGTGTATATATACTAGATCATTGATAAAAAAAACTTTGAATTGTGTTTGCGTATCCAAAGTTGTCTTCCAGATGTGCTCCTTTCGGACGTCATAATGCGAATATTCTCGCAAACGTATTACGCACATAAATTATTCCCCGGCGCCTGCCTCATGCACTTTACGAGAATAGAATTCAATCAGATAATAATTAATTAAGCATGATATATAATGGTATTGAATCTAGAATTAAAGAGATGCGCGGACGTAGCTAGTACTACTTAATTACGTACCCTGGGTCGCATCCATGTCAGCTCTTGTTTCCATGGGCCTTGAACCTGTTTGATGAACTTTTGCCAAGCCCTGCCCGTCGGCAAACAAAAGGAATAAAGGAGTTATTAATTAGTTGATATCAGGAGATGAACTAAAGAGGCCGACATAGTGCGATAATGATTGAAATTACCTGTCGAGCATCCCCTTCACGATTGAGTATTCTTTAGTTTCTTTAAGTAATGAGTCCAGTACTTGAACTTTTCCCTTGTCAACTTCAATGATTAGCAGGATCCAATGAAAACTGCATGCACACACGTTTGTATAATTAAGCGGGCATGTGCATAACTCATCAACTACACTTATTAACATCTAGTAAGCAAAACAGAATTTGTAGTACAAGACAGTAACACTCACCCGAAGTTGTAAGGAAATACTATTTCTGGTTGGGTATTTAGTTGCTTCAAAAACTCTAACAAGCATTTCTCTGTGTCTTTTTTGTGACGTGACCATGTCTTTTCATTAATGGTATTTGGTTCAATGAACCCAATGCCATAGCGTCCGTCTGTTTTCAATTCTTAAATCTTCATTTTGCATAATACCATAGAAAAGAATATAGTGAGGATAATTACAGATAATGAACGAGCACAGCTAGAGACTTAAATTACCGAAAGAAATCACTTACAGACAATAGCAACTGACGATAGATTTGTCGAGTGCGTCTTGATTGAATAACTGAAACATTTCTTGAAACTCAACCCACAAATCTTTTTCATGGAAGTAATGCTCTGCCTTGACTTTCACCATGCGGGACTCTCACCCGTTCTTTACTTCTCTCAGGTACCACTCATGCAATGTGCACATTCTCGTTGATAGAAGCGGGATCTCCCCAGGCTTGACCAGAGGTTGGTCGGGGACATATTTCCATGTTAGTTCCTCCTCTGTAAACCCGGGAAGAAACTCGATGCATAGGAGTTGTTCAACAGTGACATCGGCCTCTTTAGCCTGCCTTCTATGATCATCGGTTATTACCAGCTGATCGGCGGTACTCACATGTGGTTGTACAATGAGCGGGGGGATCGATTGCACTACCTGTTCTCCCAACTGGGGAACAATTTCCCGCTTTTTTTACCAACTCCTTGGCTCGAGCTCGAGCTCGACTCCTTCTGTTTTTGTGCATGACATAACTTCCTAATAGAGCGCTCATAGTCTGAGGCCGGTCTCTTCACAGCTGGTTGAGCATTATCAATAAAGTGTTGTATCACTTCCTCAGGTATTTTCTCCTTTGGCGGCGGGGGCGGTTTCTTAGCAAAAAAGGCCTTCACTTGGGCATCCACTTCGGCGTTGTTTACCTCAATGGTCATCTCGTAAGCCAACTTCTTTTTGGAAGGAGGAGAGTCTTTCTTGCTATGTGCTCTCTTCCGCTTTGGAGAAGGCTGGCGCGGTGGCGGACTTGGAGGAGGAGTCGCCTGACGCGGTGGCGGACTTGGAGGAGCAGAAGTCGGCTGATGCGGTGGCGGACTTGGAGGAGGAGTCGGCTGACGCGGTGGCGAACTTGGAGGAGCAGGAGTCGGTGGCCTTGGAAAGACGATGCAATCCTTTCTCCATAGAATGATACGGTGTATGGCGTCTCCCAGTGTGCGCTCCTCGCCACCTCCATGAATGTCAAGATCTAGCTCGTCATATCCCGACATCACTTCATCCACCCCGACATGAGCATAGCCAGCTGGAATCAGATTGCCGTGGAAGGTTGCTTCAGGGGGATTTGTTAAAGCATAGCCATCTGCCACCTTCATTGATATGGTCTTCACCTTAATGTGTAGCTCAAAAGGTGTCGTACCTTTGATATCATCCACGGGGTATCTAGCCAGCAGTGCATCATCGGCCTGGGTAGAACCCACGCTGCTTTTCGGCAAAGATGGGATGGTGCTATCCAATGCTTTATCTGCTTGCTGCTGCAGCTGCTGAGACGCCCTTTCCTGGCTAAGTGAGTCGATCTGCTCCTGCTGCCGCACGAAAGCGCGTTCCAACTCCGCGTGCTTTGATTCTAACAGTTGAAGGCGGACTGCTTCCTCCTTCCTCTGCTCCTCTTCCAGCTTCTTCATGAAAGCGTCCCAGTGATCTCTTGCCTTCTCCAGTGCTCCCTTGAATTCTGGAGACTGCTTTCCTGCTTGGACGTACCCGGCCCATATTTTTTTCTTGTGGTTGTTGAATGCTATCGCCATCTTCCTAAGAGCGCTCTTCTTGACTTTCTTCCATTCTGCATCTGTCAAATGATATGGTAGGGTGAAATGTGACATGAGCGATTCCCTCTGCTCTTCCGTCGACAAAAGTAACTCCTTGATCTCCCTTTGCTGGCTTATTCCATTCTTGACGGGAGATCGGGATTTGGTCCCTGACAATAACTCCGCATTGACGAGTAAACTTGTTCGCATTCTTCTTAGGTTCAAGCGGTTCGCCATTTAGTTTGATGGCATCGATGTTGTACTTTACGCCAGCCTGCAACCTTTTGGCCAGGCCTCGTACTGCCCTACTTGTAGAAGATTTGCTCGATACGGAAATATTAAAGAAGAAAGATCGATTCGTTAATATATATATATATATATATATATATATATATATATATAAAATACATGTAATGATCACCAGATGCCTTATATAAATATACCTCACCGGTCTTTGTTATTTGAAGAACATTTCCTTCATCATCATTGTTGTGGCCTTCATCTATTCGTTCGTCTTCATCAAATATAATACACTCACCGGAATTGTTCAGATATTGCGAGCCGTCATCTTCAGGCTCATTCCCATCTGGCTCGGGGAGCGTATGATGTCGGGCAGGGTCTCTTCTCCGTCTCTGCTGGTATTGTCCATACCTTATATTAACTAATCCAGAAGAAAGACAAAACAATTTAGTATTCGAATTAGAATGCAATCAATAAGGAAAAACTGAATCATAGTAGATAATATGCATCTCGAATAATATCACTAATACATCTCGAATAATCCAGATAATATGCATCATCGAATATAATCTCGAATACATCGTCTAGAATATTATAAATAATATAATCTCGAATACATCGTCTCGAATATTATCAAATATAATCTCGAATACATCGCCTCGAATATTATCTAATATAATCTCGAATACATTGATACGTCTCCGTCGTATCTACTTTTTCTAACGCTTTTCCTCTTGTTTTGAACTCTAATTTGCATGATTTGAATGAAACTAACCCGGACTGATGCTGTTTTCAGCAGAACTACCATGGTGTTGGTTTTGTGCAGAAATAAAAGTTCTCGGAATGGAACGAAACTTTGCGAGGAATTTTTATACAATAAAAGAAAAATACTGGAGCCAAGAACCACCAGAGGAGGGCACCTGGGTGGGCACAACCCACCAGGGCGCGCCACCCCCTCCAGGCGCGCCCAGGTGGGTTGTCCCCACCTGGTGGCCCCGTAGACCCTGAAACCGACGCTATAAAATCACATTTTTCCAGAAAAAAATGAGGGAGAAAGAATTATCGCGTGCCGTGAGACGGAGCTGCCGCCACATCCTGATCTTCATCGGGAGGCCAGATCTGGAGTCCGTTTGGGGCTCTGGAGAGGGGGATCTTCGGTATTTGTCATCACCAACCCTTCTCCATCGCCAATTCCAAGATGCTCCCCACCGGGAGTGAGTAATTTCTTTGTAGGCTTGCTGGTCGGTGAGGAGTTGAATGAGATTCATCATGTAATCGAGTTAGTTTTGTTAGGGCTTGATCCCTAGTATCCATTATGTTCTGAGATTGATGTTGCTATGACTTTGCCATGCTTAATGCTTGTAAGTTTGGGCCCGGGTGCCATGATTTCAGATCTGAACCGTTTATGTTATCACCATTCTATCCATGTTATAGATCCGATCTTGCAAGTTATAGTCACCTACTACGTGTTATGATCCGGCAACCCCGGAGTGACAATAGTCGGGACCACTCCCGGTGATGACCGTAGTTTGAGGAGTTCATGTATTCACCGTGTGTTAATGATTTGTTCCAGTTCTCTATTAAAAGGAGGCCTTAATATCCCTTAGTTTCCAATATGGACCCCGCTGCCATGGGAGGGTAGGACAAATGATGTCATGCAAGTTCTTTCCATAAGCACGTATGACTATTTACGGAATACATGCCTACATTATATTTATGAACTGGAGCTAGTGCCGTATCGCCCTAAGTTATGACTGTCACATGATGAATATCATCCAACAAATTACCGATCCAATGCCAATGATTTTCCTACATATTAATCTTGCTAAGTTACTACTGCTGCTGTTACTATTGCACTTGCTACGAAACTACTGCTATCACTGTTACCGTTATTGCTGCTGCTGCTACTACTATTATCAAAACTATCATACTTCTTTGCTACTGATCACTTTGCTGCAAATAATTAATCTCCAGGTGTGATTGAATTGACAACTCAGTTGCTAATACTCTCAAATATTCTTTGGCTCCCCTTGTGTCGAATCAATAAATTTGGGTTGAATACTCTACCCTCGAAAACTATTGCGGTCCCCTATCCTTGTTGGTTATCAAGGCCTTTTTCTGGCGCCGTTGCCGGGGAGCATAGCTATATTTGTTGAGTCACTTGGGATTATTATCAAATTATCACTATGAAGAATCTGAAGGATGCTAAGACTAAGATTTTCCCTCTAAGACGAGGGGAGGTAAGGAACTGCCATCTAGCTCCGCTTTAGATTCTCCTTTTGTTATAAGTAAACTTGCAACACCACCAGATGCTATCAATTCTGATATGTCGCAAGTTATTGATGATGCTACTTCTGCTATGAACGCTACTCATGATGATGCTAGTACTTTGCCTGATGATAATGTGCCACTAGGTGAATTTCTTGATTAATAAATTGCTAGAGTAAGACAGCATGATATTGTTGAAACTGATGATGAGCTTGAAACTGAAAATCTTGAAACACCTGTTAGAACTAGCCCTCCTAGATATGAATTGCCTAAGGTACTGGAAGGTTATGTTGTGGGTGAGGAGGCAACTAGAGATATTCTTGCTTGCAAAGATAGAGATGATCTAGAAAAATTATTAAGCAAGTATAAAGAAAGATCTTTGAATGCTAGAATGAAATGTGATCCTAAGTTTTGCTACTTCACCTATCTTTGTTGATGATAAGGATTATGAATTCTCTGTGGACCCAGAGTTAATTACTCTGGTTGAATCTGATCCTTTCCATGGTTATGAAACTGAAACTGCTGTGGCACATCTTACTAAGTTGAATGACATAGCCACCCTTTTTGCTCATGATGAGAAAATTCGCTATTACTATATTCTCAAATTATTTGAGTTCTCATTAAAGGGTGATGCTAAAGCCTGGTACAACACTCTTGCTCCTGGTTGTGTGCGTAGTCCCCAGGACATGATTTATTACTTCTCTGAAAAATATTTCCCTGCTCATAAGAAACAAGCTGCCTTGCAGGAAATATTTAACTTTGTGCAAATTGAAGAAGTGAATCTCCCACGAGATTGGGGGAGGCTTCTCCGTTTTCTTAATGCTTTGCCTAATCATCCTCATAAGAAAAATGAAATACTTGATATCTTCTATAATGGACTAACCGATGCTTCTAGGGATTTCCTAGATAGTTGTGCTGGTTGTGTTTTCAGGGAACAAACTATTGGGCAAGCTGAAGAATTATTGAATAACATATTGAAAAATTATGATGATTGGACTCCTCCTGAACCACCGCCTAAACCCACTCCGAAGAAGAGGAGTATTTTATATCTCAGTCCTGAGGATATGCAAGAGGCAAAGAAATCTATGAAGGAAAAAAGGTATTAAAGCCGAGGATGTTAAAAATTTACCTCCTATTGAAGAAATACATGGGCTTGATACGCCACCACCACCTTAGGTGGTAGAGGTAAATTCTCTAATGAAATCAATGATAATGATAATCCTCACAATATGCACCCTAGCCAATGCATTTATGAGTTTGAAAACTACATTAGAAAGCAAGATCACTTCAATGCAAATGTTATGAAACAGTTGAAATATATTTCTGATATGATTGCTCAATTGAGTGACTTGTTATTTAGAATCTCAAATGATGTTAGAGGTGTAGGGAAGCATGCTTCTATGGTTCAAACTCAGTTAGAACAAGTTGCTAAATCTCAAAGAGAATTGTTTGATGAAATGAACAATAATATCAATGATCATGCTGTTAGAGTAATGACTAGAGGAGGTAGAATGACTCAGGAACCACTTTATCCTGAGGGACACCCAAAAAGAATTGAACAAGACTCTCAAAGAGTTGACACCGATGCATGTAGTCCTTCTAAAAAGAAAAAGAAGAAGAAAAATGATTGGACTTTGCATGCCTCTAGTGAACCTGAAGTAGAAAAACCTCCTGATAATGATAATGAAGTTTCTATCTCTGATGCTGAAACTCAATCTGGTAGTGAACACTCACCTTCTGATAATGAAAAAGATAATGATGAGGTTCATGAAGAAAATCAAACAAATAATAAAGAACTAGACAATGATGTTGAGATAGAACCAGCAATTGATCTTGATAACCCACAACCTAAGAATAAAAGATATGATAAAAGAGACTTTGTTGCTAGAAAACATGGAAAGGAAAGAGAACCATGGGTTCAAAAACCTATGCCCTTTCCACCTAAGTAAACTAAAAAGAAAGATGATGAAGAATTTGAACGCTTTGCTGAAATGATTAGGCCAGTCTTTTTGCGTACTCGCTTGACTGATATCTTAAAAATGCCTCCTTATGCAAAGTACATGAAAGACATCATCACCAATAAAGAGAAAAATACCGGAAGCCGAAATCTCCACTATGCTTGCTAATTATACCTTTAAAGATGGAGTACCTAAAATACTTGGAGATCCGGGAATACCAACTATACCTTGCTCCATCAAAACAAATTTTGTGAAAACTGCTTTGTGTGATTTAGGGGCTGGTGTTAGTGTTATGCATTTCTCTTTATATAAAAGACATGATTTGAATAAACTCACACCTACTGAAATATCTCTGAAAATGGCTGACAAATCAACTGCCATACCTATCGGTATTTGTGAGGATGTGCCCGTTGTTGTTGCTAATGTTACTATTTTGACTGACTTTGTTATACTTGAGATGCCCGAGGACGACAACATGTCGATTATCCTTGGTAGACCCTTTTTGAATATTGCAGGGGCTGTTATTGATTGCAATAAAAGCAATGTCACTTTTCATATCAATGGTAATGAGCATACGGTGCACTTTCCGAAGAAACAATTCCAAGTGAATGGTATTAATGTTATTGAAAAATCTCCGACAATCACTATTGGAAGTTTTCAACTACCTCTACCTACTATCAAAAAGAAATATGAAACGCTTATTGTTGGGGAAATTCATATCCCCGTTGAGGTAACATAGTGACTTACGAAAGTTCTTCGGTTTCATGCTAATCAAAAGTGGTTGTTAATAAGACTTGATCAACCTTATTAATGGATCATTTTTTAGAGGTATGAAGTTGATGAATTTAGTGAGCACTACCTTCTGTCCCTACCTTTAGTTTTCTCTTTTTATTAGTTAAATAAAATAAAATGCCATGTTTTGTCTGTTTTTTGAGTTTTCCGTGCAATAAAAAATGACCCAAAAATAAAAGTTCTCAGAATGCTCTGAAAATTTAATACGAATTTTTTCTGAATATTTAAGAATTTTTGGTTCAAATAATATCAGAGGGAGGTGCACCAGGTGGGCACAACCCACCTGGGCGCGCCAGGACCCCCAGGTGCGCCCTGGTGGGTTCTGGTCCCCACGTGGGCCCCCTCACTTATCTCTTCATCCCACATCATCACCTACCTCCAGAAAAAAATTCACCATTGCTCTTTTTTCATGTTCTTGCTCTCAAACCCACGGATTTCGATCTCTTTGCTCGAAGCTCAGTTTTCGAAACTGTTTCGGGGGATTGTTGCTTGGTACGTGACTCCTCCGTTAGTCCAATTAGTTTTTGCTTTAGTGGTTTATATTTTGAATAATTAGCTACTCTTGGTGCTCCTGTAGATGTGCTTGCATGTTGAATTCTGAGAGTTCTAAGTAGTTTGAATGCTTGTTATGGCCTCTATGCATCTCTATGAATAGTTGTTTTCAATCTTACAAAGTTTTGTTGACGAATATTTGTGACACAAAATTTTTCAGAAAATTGTACGTGAATATTATGAACTTCTTTGGAAGGAGTTCTTCGAGGTGGAGGTCCTCGGAGGCATCTTCTAGTAGCAGCTCCTCTCGTCGGTCTTATGTTGAACCGAGCAAAAGTTCCATACGAGATGCCACCACCAAAACATGCTTATGGCCATGCGACGATTATATGGTGAGCGTGGGTATTAAGGAGGAATTTGAGCAGTATGTTCACAATGCCGAGCTCGGTCCCTACATTTCAGATAAGTGCAACCAAGACCTCACTCTCACTGAATCATTTGTCAAAGGATTTAAATTCCATCCCTGTGAGTCTAGGGTGTCATTTAAATTGTATGAAAATCCATTTACCATTTCTTTAGAGAGTTTTGCTCATCACTGTAAAATCCCATTTTGGGGTTCGCTTGTCGAACCACCAAGGTCTGATTTTGAGATGTTCTTGACTAGTCTTTGTTATGGTGAAAATAGGGGAGTGACTCAAGGTGGAATAAAGAGCATTCATTTTCCCGCAATCTAGTATTTCTCATTATTCAATGGAAAATGTATTGTAGGCAAACAAGATTGCAGTACACTTTGTGCTCCAGGCTTGAGCCTCTTACGCACCGCTCTCACCGGTGACAAAAGTTATAATCTTGGAGCGATTGTTGCACGTAGGTTGCAACACAACGCTGGTAGTGGATATTTTTATGGTGGAATTTATGCCACATGCTTAGCAAGAGAGCTGGGTGTTTCACCTTTGCACTATGATCCTATTTTACCCATGCAGTACCTAGACTTTGATGCTATGAAATGTCATAAGATCCTTAGAGGTGAACCCCATAATTTCACTTATAAATTACTATTTAATAAGGATTCCGTTGTGGACACATATTTGCCTGCACCTGTTCTCTTTAATGTTCACAGTAGGGGAAGATATTATGTTCTCGAGAGCGAGGCCCGAGCTCATAACGCGGCAGTGGTGGCCGCACGACAGGCTGCTCCCGCACCAAGAGCCTCCGTGAGTTATCACACCGATCATTATGCAGGCTACTGAAGATTACCAAGCTAGGCCAAAAGCCTAAGCTTGGGGGAGTACGTATTTCCACCGACATTACATTCATGTTCACACATTTCATTCGTCGGTGTCCACAATTTTTCATTGTATTATCCATGCTTAATTTATTCTTTCGCTTTCTACTTGTGTGTTTGAAAAACTTTGAGAAAATTCAAAAAATATTTCTCGCTTCTTTTTTATTTTTCTTCCTAGTTTAAATTTGTAGCACTAAAAAGAAAAACCAAAAAAGATTTCCTTTTGCTTGTTGGGAGCTTTCTCGTGTAAATAGTTTTCTTGTTTTTGTTTTTCCACTTTTATTTGCTTTCCTTCAGAGAACCCAAAACTCCAAAAATATTTCAGTGTGTTTCTCTGAACTTCTTTTCTTTTATTGAGTCGTACCGAGGAGAAGACCACGATGAAAATGTTGAGTGGCTCTCATATGCATAATTGTTAATCTAACAAAGAGCCCAATTTACCTTGTCTTCTCCTTTTGAATAAAATGTTTGCAGATTCCAGCTTAGTCCACGGTACTCTTGCACTATTATTATTTTCAAATCGTTCGGTCGTGCAAGCGAAAGGCAATAATGACGATATTTGATGAACTGGCCGTGGCAGAGAGAAACAGGTATGAACTCGACTTGTTCTGTTTTTGTAAATATGTTTAACCTAGTATCCATGATTAAGCCTATTATGATCAAACATGTTTGCAATGACAATTAGAGATTATAGTTTCTCATGCCATGCATAAGTAGCTAGGAGTGGATAATGATTTATCTTAGATGTCAACATTGCGTTAAAATGATTGTGATGTAGTATGATGATATGGTATCCTCCTCTGAATGTTCGAGTTGCTTGACTTGGCACATGTTCATGCATGTAGTTGAATCAAAACCAACACAGCCTCTATGATATTTATGTTCATGGTGTTCATATCCTACTCATGCTAGTATCCAATGTTAGTTACGCATAATGCATGATCATGACCGTTGTTGCTCTCTAGCTGGCCGCTTCTCAACCTATTTGCTAGCCTTCGCCAGTACTAAGTGGGAATTCTACTTGTACATCAAAAACCTTGAACCCAAGTTATTCCAGATGAGTCCACCATACCTACCTATATGCGGTATTTCCCTGCCGTCCTAAGTAAATTTGCATATGCCACCTCTAAAAAAACTTCAAATAAATATCCTTTTTGTGTGCCTGGATTGTTCATAGAGCGACAGGAGGTAGTTGGTATCTTCCATGCTAAGCGGTTTATTCTCATGATGAGTGCTTATTCGCTCGTCCTTGCACGAGAGGGGCGGTAATAGGGATTCCTAGTCCCGAACTCAAAATGCAAATAATTAAACAAAACTCCCCCGGGACTGTTGTTGGTATGGACGGCACCCGTTGTTTCGGACAAGCCGTGGAGTATGAATGTTGGTGGATGGGGAGTAAACCTTTACTTTTATCGCTTGGGAACCGCCACTAATGTGTTTAGCATAGAAGATATTGATAACTGATGGTCGCCAAGTAAACAAGAAGGGTGCGTCTCTCAAAATTTCATTTACCTCTATTTTAAAACTTGAGCTCTGGCACCTCTACAAATCACTGCTTCCCTTTGTGAAGGGACTATCTATTTACTTTAATGTTGTGTCATCACCTTCTCAAATAAGTGCCAGAAACTGAAAGCACTGCTGTCATGCTGATGCATTGTGTATAGCTAATGTTGGGTGCATCATGACTGGATCTTTTCTACCATGAATTACAATGTTTAGTCGCTGCTCGGACTTTGGAGGTGCTCTGCATTTATGTTTTGCGGTCTCAGAAAGGGCTAGAGAGATACCACTATTGTCATATTATATCATGGTTGTTTTAATAACGTGTTGTTGTTTGAGATATCTTATTATTGCTCGCTAGCTGATTATGTCATTGTTATGAGTTAATATAATTTTTAAGAGTTATTGTCAATATGGTTAGTTATAATCTTTGCTGAAAACCTGGGTGTTACTTAAGCTTATTTATGCAAACAAGAGCAAAATAATTCGTAAAAGTTTTTCTTTTTCACGTTCAGTTTATCAACTGAATTGCTTGAGGACAAGCAAAGGTTTAAGCTTGGGGGAGTTGATACGTCTCCGTCATATCTACTTTACCTAACGCTTTTTCCTCTTGTTTTGGACTCTAATTTGTATGATTTGAATGAAACTAACCCGGACTGACGCTGTTTTCAGCAGAACTACCATGGTGTTGTTTTTGTGCAGAAATAAAAGTTCTCGGAATAGAACGAAACTTTGCGAGGAATTTTTATACAATAAAAGAAAAATACTGGAGCCAAGAACCACCGGAGGGGGGCACCTGGGTGGGCACAGCCCACCAGGGCACGCCACCCCCTCCAGGCGCGCCCAGGTGGGTTGTCCCCACCTGGTGGCCCCGCAGACACTGAAACCAACGCTATAAAATCACATTTTTCCAGAAAAAAATGAGGGAGAAAGAGTTATCGCGTTCCGCGAGATGGAGCCGCCGCCACCTCCTGTTCTTCATCGGGAGGCCAGATCTGGAGTCCGTTTGGGGCTCCGGAGAGGGGGATCTTCGGTATTCGTCATCACCAACCCTTCTCCATCGCCAATTCCATGATGCTCCCCACCGGGAGTGAGTAATTCCTTCGTAGGCTCGCTGGTCGGTGAGGATTTGGATGAGATTCATCATGTAATCGAGTTAGTTTTGTTAGGGCTTGATCCCTAGTATCCATTATGTTCTGAGATTGATGTTGCTATGACTTTGCCATGCTTAATGCTTGTCACTTTGGGCCCAGGTGCCATGATTTCAGATCTGAACCGTTTATGTTATCACCATTATATCCATGTTCTAGATCCGATCTTGCAAGTTATAGTCACCTACTACGTGTTATGATCCGGCAACCCCGGAGTGACAAAAGTCGGTACCACTCCCGGTGATGACCGTAGTTTGAGGAGTTCATGTATTCACCGTGTGTTAATGCTTTGTTCCGGTTCTTTATTAAAAGGAGGCCTTAATATCCCTTAGTTTCCAATATGGACCCTGCTGCCACAGGAGGGTAGGACAAAAGATGTCATGCAAGTTCTTTCCATAAGCACGTATGACTATTTACGGAATACATGCCTACATTATATTTATGAACTGGAGCTAGTGCCGTATCGCCCTAGGTTATGACTGTCACATGATGAATATCATCCAACAAATTACCGATCCAATGCCTACGATTTTCCCACATATTGATCTTGCTAAGTTACTACTGCTGCTGTTACTATTGCACTTGCTATGAAACTACTGCTATCACTGTTATCGTTATTGCTGCTGCTGCTACTATTATCAAAACTATCATACAACTTTGCTACTGATCACTTTGCTGCAGATAATTAATCTCCATGTGTGATTGAATTGACAACTCAGTTGCTAATACTCTCAAATATTCTTTGGCTCCCCTTGTCTCGAATCAATAAATTTGGGTTGAATACTCTACCCTCAAAAACTATTGCGATCCCCTATACTTGTGGGTTATCATACATCTCGAGTATTATCATATATATAACATCACTAGCTAATACAGATTGAATATTATTGAAGAATCTAGTTCACTCGCGGTTCCTGAGGCGCGGGCGGTGGACACCCAAAGTGAAGGAACCATCACAGGATCTTAGCTCGGGTGAGATCCCTGAAGAACCTGCCAGGTATTGGAGAACCTGATGTCCAACGCAACCATGTAGCGACGGACGTGCTCGTCCTCCTCCCTGACACGGCGAAGTACCACCTCCGCGGGGACCGGTTGCCTCCGCACCGAAATCGGCCCACGCGACCGCCACCAAAGAAGCCCCGGGTCGACGACGGGAGCTGGGTTCCTCACCAAGCTGCGCGCCCCTGAAGGTAGCACCTCCCAGTGCCAGCCCGAAGGAGCCCAGTCCCGGACATGGCGCCTCTGAAGCAGGTCCTCGCCACCGATCCGACGACGAGGATGCGGGCCGGGCATCGTCGATGCCAAAAATCTTTCTATGACAATTTAACATTCATGTTCTTGTTCACTTGATTTTGCAAATACATAACAAACTTTTTTCTATGCAAATTTTCAGCATTCTTAATATATGTTTGTGGCATCTAAATAGTTTCTTATTGTATGTTTGCAAATACATCACTAAAGCAATCACTTTCTACAATATATGTTTGCCAAAATTCAGCATTCATGTTCAACGCAACATTAATATATATATGTTTGCAAAATACATCACTATAAAGCACCATCGAACAAACTAAAGATATCTCCTAATAATACTCGTATCACTTTCTACAATAGACTTTCTATGTTCATCAAAATGCAATATCTTGATTACCTATATGTAATTTTCTATGCTTGTTTTCTATTCATGTTCATATATATATATATGCAAAATCGATTGATCTCATCAAAAAAATTTGCATTAACAGGAGAGGGGTGGAGGGAGAAGGGAGTACCTGTAGGCCGAGCGGCGGCGTCAGGGCAGGGGCGCAGACGGACGGCGACGTCGAGGTGCAGGGGCGTGGACGGACAGCCATGATGTCGAGGTGCGGTAGGGGCGCGGACGGACGGACGACGACGTCCAAGGTCAGGGCCGCGGACGGACAGCGACGGCGAGCTCCGGCAGCCTGGCGACGTTGGTGGTGTTCGGCGTCGGGGGAGAGGAAACTGGTGTTAATCTGAAAATTTTCAAGTGTTGCATATATATGCGGAGACCTTTAGTCCCGGTTGGAGCCACCAATCAGGACTAAAGGTGAATTTTCACCAGGCCAAGCGGCGGGAAGCCAGGCCTTTAGTCCCGGTTGGTGGCTCCAACCGGTACTAAAGGGTGGCCTTTAGTCCCGGTTGGAGCCGCCAACTGGGACTAAAGGTTTGTTCCTGGCACGCCGCAGAGCGGTGGATGTTTAGTTCCACGTCGCCTAGCGAAGGGCGCCACGACCTATTTATAAGCCCTGCCGCGGCCTCTCCTTCGAGCTCCTCTCTAAAGCAGGCCTTTGTGGGCCTACCGAACCTGTGCTGCCATGTGGGCCCTACTGGGCCGTGCGGGCCTGCATCCTGGCCCAACTAGTTGTTGGGTTTCTAGTCGTATGCAGGCCGTTGCGGCCCAGTAGGCGGGCATTTTTTTAATTTATTTATTTTCCATTTTTATTTTTCTTTTGTTTCTACTTACAGCCAAATATTCAGGGTTTCTGAGTGAATCTTTTTGCTTTAGGTCACAAAAATTATAAACTTTATGTTAGTGCCAGTAGTTTTCAAATTTGAATAGTTTAAATTTGATTTATTTGAAATTTGTGTGAATCACTAGTTTGTGAATAACTTTACTTTAAAAATAGATTTTTGAGTGATTCTTTTTTCTGCTATTTAATATTAGTGTGTTTTATCATTAGTTTCAATTTGGTAATTCTTAGGTTATTTTTAATGGGTGTTTTAATCAAAAACAGATTATGTTTAGCTCTTTTAGTTTTATAGCTCAAAAAAATAAGTAAATGCATTAAAAATAGTGAATGAAGTTAGAAAGGATTGAAAATTGATGATGTGGCTTTGAATGGCGCATGTTGAATGCACAAAAGTGTAGAGTTGAAATAAGTTTAGAAAAATGAAATGCCTTTTGTAACAGGTGAGTTTTCGTCTGAAACCCTGATACTTCGAAGGAGATTGTCCATTTTGTTCACGAAGTGAATCCAGTTTTTGCTGTAACCCTCTCAACTTTTTAGCACATGCTATGTGGGTGAAATGTTGATACCATGCCAACTTTCAACCTTTTCAGAGTTCATTTGTAGTGCTTTTCAATTTCAGGGTCATTTAGCTCAAAAAAATCAGTAAATGCATGAAAAATAGCAAATGAAGTCAGAAAGGGTTGAAAATTGATGACGTGGCTTTGAATGGTGCATACTGAATGCACAAAAAGTCTGGAGTTGAAATAAGTTTAAAAAAATGAAATGCCTTTGAAACAGATGAGTTTTCGTCCGAAACCCTGATACTTCGAAAGAGATTGTCCATTTTGTACACGAAGTGCATCCAGTTTTGCCGTAACCCTCTCAACTTTTTAGCACATGCTATGTGGGTGAAATGTTGATACCACGCCAACTTTCAACCTTTTCAGAGTTCATTTCTAGTGCTTTTCAATTTCAGGGTCATTTAGCTCAAAAAATTGAGTAAATGCATGAAAAATAGCAAGAGTCCTACATAATGCATGGAATATTTTGTTTGGACATAATATTTCTTCGCGTTTCAAATGCAAAAACACATAAGTACCCAAACTATTACAAAGATTTCCTCCAGTTAGTCCGAAGTGGGACTTTCCAGATATATAAGTCCGGAAACTCACTAGAGAAGAAAGTGATGACGGTGAAGCCGGTCACATCCCAGAGTGTGATCTTGGGGTATAAAACTTTTTCTTCGTGTGTGTCCCTTTGCGCCGTAACCATGGACAATCTTTATCATTTAACAGGATGCTAGGGTCAATATTCACTGTGAAGGGAGCAATTTCATGAAACTTTTCGTAATCTTCTGGCATGTCTGTCTTGTCCTCCACTCCCATGATGTTTCTTTTCCCTGAAAGAACTATGTGGCACTTTGGCTCATCGTATGATGTATTCTCTTCCTTATCTTTTCTTTTTCTCGGCTTGGTAGACATGCCCTTCACATAGAAAACATGTGCCACATCATTGGCTAGGATGAATGGTTCGTCTGCGTACCCAAGATTGTTGAGATCCACTGTTGTCATTCCGTACTACGGGTCTACCTTTACCCCGCCTCCTGTCAGATTGACACATTTGCACCGAAACAAAGGGACCTTCAAACCACGTACATAGTCAAGTTCCCATATCTCCTCTATGTAACCGTAATATGTGTCCTTTGGCCTATTGGTGTTTGCTGCATCAAAGCGGACACCACTATTTTGGTTGGTGCTCTTTTTCTCTTGGGCGATCGTGTAAAATGTATTCCCATTTATCTCGTACCCATTGAAAGTCAATATAGTCGAAGATGGTCACCGGGACAGCAAGTACAGCTCATCTACGACAGTGTCGTCATGCATGAGACGTGTCTGCAACCAACTGGTGAAAGTACCCGTTTGTTCACGTGTAATCCAGTCGTCAGACTACTCCGGGTGTTTGGAGCGTAGAATATTCTTGTGTTCCTCGATATACGGAGCCACCAAAGCGGAATTTTGTAGAACTGTGTAGTGTTCTTGCGACCTAGAATTCCCGTCTATACATATTACTTGGTCCCTTCCTAGCGTGCCTTTTCCACCCAGTCTGCCCTCATGTCGCGATTCAGGAACACCAATCGGCTTAAGGTCAGGAATAAAGTCAACACAAAACTCA
>CM022301.1:613720823-613945362 GCA_011799875.1 Thinopyrum elongatum | reverse complement strand
GAATAGGATCCTTGAAGCAGCGGCGGCGTTGGATACTGAAAGCCATCATGTACTTGTGAACGATTTTGGCGTTCACCCGCAATTCCAATTGATATTCCCTTTCTCCCTCGACGGCAGAATAACGGACACGTGCCACTGTAATAGCGAGGGGCTAACTTTTCCTTTGATTCCGACCGCTTAGTGCCTTTTCAAATGGAGTTACGCGAGGTAGCTTTTCCCAGGTGATAGACCATATCCTGGTGCTTACGGTCATAGTTGCTCTTCTACGAGACTGAGCAGATTTCAAATTTCACGACCATGTGGGCCTTGTTCTCTTCCAGCTTGCCGAATATTGTCCGGCTCCGACGAGTGAGCGTTCCCCATTTTTCCTGACCAATTCAGGGGGTTCGACCTTACGACCGATAGAACTTCCAAAGGTGCCATCTTCAGACTAGCTTGTAGCTGCTGTTGTAAGAGAATTCGCTACTGGAGAGAGTTCCTCCATTCTTACCGAAGGAGATGACGCAGCTCGAAGCATATCTTCGAGCACTCTTGATTACTAACTCGTTCAACACAATTGGACCCTGTGACTGAGGGTGAAAAGCGGTGGCTAAAAGACAGCTGATTCCCCATAGCTCTTGGAACCTATTTCCATTCCATAATCCTGAGGTGAAAGCTGCCACGATCGACCTGATCCTCCAACGAAAACCGTGGAGTGACACCATTCGGGAACATACAAGTCTGCTAACTTGGCTAGCAGTGATTGTCTCTTAACTGGCAGAAAGTGGGCAACCACCTTAGAGCTCGGTCAATGACACAAATATAGCATCATTACCTTCTGGGATTTGGGAAACCCGTAATGAAATCCTTTGGACCTTGTCCATTTCATTCCAGGAGAGCTGTGGATCATGAAGTGCTTGAATTACGGGAAGATCTGTCATATCCAGAATATCCCATCCGTATTCTTGATCAAGCTGAGCGTCGAACACGTCAAAAGTCAATCAAGTTCCTCAAGGTTCAGTGGTCAAATCATTCTGAAGATGAAGCCACTTGGGAACGCGAGGATCGTCTTCGCGAAGAATACCCCTCTTTCTTTCAGTCTTCCTCTTAATTCTCGGGACGAGAATTCTTAATAGATGAGGAGAGTTGTAACACCCCCGGTGATTAGCAACAGTAATCATTTTTGATAATGACATGTTAGCATGATCAACAGTGCATAATCATCAATAGCATCACATTGCATTTCAACTCCTAAGTCAAATTCAAAATTTAAATGAAAGTGGAATATAAAAGTTGTCCAACATAGAAACTAAAATGTCAGATAAATAACAAATATTCCAGAGGCTATTCTAAAATTGAAACCAACATCATTGGAATTGGATAAGTGACTCGAACAACCTCAAACAGTGGATAAAGATGATATTTAATAACCATTTATTAAATATGAAATAAATATGGAATTATGTTTTGTCCAAACTAATTTTAGGTGTTAGGGAATAATGCGCTGGTATTTATGACCTAGGTCTCATGTTTTACAAAAACCATTTTGAGGCCTAGCTATTTACTAGATTGAGAAAGGAGAATAAAGAAAAGGAAAAAGAAAAAAAAAAGAAACAGAAAAGGATGAAGGAGAGAGCAAACACCCCCCCCCTCTCCCTGGGCCGAATGGCCCAGCTCCACGGCCGCCCGTCGCTCCCCACCGGCCCACCCGCTCGCTCCATGGCCTATAAGGCCCCGACCGAACCCCCTAAGCCCCACCGACACCCCACTCCCCCCCCGCCCCTCGTCACTCCTTCCCCGCCCCTCCTCCGATCCAGAAACTGACGGGCCGACGCCGCGACTCCGCCCCGTCCTCTCCTCTTCCCTCCCCCCCCCCCCCTCCTCCTTCCCCGACCTTCGCCGCCGCCGCGCCAGGACGCCGCCCGCCCTGAGCCCGCGCATCCCCGCCGACGACCTCGTCCCCGACGTGCCCCTCGCTCGGCCCGCGATCCCCGCTCTCTCCGCCCCTACGCTCCCTACTCACCCGTCTTCTCCTGTCGTCTCCGACGCCGTCCGCGGCCGCCTGTCGCCCTTGGACCTCCTCGCCGCCTCGCCGGACTCCACCGACCGCCGGCCTCCCCCTCCCCCCACCCCTTCTACCCTTCGTCTCCTGCTCCAACCCCTAGCCCCTTCCCCTCTCGTCTCGACCCTCCCCCCCTCCGCTACCCCTTCTCCTCCCCCTCCACTCTCTCTCGTCCCTCTTCCCCGCCGTCCCGGCTATGCCTGGGTGGCCTCCCTGCCCTTTGCCCCTTCTTTTCTTCCCCCTTCCGTCGCCGCCTCCTCTTTGCCCCTTCTCCCTCCCTATCTCTCGTCTATTCTCCCTTTCGTCTCGTTCTTCTTAACTGTCTCTTCCTTTCTCTTTTATTTGCCCTCTTCTGCTTCCCGCGGGGAGGCCGTTCGAGGAGTCTCCTCTGTCTCTCCCGTCACCTCCCGTCTCGGCCTCGTGCCGTTCCATCTTCCTCCTCTCTCCTCCCTCCCCTCTTTTCCCTCTCTCCCTTTTTCTCCGTTCTGGCCGCCCCTTTGCCTCTCTCCCTTGGCCCCCCCCTCGCCCGCTCTCCTTTTCCCGTCCTTTCCTCTTCCGCCGTCTCTGTGTTGCCAAGAGCCGTCTCTCCCCCTCGTCCCCTCTTGTCTCTGGTATCCTTTCTTCGCCGTTCTGCCCGTGCCGTGGTTTTGGCCTGTGGCCCCTGGGCCACTGCCCATGTGGGCCGAACCCGCCCCCCCTGTGACGCTGACAAATGGGGCCCGCCCCCTAAAAACGATTTTAAAAAAATAAATAAAAAATAATAAAATATTAATTAGTTAATTAGTTAGGTTAATTAACCCTAATCAGACTAATTTATTAATTAATTAGTTTAGTTAATTGTTTTAGTTAATTAATAATTACCCTCAGCCTATGACAGGTGGGACCCACCCTGTCAGGTGGCTGCTGACGTCACATGATGTCATGCTGACGTCATCAATCACTGTTTCGATAATGCTGAATTAAATATTAATTAAAATTTCAGGAATTAATAAAAACTTTAGAAATCATATCTTTTAAACCGTAACTCCGATCAAAATTTTTATACATGAAACTTGCTCAGAACGACGATACGAACCCGGATACGCCCTCTGTATTCCCGTCAGACGCCCGCACTATAAGAACGTTGAACAATTAGACCGATTTCGATAAATGAATAGTGCCTGCCAACTTTAATTAAATAAATCCGAATAAATTCCTAAATTAACTAAATCATTTAGTTGGCAGTAGAACACCCCGGCATATCATTTAGACATGTCATACATGTTGTTTGCATTATTGCCGTGAATTTATTGTTTCTCTCCCCCTCCTTCTTTCCTCGATAGACGCTGAGACCGACGACGCTGCACCAGGTTACGACTACTCTACCGACGACAGCCCGTTGACGACCTCCCTCTCTTGCCAGAGCACCAGGCAGCCCCCCCCCCCCCTTGAGCATTCCAGATATCGCCCATTCTATTCTCCTGCTTGCATTAGATTTCGCTACTGTTAATGTATGCTCCTATTCTGATGCATAGCCTGCTGTTGTAACCTGTTCATTGCTACCTTACCTGCCTATGATAAACTGTTTAGTATAGGTTGGTATGAACCATCTGTGACCCCACCACCTTACTTTGTCGCCCCTGCTTGTTCATCGATGACTCGATCAACGTGATCGTCGATCAGAGACAGACGCCTCACTTCACACCCCCCTTAGTTGTACGACTCTGCTTAGTTACTATCGAGTGCCGAGGGTGATACCTCGTAACGCACTCCTGATGAATACTCTGCAGCATAGCTGTTCGGTCGTGGTCATCGAGGGTGATTCCTCCTTCTCCATGTCCGATACGACTCTGTCGTGCAACCCCTCAGTGTGAACCTCGAGGGTGATACCTCATACGTTCACCCTGATGATTATGACCACACGGTTACTTGACCTTTGTCACAGGCGGGTCCACCCTGGTGGGTACCCGCTGGGGATCTATGATTTCGGGCGTGCCGGAAGGGCACTCGAGTGTGACATTGTGGCGGAGCATCAGAGACTCTGATTGTCTCCGCTTGATACTAATTGAGCCTATTGGATTCGGATGTGTGATCTGAGTGGGTCGACGTGCCCTATACGCACTACCACCACACGGGATAATGGTTATGGGGCCCTCTGCGATGTATGTTTCTCCGAAAGCTTATCAGACGTCACGATTCACCGTGCGGGCTGATCGTCGGGATTGGGCTGGATACTTCACTGGCGAGTTCAGTGTCGCGCCTGCACCCCGGCCAGCCACGCAACGCGCAGGGTGCCCAGGGCGATGGCCCGAGACCCCTGGGTGCATAGGTTAGTCCGGCATGCTGACCTCTCTGCTGAGCCTAGGTAGAGCGCTGCTTCGTGTTGATCTTCCGAGGACGGGCATTACCCATCAAGTATGTCCGGCCAGAGTTGATCGAGCGTGTTGGGTAACAGTAGTGCACCCCTGCAGGGATGAATCTTCTATCGATAGCCGGTCCTACGGTAAAGGACGCTCAGTTTGTGTATCCCGATCTACTACTTAAACTGGATACTTGTTACTTAATTGAAGCTTCGGGATTACTTTCTCGCTGGGAGTCGAGGAAGGATCTTTGAGCTGTTCTTCAACATGTTTGCTAAATAAAATGCTATTCTACTCTCTTCTACTGCTGCAAGATGATGGCTTTGAAAAGATGTTTGAAGATGCTAGTCTTCGATAGGACTAGGCCTTTCTCTCTATTCTGGCATTTCTGCAGCCCAGTCCACATATTCAGCTTTTTCTCCATTCATAATGTTGCATATGTAGTATAGATCCTTGCTTGCTGAGTACTTCGGATGAGTACTCACGGTTGCTTTATTTTCTCTTTTCCCCCATATACCCCACCTTGACGATACACCAGACGATGGAGTCCAGGAGCCAGACGCCACCACCGGAGCCTACTACCAGGCGGGTCCAGAGGGCACGTACTACTGGATCGAGCCAGCTGACCAGGAGTAGGATCGGAGGCTCCCAGGCAGGAGGCCAACGCCTTTCGATCTAGTGTCGCTGTTTGTGCTAGCCTTCTTAAGGCAAAACTTGTCTAACTATGTCTGTACCCAGATATTATTTGTATGACTGACTTATGTATTCGGATCTTCGGATCCCTGGTCTGTAATATTGTGGACCTCCGTTTATTTGTGTTTAGAGTTGTGTTGTGATATCTTCCCGTGAGTCCCTGGGCTTGATCGTACACGTTTGCGTGTATGATTAGTGTACGATTGAACCGGGGGCGTCACATTAGTACACATCAATGTCGTTGTCGGGTTGCTTAGGGCCTTCGATGAGCACTGGCATCATAATGAACTTCTGTTTCATGCACAACCATGGAGGAAGGTTATAGATACATAGAGTCACATGCCAGGTCCTATGATTGCTGCTCTGCTCCCTAAAAGGATTAATGCCATCTGCACTTAAACCAAACCATAGGTTCCTTGCGTGATCTGAAAAGTGCTCCCACTTTCTCTCGATTTTTCTCCACTGCGACCAGTCACCGGGTACTCTCAACTTCCCGTCTTTCTTACGGTCTTCTTTGTGCCATCATATCAACTTGGCATGCTCTTTGTTTAGGAACAAACCTTTAAACCGTGGTATTATAGGAGCATACCACATCACCTTCGCAGGAATCTTCTTCCTGGGGCGCTCGCCCTCAACATCACCAGGGTCATCACGGCTGATCTTATAGCGCAATGCACCACATACTGGGCATGCATTCAAATCCTCGTACTCACTGTGGTAGAGGATGCAGTCATTAGGGCATGCATGTATCTTCTGCACCTCTAATCCTAGAGGGCAGACAACCTTCTTTGCTTCGTACGTACTGTCGGGCAATTCGTTGTCTTTTGGAAGCATCTTCTTTAACATTATCAGCAAATTTTCAAATACCTTGTCAGATACACCATTCTCTGCCTTCCATTGCAGCAATTCCAGTGTGCTACCCAGCTTTTTCTTGTCATCTTTGCAATTTGGGTACACCAATTTCTTGTGATCCTCTAACATGTGCTGCAACTTCAGCTTCTCCTTTTGACTTGCACAGTTTCACTTTGCATCGGCAATGGCCCGACCAAGATCATCAGCGGGCTCATCTGATGCCTCTTCTTCAGCTTCTTCCCCCATTGCCGGCTCAGCTTCTCCCCCCATTATAGTACCATCGTATCCAGGGAACCCATGGCCAGGATAGCTGTCATCATCCTCTTCTTCTTCATTCTCTTCCATTAGAACTCCTCTTTCTCTGTGCTTCGTCCAACAGTTATAGCCGGACATGAAACCGGACGTAAACAGGTGGACGTGAATGGTCCTTGAGTTAGAGTAATTGTGATCATTCTTACAGACAGCACATGGACAACACATAAAACCATCCGGCCGCTTGTTTGCCTCAGCCGCAAGCGGAAAAGTATGCACACCATTAATGAACAGGGGAGAGCATCGGTCATCGTACATCCATTGCCGGCTCAACTTCATTACGCAATACCGAAAAGGCCAAATTAATACAAGGTCATACATAAAGCTCATACACACTTATTCTCATAAAACAACATACAAACTCTCTACCTAAAGCATTTAAATGCAACAACAAATGCGATCAAGATCGCAACTATGGTAACAATTGATCCAACAGCAAAATGATATCAAGCCTCATTATCAATGGCATATTTTCTAATCTTTCTAATCTTCAAGCGCATTGCATCCATCTTGATCTTGTGATCATCGACGACATCGGCAACATACAACTCCAGTTTCATCTTTTCTTCTTCAATTCTTTTCAATTTTTCTTTCAAATACTCGTTTTCTTTTTCAACTAAATTTAACTTCTCGACAAGAGGGTCGGTTGCAATTTTCGGTCCACATACCTCCTAGATAAAAATATCTATGTCAACTTGATAGGCATAATTGTGATAAACACGAAATGCAACAAATAGTTATAAAAGAGAATATACCACATCCGAATGATAAACCGGACAAGGGCCGACGGGGACGGATATCAAAACCATGCCACTATGTATAACAAAAACGTATGGGTAAGAAAATTATACAAGTAACTATCTAAATCACACAAACATGATTTTTAGTTTATAAAAAAGATAAGAACAAGAGGCTCACCAAGGTGGTGCCGGCGACCGGACGGTGCGGGCGATCGACGGTGGTTAGGACGGGTACGGGAAAGCACTAAGTAAACCATACCTACATATGAAAACTAATAAGTTAATTTGAGCTCATATAAATCAAATAAACTATCACATATAATTACTCCCAAACGAAAACCCACAAATCACTATACTTATAGAGCATTGCAAGAGCTAATCTAGCAATGAGAGATGAAAGGACAAAGTTGCTAACCTTTGTGAACACTTGGATGGATGTGGTGCTTTCAAATCTTGACAAATTCTGGTAAAAATGGAGATGAGCTCGAGCAAAAGGGGAAGAAAACAGAGAGGAAAGGGGAAAAACAGATAGCTTCGGCTCGGGCTGTACGAAGCACTATATATATGGATCTCTTTAGTCCCGGTTGGTTATACAAACCGGGAATAAAGTTCTACCTCTAGTCCCGGTTTGTGACACGAACCGGGACTAAATGTGCTCGTGGGGGCCCAAACCTGACACAAGCCTGCCACCACCCCTTTAATTAGTCCCGGTTTGTGACACGAACCGGGACTAGAGGCACGACACGAAGCGGGACTAATGATGCCCGCCCCCTAGCTGTTGGAACCGGGACTAATGGTCACATTAGTACCGGGCCGTTATCAAACCGGGACTAATAAGGCTCACGTAAAGTCATTTTTCTACTAGTGGTGCCCTGATAATAAGCTGGCCGCTACGTACAGGTGTCGGGAGTTTTTTGTGTTGCAATGAATCCATGCCACGTACGCACGCAGGTGTGAGCCTACACCCGTACGTTAATTTAGTAGGCATTGTCTACCCAGATATGGCCTGGCCGAAAACTACCTAATTAACTTGTGGCAGAATATATATGATTTGGACAAGCCACCTTTAGAATTTGTGCCTACACGCGAAGCACGAGTTGTTTTATATACGAGTCGTGTATCGCTATAGAGATATCTTGACATAAACACATGAGCTGATCCTGGAGATTGCTTGACATAAATCAAGAAACGATTCCCCACCTTAAAAAAGCGAGTCAGATTATTATAGATAATTAAAGACTGTATGTATAGATTTGTCTTGAAAAATATTCTAATTAATTTTTCTTGTTTGTATACAGTTATTCAATAGAAAACAGTGGTACAAGTTACATACTCAAAACCATGTTTTTTTTTGGCGGGGTACTCAAAACCATGTTAAAGTCCAAAACATCACTTATGTTGCCGTCCACGTCGTGGGAGTAGCCAACACAACTGCAAGTGATGCAGCAAATTACTATAGCTCGTTGCAAATTTTGTTGTACACTTATGGCCACGGTCTTGGTGCGTGCATATATAAAAAAGTACCCGGGAAATGCACAACAAATTAGAAGTCCTGACATATACTACAAATTAGGTTAGCTGCTAGGTAGCTGGCCCACTTTCTGCCAGCCGGCAATGGACATCAGAGTCATAGACGTATGTGTAGCTACGCTCGAGCGGTCGATATATGTGCAAGGGTCAGGTCTGGGGTTATCTTAGTGGCCTAGTTAAGCTGGAGTCATCAGCTCATGCATAGAAAGGTGACCATTTCCCATCCTAATTCAAGCACGACTACTAGAAACTACGACCTAGGGCCGGCACTTTATGTTTGTGCGGAATCCATAATGCCACGAAGGGATCTATCTCGTGATTCGATATGTGCTTTATGCGTAAGCAAGAGACGCACGTTAAATGCATGGACGCATGGTTTGGCCACCGGTTTGGTGATAATGATTTTTTTAATCTGAAGCTACCTAATTAACTTGTGGTTGAAAGGTTAGTCATGTAATTATATTGTTGGCTCAGCAGAGATTAAACACGGTGTTTAACGGCTTCTGTGTCTCGTTATAACAGAATATTATTACAGTGAGAAATAAAGTTTATGCCAATAGCGAGGCGTAGATTGCAACTTTACCACGCTTAAAGCTTGATGACTCCGGCCTCCATTGAGCGCAGTGCCAGTTGTGTGCGTCTCGTGGGGATGTGCACGTGTCGGTCTGTCTAATTCTAGTAGTACTTGGTAGTCTTCATGACTCGGGCCTCCGATCAGCGCAGATCAGTTGTGTGCGTCTTGAGATGTGTCGCGGTCCCTTATGTATCGTTCCACCGTTCACTTGTTGCCAGGAAATCTGAATGGACCGGGCGAGGAGCTGCTAAACTAGCTTGGGGAGGGCCAGATCAATGGAATACAATGCTAATACACAGTTTTAGCAGAAATACTTGTGTCCTAGTGGAAATATTTGCATGTTGGCCTGGGCCCGGGCCCTGCCTAGCACCCCCCTGTCTCCGCCACTACTTGTTGGTAACACCGAAGTACACCTTCTAGCGCGACCACTCTCTCTTCCTCTATTGTGTGTGTCCCTGGTTGGCATGGCATACAAATCCTGAGGAGTCCTGAGCAAAGCACATCTGATCGATATGAATGAAAGATACATCCGTCTTTTCTTCTCCTTCGAAGGTTAGGTATCCGCTCGTTAGTTCAGCGCCGCATAAATACTGACTTTAAAAGGGGCGACTCCCGCCTGTGCTTAAGTTGTTTCAAGCTTGTAAAGACTCGCGATCGGAAGATTGACCTGGTTTTCTTTCAGCTGAAACTCTACCTAATGGTTCAGATTCCCCGGGTCCATGGGTCCATGGCCGCTTAGCTTAGACAGCCTTGTTAGAGACATGAATGCGGGGTTCGGTTTCCAATTGATTTGTATTCACCGGGACCTCCCCTTATTGGATTTTCTCCACTTTTCTAGTTGCTGTGGAAAGAATGTTGAGCAAATGAGTTTAAGGGGTGGTTTTCTGTTTACTTTGAATCAGCCTACGTCGTCTCTCTTCCAGAACCTCACAATCATCAGTGTCTGAAGTTTCATGATGAATATTGGTTTCACATTTTATTGCTTACGTGAGGAAATATCAATTTGGAACTCGAATTTGTATTTGAGTTATGATGAGGAGTGAGGTAGATTCGCATTGTTGAAGAAAGCGAAGAAAAAGGATGCTGCTATGGCTTGCTTGTGGCTCTTTCTTCTATTGGCTAGTCTCAGGCATGATAGTTTCAATTTCTTTTGGAAAGCAAGTGCGGCTCAGTCATAAGTGTTAGTAATAGCATGAAGTAAGTTATCGGTAGCCGGCATTAGGTAAAAGGAAAAGCTTCTCAAAAGCATCCAGAAATATCATAGAATGGTGATCGAGATCACCTTCACGGGAATCATCCTTTGCAAATTGGGGGAAGGGAACCAATCAAGTCACCAAGAAGTTCCCGAAACTTGGTTTAGTATTAAGGTTCTTCTCTTCCAGCGTTTAGTATTCAAGTTCTTCTCTTCCAGCCCCCCGGCCCCTCTTTGATAAGGAAAGTTTTCATTTCGAAAATAAAAAATGACAAATCTGGTTCGATGGCTCTTCTCTACTAACCACAAGGATATTGGGACTCTCTATTTCATCTTCGGTGCCATTGCAGGAGTGATGGGCACATGCTTCTCCGTACTGATTCGTATGGAATTAGCCCGACCCGGCGATCAAATTCTTGGTGGGAATCATCAACTTTATAATGTTTTAATAACGGCTCACGCTTTTTTAATGATCTTTTTTATGGTTATGCCGGCGATGATAGGTGGATTTGGTAATTGGTTTGTTCCGATTCTGATAGGTGCACCTGACATGGCATTTCCACGATTAAATAATATATCATTCTGGTTGTTGCCACCAAGTCTCTTGCTCCTATTAAGCTCAGCCTTAGTAGAAGTGGGCAGCGGCACTGGGTGGACAGTCTATCCGCCCTTAAGTGGTATTACCAGCCATTCTGGAGGAGCAGTTGATTTAGCAATTTTTAGTCTTCATCTATCAGGTATTTCATCAATTTTAGGTTCTATCAATTTTATAACAACTATCTTCAACATGCGTGGACCTGGAATGACTATGCATAGATTACCACTTTTTGTGTGGTCCGTTCTAGTGACAGCATTCCTACTTTTATTATCACTTCCGGTACTGGCGGGGGCAATTACAATGTTATTAACCGATCGAAACTTTAATACAACCTTTTTTGATCCTGCAGGAGGGGGAGACCCAATATTATACCACCATCTCTTTTGGTTCTTCGGTCATCCAGAGGTGTATATTCTCATTCTGCCTGGATTTGGTATTATTAGTCATATCGTATCGACCTTTTCAAGAAAACCGGTCTTCGGGTATCTAGGCATGGTTTATGCCATGATAAGTATAGGTGTTCTTGGATTTCTAGTTTGGGCTCATCATATGTTTACTGTGGGCTTAGACGTTGATACGCGTGCCTACTTCACCGCAGCTACCATGATCATAGCTGTGCCCACAGGAATCAAAATCTTTAGTTGGATCGCTACCATGTGAGGAGGTTCGATACAATACAAAACACCCATGTTATTTGCTGTAGGGTTCATCTTTTTGTTCACCATAGGAGGGCTCACTGGAATAGTTCTAGCAAACTCTGGGCTAGACATTGCTCTACATGATACTTATTATGTGGTTGCACATTTCCATTATGTACTTTCTATGGGAGCCGTTTTTGCTTTATTTGCTGGATTTTACTATTGGGTGGGTAAAATCTTTGGTCGGACATATCCTGAAACTTTAGGCCAAATCCATTTTTGGATCACTTTTTTCGGGGTTAATCTGACCTTCTTTCCCATGCATTTCTTAGGGCTTTCGGGTATGCCACGTCGCATTCCAGATTATCCAGATGCTTACGCCGGATGGAATGCTCTGAGCAGTTTCGGTTCTTATATATCCGTAGTTGGGATTCGTCGTTTCTTCGTAGTTGTCGCAATCACTTCAAGCAGTGGAAAGAACCAAAAATGTGCGGAAAGTCCTTGGGCTGTTGAACAGAATCCAACCACACTAGAATGGTTGGTACAAAGCCCTCCGGCCTTTCATACTTTTGGGGAACTTCCTGCGGTAAAAGAGACAAAAAGCCAAAAAAAACCTCTCCTAACTATGAAGGAAGTTTCATAGAGATAGGTGTGGGGAAATAAGTTCTTCATTTGAAGAGTTAGTTGGCTGGCCTACCGGCCCGCAGATTAGGTTGGCTTTTATCGCCAACTGAACTGCGTAACCAAAGCGATTCCTTCTTGGTGGAGATAGGTGGGTCCTGGTCCAACCTAAGTCAGTTCGAACCTGACGGGTCGTTCGTTCGTGTGGTGAATCTCTCTCCTTACTCAGGATTTCTTTATCTTCGAGGCGAGGCATATTCATATGTCGAAGAAGGGGGAAGTGTCTCCATTTACGCTCATAGAACCCGGAAAAAAGAATATACCGTCGTTTAAGGACCAAGGATGCGATGTGAGAAGCGTAGGTCGGAGTAGCAGGAGTATGCGACAAGCAGTTGCATGTTTGATGTGGGTCTGTAACGAGATGAATTAGAACACTTGGAATCCTCGCGGATATAGCTGCCACGAGGGCTCTTTCCCACTTAATAGATTCATTCCTTCGTTACGGCGGTTGAGGGTACCTGCCGTTCAGAGATGCTATCAGAGTAGGAAAGTTAGCCAAGTTATCCTGCCTAGTTTAGATAAAGCACCCCGATCATACCAGACGCAACCCGATCATTGTATACATAACATAGTGGAATTTGAGTAAATTCTCTCTGCCTTTCCCATTTCCAATTCAAAAACCACTAGGCATAGAAGGAAATCTTTCCCGGTAGAAGGTTCTCAGTAATCAGCAGTGGGAATAAGCCCTTCCAGTCTTTTTCGCCTAAGAAGGTTTTGGAGGAGGAACCTATGGGAACGGCAGTCCTGCATCGAGATTATTAGTTGCTTACCGCTGCACATTTTATCAAGATCAACCTGTGGGAATAGCCGTCCCTTCCTTACCAAAGAAAGAAAAAAGGAATGACGCGGTCTGGTTTACAAGTAAGAAAGAAATAGGATAAGGGTAAAGGTGACGTTTTAGCTCTTCGTTCCGCTCTTGGTTTACAGGCTTTGTTAACCGGACCGGAAAAGGGGGCATTTTCTGGGTAGGTTTCCCTATTAAGTCAGCACCGGATCAAGATTGGAGACCCACCACAAGCAGAGAACAAAAAGCCTAAGAGTGGTGACCAACCATCTGCAAAAGGAGTAACAGAGCAAAGCGGAGAAGAGAAGGGGGAAGAAAAAAGGTTCCTAACTCATTGGATAGCTTAATCTATTGGTCAGGGATCCCATCTTGACTTTATTTAGGTGCCTAGACTTTTCGGGGCATAGGGTAGATTTCACAGTCCTTTAAGTGAATACGCCTTCTCTTTATGTATAGAGCTCTTAAAGAATGGATCAGCTCCTAGCGAAAAAGTCCAAGGTCTGAATACCAAGAGCGGTCAAACACAGTGATCGGTCCCGGTCAATGGGTAGAAAAGCCCGCCCTATAATCTGAAGTAGTCTTCGACTAGGTATATAAAATGGATAAAAAGAAAGAAGGGGAGGAGAGGAGATAGATGCATTTCACTAGGCGTATATGATATTGGAAAGAATGGAATCGAGTAAGCTTAGGCCAACCGATAAGTCATCTTTGTGTAACTTCCCATATGCCTACTTCTAAGCTAAAGTAAGGAAATAGGGTGAGATAAGCAAGAATGAGCCGAACGAAGACGTAAGGTTTGTTTAGATGTAGTCTTTGTGCTTTTCAAGTTGCTTCTTGTGAAATCAACTAAGTTCCAAAAAGCCATGCCCAGGTTTCCGGGGGAGTTTAGATAAGATATGTCAGCTGTTGGAGGATCAATATTATCCGGGGGATCCATATATTATGAGGGAGTATAGAGAGGGGGTCTAGAGATAGTACAGTCTGTAGTGAACCTATTCATTAAATGGACTTTTCCCTTACCTCTCATCAGCTTCCCTTTCCCTCGCCGGTGCAGTGCCATCTGGATACCTCATAAATAAATCAAGCAGGCCGGCTAGTAAGCGATCCCGAGGGGCTATCTTCTCTCCCATGCTGGTGCCTTGCTTAACTCAAGTATAAAGTGGAAATTAAAGCCAAAATCCGGGGTGATAAAATTCCATTTGAATCTTGAGATCCAAGAAGAAGGATAGCTTCATGAGTTCGTTCTGACTCCTAGCTTAGCTGGAAAGCTTTTGCTTGTATCTGGCAGTGGGTGTAACATCCATCATACTCAAACAGAAGAAGGTTTGCTTATCTAGCTCCAAGGCAGTTATAATCATTTACAGAACCAGGGTTTGCACATACTGAGGAGGAGAAAGGGCCGACGACCCATACTAGAACTCCAAGATAAGATCTTTCAGTCGATCAGACGGCCGAGGCCTTTAATAAGGTCCGGTTGTGCCAACGAGTTCTTCTAGTTATGAATCGCCGTAGGGAGGTAGCATTACATTTGTATTAGCAAAATAGAGCTCCTCATAGAAAAGAATGGCGAAGAAAGTGTTAGAGTACTTTCTTTCTGTTCAGTCCTGGAACTTATTCTTTTCCGATCGACCTATCAACAGTAGCGATCATACCCCGTCGAGCGAGTTAGGAGCTGCTCACAAAGAAGGCCGAAACCAGATGAGATGGCCGAAGCAGATACCAGAGAATAGGTTCCTTCACCGAAGTCTACTTTATTTTAGAATTCAAATTCAATTGATGCCGCACAGGCTGACCATTTTAAATAGGTGGAAACGGGAGACTGGAGAAGATGATCACACTTTGGAAGAGAGACAGTCGCGTACCTGCCCCGGGAGGGGGCTTTTGTTTGATACAATCACTGAACTCAACCGCTTAGACTGGAGATGGCACTTGAAAACTCGTACAGAAATCTATCAACTTGACTTAGAGGAAGAAGTGGCAGGGGGTAGGTCGGCTGTTTTAAGTCCGGATGGTTCCTCTTGTTGGCATGGCGTTGGTATGCCTCGCTATCCTTAAATCTATGGACAGGGGAGATAGAACTTTTGCTTTTCGATACCCCGAGCCGATACATGAAAAAAGAGGGATAATAGTAGTAGCAAGGGTGCTGTATTGGGTCAGTCAAAACTTACTACTTCCACATTGGTAAACGGCTCCGCCGTAGATCTATCATACAAATTTCTATTCTGGAAAAGCGAACCCGCTGATAAAGAATTTTATACCGAGGTTGGAGTTAGTCAACTCAATAATGATACTCTCCCTCTGGGGCCTTGAGCCGAAGCCGAGTCGTCAGGAGAGAATGCATAAGATACGATTGTAATATCAATAAGCGGAGGAGGAGAAGTAGAAGACAGGCAGGATGATAAGTTCAATTAAAGATTTCTCTCTGCGGGAATACCTTCCAGGGAAGGTAAGATCATCAATAGTAGGATGCTGCACCCTACTCATCTCAGCCTCTTAGAGCAAGGTACTAGTTACTGTTGATTGTTTTACTATCAGCCTCTTTCATTTCGTAACACATGAATTATCTATTTGTGTAATCACCATCATTCCTCGACATACCTCATGACTATCCAAACTCCGCTCTGCCTCTGCTAAGCAAGGAACTAGATCTGTATCCTCTGATCTCTAATCGGTTTTACATGGTGCAACCACCTGGTCATTGAGGAATTATCTAACTAAAAAGTATATATACCTTGTACGTTTCCTCTGCAACATATCCACCTATTCCAGATCTCGGTAGTTCAATTCAATTAAATATAAAAAAAATCACAGTAATGAATCTTTGGAATGGAATCCATAGTATCGTGCATTGGAATGGAAAAGTCGAATAATCAAGACATGGATCTAGTATCAACATGACTCAACTTCCATTCTCATGACCCAACTTATTCAATCCTCAGTCAAAATGTAACATAACATCACTTATAAGAAATTATGAAACGAATGGAATCGAAACCTGGAACCGGAGCTGCAACCGAGCTATCTGATGACGGAATAGCGCCATTGAGAGTCATGTCAGAGTCATGCCCTTTGGCCCGATACAGAAGAAAACAGAAAATAGGTTCTTGTCGAGCTTCATGAAGAAGACCGATAATGTGGCGAAGGAAAGCATCACTGGAGGCTGTAAGGATGATGTCATCGACATATAATAGGAGGTAAGCAGTGTGACTACCAACCTTGTACACAAACTGCGAGGTGTCGGTGCGAGCTGCAACCAAATCCAATGGTGGAGGCAAACCAGCTTAAAAATTGCTGTAGGGTGATATACCAGCTTATAGCTTTGACTGCTCTTAAGGTAAGGTGGTGCTTAAGCCGCACTCTTGGCTTTAAGCATACCGCTCTCCTGTGAAGATCAGTTGTACCAATGCTCCATTTTCCGTAGTCGCACCAGATCCACATAGTACTCTTTTTCCATTCCTGGTGGTAATAAATAGTACGCGCTTTTATTGATTAAAGTCTGAATCCTGTAAGAAATTGGTGATAGTGATTTGAATGTGTATTGGTACAATATGAAGTATCCTCTGTACTACTTTAAAGTATTGGTACAATATCAAGTCTCCATAACACTCTTTTTTTTCTATTCCATTCAATTCCTTCAATAGGTGTAAAATTGCATTTGAACTTTCTTACTCGAAAGCTATTCGCGCAGGAGGCGATAGCAGAGTAGCTGGATTTCACACTCAAAGTGTTGAGGCCTATTCTTTGATGCAGGGTAGAATACCAAAGTGTGTACCAGTTTGAGAATAAGCATGCGCGGTCTTCTTCAAACCGAAGGGGAGAGCCCCAGTAAGATAAGATTGAATTCATCTCGGAGCTTTGGAATAAGAAGATGGACCAAGCACCCACCAACTTAATTGTGAGACGAGCAGCTAAAGCAGTTACTAGACCCATTATAGAGATCGGAGGAAGAGAGTTCACTTTCGTTCGAAGGTGGTCCGTGAGCTCACTCTGGTTAGAATGAATCCCGACAAACAACATAAGATGGCTGTCAATACTCCTTTTTTTGCTTACTTTGGAGACCCCGATCGGCCGGAGAAGATGTAAAGACATACAGTCCACCTAAACTACAATTTCAACAGCGAGCGATATAGGTACCGTTGTATTTTATCTAAGCACGCTAGTCGAAGGAAGAAGTAGTCGAAGAATAGGTTCCACCAGGCTGTAATAGACGATTTGAGCCGGCCTTTTGGTACCATTTCGAAGGTGATTACTTACGCATTTCAGGAAAGCAATGAAGAGAAGGGCATATATATCCTTGGCCCTGCCGTACGACGAAAGCTGTTCTTTAGAAATCAAGTGAACCATTGGTTTCGCCACAAGGGAGGTACTAGTTATGACTTAGAGAAATAGTGATTGATGCTCAATTAGCTAGGGCTGCTAGTTGACTGTATAGAAAGAATATTGTGCCTCTAACTCACGCCCCTTAGACTCGAAAGTACTAAGGCACTTATTACGGTGAGGCAACGAACCACCATTATTGAAAACCCTTCTATCTAGACTCCCGCCGTGCTTCTAGACTCCCCCCATGCTTCTCGCGAGCAGTGGTTAGTGAGGTACTAGAAACCATATTTTTTGCATTGCCTGAAAGAAAGTAGTATATTACCGAGTCTCGCAGGTGACCTAGCCGGGTGGGTACGATTAATCTCACAACCATGCTGAATTTGAAAGCATTTCAATCTATCGAAAATCAAGTCAACCGTGGTTGGTATTAACTGGTGGTTTACCTGACTTGTTGTTCAAAACCTTGAGCGAATCAAACCTCTAATGCCTTTTCCATACCTTCTTGGACCTGGCGCCTCTCTTTTCTCTTTTCCTTCTCTTTAGTGGATGTGGTGGCATGTGCTTCATCCCTCCTTTTAGGGTTAATGCTATCAATGGTGAATCGATCATTCGCTATCCTTTTTCCTGGGATCTGCTCTTTTTAGTGGAAGGTTTGAGGGAAGGTAAGATTAGTGGGTCAATAACCTGCTTAGCTTTCCAAGTAAGGCAGTGAAGTTCCATATTTCTGTATCTTTCTTATCCCGGGATCTGCTGCTCTGTTCCCTTAGATGCAATAGTTTACTGATCCGGTTTTCCCTAATTTCAATAGTGAGGAGGATGTCCAATAAAAATACTATATTCTAGTATCTGACCAAAGGGAAGAATGAAAATAAATAGAGATAGAGGTCTCGGAAGTAGGGCCTATTAAAAGTACAGTGCCTTCTTGTTCTTGTTCTTCTGATCGATTGATTCAATTGGATTAAAGGGAAGAGAACACCAAAACTACTAGCGAAAAGCACTTTCACCTGGCTAGCACTTAGCAAGGTTAGTTTAGTTTGCTTGGAAGGGGAGCATTCCAAATGCATAACTCGAAATGACACTAAAGACTAAAGCTAGAACATCTATAGTGACAGACGAGGGCGAATCGTAACTAGAAGAAGGCCTCCGAACTGCTTCAAATCAAGAAATTGTGGGGAGCTTTTGGTCAAGTCTTGGAAGGGACTCCCATCCCAGAGTGTGAAAGCTCTCGGGAGAAGGGAATCGACAACACAACTGGAGCTGCCCTTTCTTTGGTTTAGTAAGAAGCTTCCTCAAGTATGTCGATTTGTAGTACGGTCAGTTCACTCGAATCCACTGACTTCATGCACGGGGACTGGACCATCAATCCTTTCTTGTGACGAGCTGTGACTGGGTGCTCTGAAACCTCCTTAAAAGGAGGGGCGGTGGGGTAAGGTAATTGAAGTAACTAGACAGTATTAAGATTAGGCATAAGCATAATAAACTGATGCATCCGAAGACGGTGAATCTAGAATAGAGGCCGGGTGGGGAAGCAAAAGATGCAAGAGAGCCTTTTTCCGGGAAGGAAGGGACGGCCGAGAACGATGTCCTTTCTCGTGCCTAATGCCTAATGCCTAAGCGGGAGCGCCCCTCTGTCTGCTACTTTACACTACTCCTTGAACGTGTCCTCTCGGCTCTCCTCGAAACTATTCCGAAGTTTTGAATTCCATTTCTATGGATAGGTTCTAAGCATATGAGAGAAAGGCGGATGAAAGGCAGTGACCCTAAGTTCCGAATCTTGCCCTGAATAAGTAAGGTTTCGGGGAAGTTAGAAGCCTTTCGGGCTGAATAGGGGCGGTGAGAGGGTGTAGTGTAGTAAAGGAGGTGGGCTTAGAGCCAGCAAGCAAAGTAAGGCAAAGCTTTATCGCGAAGAGGGCAGATGAATGAATTGGTTCCAGGGTATGCCTTCCGAGGTATGCCGGGCAATAAGGGCAAGGAAGGCTGCGGGAAGAGTTTCAGGACTAGGCCAGAGGACTCCTGTCCATAAGGCTAGGAAGGCAGGAGCAAAAAGATTGAACTAGCCCACGCATCTGCTCCCCTCTCAATCCACCAATAACTCCCATCTCCCAGCATCTCATTCCACCACCCCGTCGTCGAGAGCAGCCAGCCCTTCTCAATAGAATCCATGTGCCGTTGCCTGAATGTCAATCTGCCCCTCCTGTCCGAAAAGAAGCATATCCGAATAAAGGTACCAAGGTAACCCTTAGAGTCAAAGCATTTTTAGCTATTAAGGACTTACTGAAAAAGGCTCAAAAAAACAGGAATCAGTTGGAGGAAACTAAGGACCAGGTTCACATTATCGGTGAGCGCGGATAAGAACGTTTCCTGGAATTCCACATCCCATATTGACTCTACCATCCCTAACGTTGGCCACTAAGTCCAATCTGACCTATCTCAAATAAGATCTTTTAGGATCAATTGGTTAGGCATCCCTCTTCTTTGTTTGCATAAGGCCACTAGCCATCTAGTGTTCGCTATCCTTCATCTTTCGATTAGCGAGATGATCTTAAAAACTACAGGCCTGAAATTTGCCTTTCTTAAGACCCCGTTGAACATATTTTCAAAATGTTCCATCATTGGGTATAAGTAGAATCTTCATAGCCCAAAAAAAACACAGTCAAAGTCAAACGTTTGTCGGTGGCACAGGGTTGTGTTTGAAGAAATGGAGTTTCGTTGTTCGTCACATGAAACTCTGCACTTAGGGATCAGCCTCACAAATATGCTCTTCGAGCTTTGAAACCGTCTTCTTTGTGGACTCGGCTGTAGGCTATATATCCATGGCTTGTTGAGATCCCCTTCCTCCTTCCTTTCTCACTGGAAAAAGCAGTAGTTGTCAATCGACGACCAGTTATCAATCAATCTGATGAAGGTAACAATATCCTCCTTGAAATCCATATAATCATTCCCTGGAAAATCAACAAGATTCTCCCTCCTCTTATGGCTCAAAGGCTCAACCTGGCTAGTAAGTCGGCATAGGAGAGGAGCACTCATTCATCTTGTGGTGGGCTGGCTTACTACTCCCCGATATTAGCTCTCAGCAGTTAAGCAATTCCGAAATCAGTTTGTTGCCCTGCAAAGTCTTTGACCTTGGGTATATGAGTAGGAGACTTAGGACAGTAGCGTCGATAGGCAGTAGGGCAAGCTGCCGGATTGACAGACAGTTATTAGGACAGTGGGTAAGCTACATAGGCTAGGGAATAGGTACACATAGGTCAGATACGCGGGCAAGTCTCAATAACCAAAGTAGGAGTTGATGAGTGACTTTCTTCTTCTCTATTCCTTCTTACTGGACTGGACGGATTCCTTTCTGTAAACTGAGTTAATGGAGTCAAGAAAGAAGCTAGTACAGTAGGCATTCTTATTCAGTAAAATAAGTCACTGGTAGGCAAGACTTTCTCTCGAGAGTCAGAGCTTCGAGACGACTTTCGCAGATGTTCAATCTTGCGAGGCGTATGAGCCAGATTTTTAGTACTCTCCCGACCTGTTAGAGGCCACCCTAATAAGCGGAGATTGCCGGGAATACGTTGCTCAACAAGACAGTAACCAACTCGAAAAAGGAGACCCTGGCATAACAAGTGGTGATCTCTGTACTAGAATAGAAGCCCTGCTAATTGTGAAGAACCCACAGCCGGGAGCGTTAGCAACTGGATTTTACCACACTCCGTTATACCCTCCCTTGGGGGATGGCTTGGTGCTAATGTAGGACTTTCGGAGACCTTCCGCTTGCTGTTTTGGTCCAGCCTGAGTGGCCATAACTTCTACTGTGATTTAGTTTGGAGCGGTCTTGCTCTTGTTGTTCCGTTGTTGCGCGTCCTATTCTGATATTTAGGACCAAGAGGTACTGGATTCTCTTTCGGATAGGCCCTGAAAGGAGAAGAAAGGCTGAAATGCCAACGGACGTCTGTCTATTCTCTAATTCACCCGATCCCTATCCGCTTTCCAAAAAGGAAGAATGCATGAACCACGGCAGAGGAGAAAGGACGGATCACCTGCCGATCTTTTACAAAACTATGCCAGAAAGGATATAAAGATTGACCGGTACAAAAGCCATCTCCATCAATCTACGCTCATTAAGGAGAGGGTTCCTTAGAGAATAAAATGGGGAGCGAACGAAAAAGATGTGTGGCTGAGGTGTTGGGAGCCCCCAATAGAGAAGGACGATGCGGAAAGGTATGGTGGGAATACAAACAGGCCTGGACAGAAGAAGTAGACGAAAGACCTCCAGGCTGTGTCGTCATTCTCAATCCTGAAAAGAGAGCGCACATCCTGAGGAAGGCGCGTCATGCAAAGGTTCCCATTTTTTTTTCCTTAGTTGACCCCGTGTTTCTATCGGATCCTAAGCTTCATCGGGACAAGCGCATAAACCATCCCATCCCGGTAGAGGGGACAGAGCAGCTCAGCGGGCTAATCAGTGACCTCATCTACCCAAAGACTTTATTTCTGCTGTACTTTCTTAAGCAATAGGAGCTCCTTCATATGCCCTTGAAGGCGGGAATATTGGTACTGAAACGAGGTTTAAAGGTACCTTTTCCCGTTGTCCGCTTTGCCTTCGTACGACTTTCCTTGGCAAACTATCCCAAAAAAGGAATGGGCTTTTTCAAAATCAAACTTGTTGTTTACTCATTGTGGCAAAACAAAACTCTCTTATTTTCCTTCGAGATGAATACCAATTTGATAGAGGTGGGGCATTTTCCATGAGTGGATTCGAGAATGTGGTCCCTCCTCTCTTTTGACCAGTCCTTGGCTTCTTTGTTTGATGATGGCGATAGCTCTTCTCTAGCCCGGCTAGATAACAAAACAATGAAATAGCACGCCACTGTGGTGATAAATCTTCTTGATGAAATCTTACTGATTCGACTCGTGGACCTTTTCCAAAGAGTAGTGGCCTTCGTTCGAAAGGTGAAAAAAACCAGTCAATACCTTATTGATTCAAAAGGGAATGCAGATGCAATCTACTTGGAATAAAGGGTCTTGGCATGTAGTTGACTTCATAATGAAGAGCCAGAAGTTTAATGTCACTAGCTTCATTCTTACAGAAATTGATCAAGCTAGAAAGAAGGGATTTCCACAAGAATCTTCTCTTTGCACCACACATCATGAGAATGATATTGAACAAGAGTCAGCTCAGCCTGCCTCTTCCTTTGCTCCCCATTTTTAGACTTCTACAAGTCGATCTTCTTACGATGGAAATCACGAAAAAGATCATTCGCTCTTACCTCGTCTGGAGCAGACGAAACGTCTTTTGTTTGGCCTTTGGCCTTTTCATTTCAGTACCGAAGCCGAGTAGATCAATCAGATGACCATGGGTATGAGTCTCTTGTTTCACCTTCAGGTGTCCCATTTCTGCATCCGAGAGAAAGATACATCCGTCTGATCGGAGAGAAAATACATAAGGGACCGCGACACATCTCAAGACGCACACAACTGATCTGCGCTGATCGGAGGCCCGAGTCATGAAGACTACCAAGTACTACTAGAATTAGACAGACCGACACGTGCACATCCCCACGAGACGCACACAACTGGCACTGCGCTCAATGGAGGCCGGAGTCATCAAGCTTTAAGCGTGGTAAAGTTGCAATCTACGCCTCGCTATTGGCATAAACTTTATTTCTCACTGTAATAATATTCTGTTATAACGAGACACAGAAGCCGTTAAACACCGTGTTTAATCTCTGCTGAGCCAACAATATAATTACATGACTAACCTTTCAACCACAAGTTAATTAGGTAGCTTCAGATTAAAAAAATCATTATCACCAAACCGGTGGCCAAACCATGCGTCCATGCATTTAACGTGCGTCTCTTGCTTACGCATAAAGCACATATCGAATCACGAGATAGATCCCTTCGTGGCATTATGGATTCCGCACAAACATAAAGTGCCGGCCCTAGGTCGTAGTTTCTAGTAGTCGTGCTTGAATTAGGATGGGAAATGGTCACCTTTCTATGCATGAGCTGATGACTCCAGCTTAACTAGGCCACTAAGATAACCCCAGACCTGACCCTTGCACATATATCGACCGCTCGAGCGTAGCTACACATACGTCTATGACTCTGATGTCCATTGCCGGCTGGCAGAAAGTGGGCCAGCTACCTAGCAGCTAACCTAATTTGTAGTATATGTCAGGACTTCTAATTTGTTGTGCATTTCCCGGGTACTTTTTTATATATGCACGCACCAAGACCGTGGCCATAAGTGTACAACAAAATTTGCAACGAGCTATAGTAATTTGCTGCATCACTTGCAGTTGTGTTGGCTACTCCCACGACGTGGACGGCAACATAAGTGATGTTTTGGACTTTAACATGGTTTTGAGTACCCCGCCAAAAAAAAACATGGTTTTGAGTATGTAACTTGTACCACTGTTTTCTATTGAATAACTGTATACAAACAAGAAAAATTAATTAGAATATTTTTCAAGACAAATCTATACATACAGTCTTTAATTATCTATAATAATCTGACTCGCTTTTTTAAGGTGGGGAATCGTTTCTTGATTTATGTCAAGCAATCTCCAGGATCAGCTCATGTGTTTATGTCAAGATATCTCTATAGCGATCCACGATCAAGTCATGTGGATGCCTGTTGCTTGCTTGCTTGCCTAAGTTGTGCCCGACTCTGGCGATGGAGGGGCGATGACAGCGGCGCGCCTTCGGCTCGTTTTAGTCCTTGTAGTCTATGAATCTGGATGTAATTTTTATTATTTCTGATGTTCGTTGTATTACCATGATTAAAGATGAATAGATTAGAAGTTTTCTCGCAAAATAATAATAATAATAATTAGGCAACAAGTAGCTATCATCTTTATATGTGCGTGGCATGGCTAAGCTATAGAAATATGCCCAACAACAGAATCCCTCATTCTCCGATCCTTTGACTGCCAGACACGACCCAGGCCATGTCTAGCCTAATGAGAGCTGGGTTGTGTGGTTGTGATGTGCGTACAGCTAGCCATGCACAAAGTCTAAAGGTGGATTGTCCAAATCCTATATTCTACCGCTGTGACACGTACGTTAATTAATGTGCATGCATGTATGTGCGCATCACCCTTCAAAACCAACCAGTTTCGTTGCTTGGTTTATTTAGTCGCCACAATTAACTTTAGCGCTCATGGTTGTTGCCTGGTTTGTCTATACGACTCGTATATAAAACAACTCGTGCTTCGCGTGTAGGCACATATTCTAAAGGTGGCTTGTCCAAATCATATATTCTGCCACAAGTTAATTAGGTAGTTTTCGGCCAGGCGATACCTGGGTAGACAATGCCTACTAAATTAACCTACGGGTGTAGGCTCACAGCTGAGTGCGTACGTGGCATGGATTCATTCAAAAAAAAAAAACTCCCGACACCTGTACGTAGCGGCCAGCTTATTATCAGGGCACCAATAGTAGAAAAATGACTTTACGTGAGCCTCATTAGTCCCGGTTTGATAACGACCCGGTACAAATGTGACCATTAGTCCCGGTTCCAACGGCTAGGGGGCGGGCATCATTAGTCCCCGTTCGTGTCGTGCCTCTAGTCCCGGTTCGTGTCACAAACCGGGACTAATTAAAGGGGTGGTGGCAGGCTTGTGTCAGGTTTGAGCCCCCACGAGCACATTTAGTCCCGGTTCGTGTCACAAACCGGGACTAGAGGTAGAACTTTAGTCCCGGTTTGTATAGCTCGAGCCGAAGCTCTCTGTTTTTCCCCTTTTCTCTCTGTTTTCTTCCCCTTTTGCTCGAGCTCATCTCCATTTTTACTAGAATTTGTCAAGATTTGAAGACACCCCATCCATCCAAGTGTTCACAAAGGTTAGCAACTTTGTCCTTTCATCTCTCATTGCTAGATTAGCTCTTGCAATGCTCTATAAGTATAGTGATTTGTGGGTTTTAGTTTGGGAGTAATTATATGTGGTAGTTTATTTGATTTATATGCAATTTGAGCTCAAATTAACTTATTAGTTTGCATATGTAGGTGTGGTTTACTTAGTGCCTTCCCGTACCCGTCCTAACCACCGTCGATCGCCCGCACCGTCCCGTCGCCGGCACCACCTTGGTGAGTCTCTTATTCTTATCCTTTTTATAAAAAAAATTATGTTTGTGCGATTTAGATAGTTACTTGGATAATTTTCTTACCCGTACGTTGTTTGTTATACATAGTGGCATGGTTTTGATATCCGTCCCCGTCGGCCCTCGTCCGGTTTATGATTTGGATGTGGTATATTCTTTTTATAACTATTTGTTGCATTTCGTGTTTATGACAAATTATGCTCATCAAGTTGACATAGATATTTTTATCTAGGAGGTATGTGAACCAGAAATTGCAACCGACCCTCTTGTCGAGAAGTTAAATTTAGTTGAAAAAGAAAACGAGTATTTGAAAGAAAAATTGAAAAGAATTGAAGAAGAAAAGATGAAACTGGAGTTGTATGATGCCGATGTCGTCGATGATCACAAGATCAAGATGGATGCAATGCGCTTGAAGATTAGAAAGATTAGGAAATATGGCATTGATAGTGAGGCTTGGTATCATTATGCTGTTGGATCAATTGTTACGTTAGTTACGATCTTGATGGCATTTGTTGTTGCATTTAAATGTTGTAGCTAGAGAGTGTGTATGTTGTTTTATGAGAATAAGTGTGTATGAACTTTATGTATGAACTTGTATTAATTTGGTCTTTTCGGTGTTGTGTAATGAAGATGAGCCGGCAATGGATGTACGATGACCGATGCTCTTCCCAGTTCATTAATGGCGTGCATACTTTTCTGCTTGCGGCTAAGGCAAACAAGCAACCGGATGGTTTTATGTATTGTCCATGTGTTGTCTGTAAGAATGATCAAAATTACTCTAACTCAAGAACAATTCACATCCACCTGTTTGAGTCCAGTTTCATGTCCGGCTATAACTGTTGGACCAAGCACGGAGAAAGAGGGGTCATAATGGAAGAGAATGAAGAAGAAGAGGATGACGACAGCTATCCTGGCCATGGGTTCCCTGAATACGATGGTACAACAATGGTGGAAGAAGCTGAGCCGACAATGCGGGAAGAAGCTGAAGAAGAGGCATCAGATGAGCCCGCTGATGATCTTGGTCGGACCATTGCCGATGCAAAGAGAAACTGCGCAAGTGAAAAGGAGAAGCTGAAATTGCGACGCATGTTAGAGGATCACAAGAAATTGTTATACCCAAATTGCAAAGATGACAAGAAAAAGCTGGGCACCACACTGGAATTGCTGCAATGGAAGGAAGAAACCGGTGTATCTGACAAGGGATTTGAAAAGTTGCTGATAATGTTAAAGAAGATGCTTCCAAAGGACAACGAATTCCCCGACAGTACGTACGAAGCAAAGAAGGCTGTCTGCCCTCTAGGATTAGAGGTGCAGAAGATACATGCATGCCCTAATGACTGCATCCTCTACCGCGGTGAGTATGAGGGTTTGAATACATGCCCGGTATGCGGTGCATTGCGCTATAAGATCAGCCGCGATGACCCTGGTGATGTTGAGGACGAGCGCCCCTGTAAGAAGATTCCTGCCAAGGTGATGTGGTATGCTCCTATAATACCACGGTTGAAACATCTGTTCAGAAACAAAGAGCATGCCAAGTTGATGCGATGGCACAAAGAAGACCGTAAGAAAGACGGGAAGTTGAGAGTACCCACTGACGGGTCGCAGTGGAGAAAAATCGAGAGAAACTGGGAGGACTTTGCAGAAGACGCAACGAACGTATTGTTTGGTTTAAGTGCAGATGGCATTAATCCTTTTGTGGAGCAGAGCAGCAATCATAGCACCTGGCCTGTGACTCTATGTATGTATAACCTTCACCCTTGGTTGTGCATGAAGCGGAAGTTCATTATGATGCCAGTGCTCATCCACGGCCCTAAGCAACCTGGCAATGATATTGATGTGTACCTAAGGCCATTAGTTGAAGAACTCTTACAGTTGTGGAATGAAAAAGGTGTACGTGCGTGGGATGAGCACAAACAGGAGGAATTTGACCTACATGCGTTGCTATTTGTAACCATCAATGATTGGCCTGCTCTCAGTAACCTTTCAGGACAGACAAACAAGGGATACCACGCATGTACGTACTGTTTAGATGATACCGACAGTATATATTTGGATAAATGCAAGAAGAATGTGTACCTGGGACATCATCAATTTCTTCCGAGCAGGCATCCCTGTCGAAAGAAAGGCAAGCATTTCAAAGGTGAGGCAGATCACCGGAAGAAGCCTCGCCACCGTACTGGTGATGATATACTTGATATGGCCAAAGATTTAAAAGTAATCTTTGGAAAGGGTCCTGGCGGACAATCTGTTCCAAATGACGCTGATGGACACGCACCTATGTGGAAGAAAAAAATCTATATTTTGGGACCTACCCTATTGGAAAGACCTAGAGGTCCGCTCTGCAATCGACGTGATGCACGTGACGAAGAATCTTTGCGTGAACCTGCTAGGCTTCTTGGGCGTGTATGGGAAGACAAAATATACACCGGAGGCACGGGAGGACCAGCAACGTATGCATGGAAAAGACGACATACATCAGGGTCATACCAGGTATGCTCTTACCAAAGAAGAGAAGGAAATCTTCTTTGAATGCCTGCTCAGTATGAAGGTCCCGTCTGGCTTCTCGTCGAATATAAATGGAATAATAAATATGACAGAGAAAAAGTTCCAGAATCTAAAGTCTCATGACTGCCACGTGATGATGACGCAACTGCTTCCGGTTGCATTGAGGGGGCTTCTACCGGAAAACGTTCGATTAGCCATTGTGAAGCAATGTGCATTGCTCAATGCAATCTCTCAGAAGGTAATCGATCCAGAAATCATACCAAGGTTAGAGAATGATTTGGTGCAATGTCTTGTCAGTTTCGAGTTGGTGTTCCCACCATCCTTCTTCAATATCATGACGCACGTCCTAGTTCGCCTAGTCGAAGAGATTGCCATTCTGGGTCCTGTATTTCTACACAATATGTTCCCCTTTGAGAGGTTCATGGGAGTCTTAAAGAAATATGTTCATAACCGTGCTAGGCCAGAAGGAAGCATCTCCAAGGGCCATAAAAATGAGGAGGTCATTGAGTTTTGTGTTGACTTTATTCCTGACCTTAAGCTTATTGGTGTTCCTGAATCGCGGCATGAGGGCTGACTGGGTGGAAAAGGCATGCTAGGACCTAAAGCAATAATATGTATCGACAGGCATTCTTGGGCGCAAGCACACTACACAGTTCTACAAAATTCCTCCTTGGTGGCTCCGTATATCGAGGAACACAAGAATATTCTACACTCCAAACACCCGGAGCAGTCTGACGACTGGATTACACGTGAACAAACGGGACTTTCGCCGGTTGGTTGCAGACACGTCTCATGCATGACGACGTTGTTGAAGATGAGCTATACTTGCTGTCCCAGTTACCATCTTCGAATATATTGACTTTCAAAGGGTATGAGATAAATGAGAATACATTTTACATAATCGCCCAAGATAAAAAGAGCACCAACCAAAACAGTGGTGTCCGCTTTGATGCAGTAAACACCAATAGACCACAGGACACATATTATGGTTACATAGAGGAGATATGGGAACTTGACTATGGACGTGGTTTGAAGGTCCCTTTGTTTTGGTGCAAATGGGTTAATCTGACAGGAGGCAGGGTAAAGGAAGACCCGCAGTACGGAATGACAACAGTGGATCTCAACAATCTTGCGTACGCAGACGAACCATTCGTACTAGCCAATGATGTGGAGCAGGTTTTCTATGTGAAGGACATGTCTACCAAGCCGAGAAAAAGAAAAGATAAGGAAGCGAATACATCATATGATGAGCCAAAGCGCCACATAGTTCTTTCAGGGAAAAGAAACATCGTGGGAGTGGAGGACAAGACAGACATGTCAGAAGATTATGAAAAGTTTCATGAAATTGCTCCATTCACAGTGAATGTTGACCCGAGCATCCAGTTAAATGATGAAGATTGTTCATGGTTACGGCGCAAAGGGACACACGCGAAGAAAAAGTTTTCTACCCAAAGATCCCACTCTGGGATGTGACCGGCTTCACTGTCATCACTTTCTTCTCTAGAGAGTTTCCGGACTTGTATATCTGGAAAGTCCCACTTCGGACAAACCGGAGAAAATCTTTGTAATAGTTAGGGTACTTATGTGTTTTGGCATTTGAAACGCGAAGAAATATTATGTACAAACAAATTATTTCATGCATTATGTAGGACTTCATTTGCTATTTTTTTGAGCTAAATGACCCTGAAATTGAAAAGCACTATAAATAAATGCGAGACAGGACAGTCTATAAAGAATGCAAGAAGATCCATACTTCTCTAACTCCCAAAATTCTGAAAAAATACCACACTGTAGAAAATTTGTTGTTGCTTACTTTTTTGAGCTAAATGACCCTGAAATTGAAAAGCAATACAAATTAACTCTGAAAAGGTTGAAAGTTGGCATGATATCATCATTTCACCCACATAGCATGTGCTAAAAAGTTGAGAGGGTTACGGCAAAAACTGGATGCACTTCGTGTACAAAATGGACAATCTCTTTCGAAGTATTAGGGTTTCGGACGAAAACTCATCTGTTACAAAGGCATTTCATTTTTTAAAACTTATTTCGACACCAGACGTTTTGTGCGTTCAGTATGCACCATTCAAAGCCACGTCAGTAATTTTCAACCCTTTCTGACTTCATTTGCTATTTTTCATGCATTTACTGACTTTTTTGAGCTAAATGACCCTGAAATTGAAAAGCACTATAAATGAATGCGAGACAGGACACTCTGTAAAGAATGCAAGAAGATCCATACTTCTCTAACTCCAAAAATTCTGAAAAAATACCACACTGTAGAAAATTTGTTGTTGCTTACTTTTTTGAGCTAAATGACCCTGAAATTGAAAAGCAATACAAATGAACTCGGAAAAGGTTGAAAGTTGGCATGTTATCATCATTTCACCCACATAGCATGTGCTAAAAAGTTGAGAGGGTTACGGCAAAAACTGGATGCACTTCGTGTACAAAATGGACAATCTCTTTCGAAGTATTAGGGTTTCGGACGAAAAATCATCTGTTACAAAGGCATTTCATTTTTTTAAACTTATTTCAACACCAGACTTTTTGTGCGTTCAGTATGCACCATTCAAAGCCAAGTCATTAATTTTCAACCCTTTCTGACTTCATTTGCTTTTTTTCATGCATTTACTGAGTTTTTTGAGCTAAATATATGACCCTGAAATTAAAAAGCACTACAAATGAATTCTGAAAAGGTTGAAAGTTGGCATGGTATCATCATTTCACCCACATAGCATGTGCTAAAAAGTTGAGAGGGTTACGGCAAAAACTGGATGCACTTCATGTACAAAATGGACAATCTCTTTCGAAGTATCAAGGTTTTGGACGAAAACTCATCTGTTAAAATGCATTTCATTTTTTAAAACTTATTTCATCTCAAGACTTTTTGTGCGTTCAGTACGCACCATTCAAAGCCACGTCATCAATTTTCAACCCTTTCTGACTTCATTTACTATTTTTCATGCATTTACTGATTTTTTCAGATAAATGACCCTGAAATTGAAAAGCACTACAAATGAACTCTGAAAAGGTTGAAAGTGGGCATGGTATCATCATTTCACCAACATAGTATGTGCTAAAAAGTTGAGAGGGTTACGGCAAAAACTGGATGCACTTCGTGTACAAAATGGACAATCTCTTTCGAAGTATCAGGGTTTCGGACGAAAACTCATCTGTTACAAAGGCATTTCATTTTTTTAAATAACCTAAGAATTACCAAATGGAATATAATGATAAAACACACTGATATTACACAGCAGAAAAAAGGATCACCGAAAAATCTATTTTTAAAGTAAAGTTATTCACAAACTAGTGATTCACACAAATTTCAAATAATTCAAATTTAAACTATCCAAATTTGAAAACTACTGGCACTAACAGAAAGTTTATAATTTTTGTGACCTAAAGCAAAAAGATTCACTCAGAAACTCTAAATAAAGCAAAAAAAAACCTCAGAAACAAAAGAAAATAAATAAAACATCTCTTTCGAAGTATCAGGGTTTCGGACGAAAACTTATTTGTTACAAAGGCATTTCATTTTTAAAAATAACCTAAGAATTATCAAATTGAATATAATGATAAAACACACTAATATTAAACAGCAGAAAAAAGAATCACTGAAAAATCTATTTTTAAAGTAAAGTTATTCACAAACTAGTGATTCACACAAATTTCAAATAATTCGAATTTAAACTATCAAATTTGAAAACTACTGGCACTATCAGAAAGTTTATAATTTTTGTGACCTAAAGCAAAAAGATTCACTCAGAAACTCTAAATAAAGCAAAAAAACTCAGAAACAAAAGAAAATAAATAAAGCAGATAACAAAAAAAATGGAAAATAAATAAAAAAATGCTCACCTACTGGGCCGCCACGGCCTGCATACGACTAGAAACCCAACCTCTAGTTGGGCCAGGATGCAGGCCCGCGCGGCCCAATACGCCCCACAGGGCAACACAGGTACGGTAGGCCCACAAAGGCCTGCTTAGAGAGGAGTTCAATACGGATGCAGCGCGGGCCTTATAAACCGCTCCGAGCCACCTTCGCTTGGCGAGGTGGGACTAAACATCGACGCGCACCTCACCTGCCAGCACACCACCTTTAGTCACTGTTGGTGGCTCCAACCGCGACTAAAGGCCCCCCTTTAGTCGCGGTTGGAGCCACCAAACGGGACTCAAGGCTTGGCTTCCCGCCGCTTGGCATGGCCAAAATTGACCATTAGTCCTGGTTGGTGGCTTCAACCGGGATTAAAGGTGCCTCGTATATAAGAAACTCTTACGAATTTTCAACTCCGCCCTCTCCATTCCCATCGTCGACGCCGAACCAGGACGCCGCGCGCCGCCGTCTCGCCTCTCCCCCCGCGCCGTCTCGCCTCTCCCCCGACGCCGGAGCTCGTCGCCACCCCCGACGCCGGCGCCTCCTCCCCGATCCCTGACTCCGGACGCGTGCCCCGAGCCCCGACGCCGCCCGCGACCTCCTCCCCGAGCTCCTCGCCGCGCCGCCTGCCCCGATGCCATCGCCGCCCCTGACGCGCCGCCCACGCCGCCCGCGCCCGGCGGCCTCGACCTCGCCCACTGTGAGCTCGCGCCCCCCCCCTCCGGCGATTTTTTTTTCACTAGTTTTTTTATACAATGTATGCATGAATGTTTTGATGTTCTATTTAGAAGTTTTAGATTATTATTAATTAGTATATACAATGTACGTATCTAAATTTAGATGTTTTAGATGATTATTTTTTACTATATCTATGTATGTTTTATTTTTTTCACTAGTTTTTTTTATACAATGTATGTATATATATATATATATGTATTGTAGATGAACGGTGGAATTTGCATAGATTTTCTGTTTTTTAGTTTTTTATACTTATAGAAAAAAGTTGCATGGAAAAAAGTTGACCATGTATTAATAATATTTTAATGTTAATATATATCTTAATGTTGTATTTGCAAAAGTTTGTCATGTATTTGCAAAATCAAGTGAAAAAGAATTACAAAAATCACAATCAAGCATTTAAAAAATGTTAAATTTGCATATAATTTTTTCTCGACGTCTATGATGCCCGGCCCGCATCCTCGTCGTCGACTCGTTCGCGACGACGTCCTGCTTCAGAGGTGCCACGTCCGGGACTGGGCTCCGCCGGGCTGGCACTGGGAGATGCTACCTTTCGGGGCGCGCAGCTTGGTCAGGAACCGGGCTCCCGTCGTCGACCCGGAGCTTCTTTGGTGGCGGTCGCATGGGCCACTTTCGGTGCGGAGCCAGCCGGCCCCCGCGGACGTGGTATGTCGCCGTGTCAGGGAGGAGGACGAGCACGTCCGTCGCTACATGGTTGCGTTGGACGTCAGGTTCTCCAATACCTGGCAGGTTCTTCAGGGATCTCACCCGAGCTATGATCCTGTGATGGTTCCTTCTCTTTGGGTGTCCACCGCCCGCGCCTCAAGAACCGTGAGTGAACTAGATTATTCGATAATATTCGATCTGTATTAGCTAGTGATGTATTCGAGATAATATTTGAGACGATGTATTCGAGATTATATTATTCGATAATATTCGAGACGATGTATTCGAGATTATATTCGATAATGCATATTATCTGGATTATTCGAGATGTATATATTAGTGATATTATTCGAGATGCATATTATCTACTATGATTCAGTTTTTCCTTATTGATTGCATGTATTCTAATTTGAATACTAAATTGTTTTATCTTTCTTCTGGATTAGTTAAATAAAAGTTATGGACAATACCGGCAGAGAAGGAGAAGAGACTATGTTCGACATCATATGCTGCCCGAGCCCAGATGAGAATGAAGAAGATGACAGCTCGCAATATCTGAACAATACCGGTGAGGGTATGATATTTGATGAAGACGAACGAATAAATGAAGTCCACCACAATAATGACGAAGGAAATGTTCTTGAAATAACAAAGACCGGCGAGGTATATTTATATAAGACATCTGCATGGTGATCATCACATGTTTTAATTGATTTGTATATATATTAACGAATCGATCTTTCTTCTTTTAGCGCTCCAGATCGAGGAAATCTTCTACAAGCGGCAAGGCAGTTCGAGGCCCGGCCAAAAAGTTGCAGGCTGGCGTAAAGTACAACATCGATGCCATCACACCTAATAGCGAACCGCTTGAACCTAAGAAGAATGCAAACAAGTTCATTCGTCAATGCGGAGTTATTGTCAGGGACCAAATCCCGATCTCCGTTCAAGAATGGAAAAAGCCAGCAAAGGAAGGTCCAGAAGTTACTTTTGTCGACCAAAGAGCAAAAGATCTGCTTTGGAAATCGTTCATGTCACATTTCACCCTACCAGATCATTTGACAGATGCAGATCTGGAGAAAGTCAAGAAGAATGCTCTTAAGAAGACGGGGATAACATTCAACAACCACAAGAAAAATATATGGGCCGTGTACGTCAAAGCAGGAAAGCAGACTCCAGAATTAAAGGGAACACTGGAGAAGGCAAGAGATCACTGGGACGCTTTCGTGAAGTTCAAGGAATCGGAAATAGCCCAGAAACAGTCCAGAATAAACAAGATTAATGCTGCGAAAAAGAAGTGGCACCATAATCTAGGTCCAGGTGGCTACCAGGTGGCCCGGCCTAAGTGGGATCTAGCTGAGCAAGAGATAATTGCTGCAGGGGTCACTCCAGTAACATTGAGCTGCCCCCCCAGGTGCAGGACTTGGTCTTGTGCGCATGGGGGGAAGTTGGACCCAAACACAGGGCTGGTTTTGGAGCGGGCAAGTCTTAAAGAAACCTCTGACGGTTTACTTGTTGCAATAGAAGAGGCTCCAACGGGGGTGTTCACACCCAACAGAGAGAACAACGAGCTTACGCGCGCCCTGAAGAATCCTGAACACCCGGGAAGAATACGAGGCAAAGGCGTTGTTCCGTGGTTTGAGGGGTTTGCGGATTGGGACAACACTTACAGAAGCCGTGCGAGAAAGAGGCAGCATGAGGAGGAGAAGAGGAAGCTGGAGGAGGAGAAGAGGAAGGAGGAAGCAGACCGCCTTCAACTGGTAGAATCAAAGCACGCGGAGTTGGAACACGCTTTCAGGCGGCAGCAGGAGCATATCGACTCACTTAGCCAGGAAAGGGCGTCTCAGCGGCAGCAGCAAGCAGATCCAGCATTGGATAGCACCGCCCCATCTATGCTGAGAAGCAGCGTGGGTTCCACCCAGGCCGATGATTCACTGCTGGCTAGATACCCTGTGGATGATATCAAAGATAGGACTACTTGTGAGCTACACATGAAAGTGAAGAACATATCCATGAATGTGGCGGATGGCTATGCTTTAACAAATCCCCCTGAAGCAACCTTTCATTGCAATCTAATTCCAGCTGGCTATACTCGTGTCGGGTTAGATGAAGTGATGACAGGATATTATGAGCTACAGCTTGACATTCCTGGAGGTGACGAGGAGCGCACACTGGGAGAGGCCATACATCATATCATTCTATGGAAAAAGGATTGCATCGTCGCTCCAAGGCCACCGACTCCTGCTCCTCCATGTCCAGTACCGCGTCAGTCGACTCCTACTCCACCAAGTCCGGTGCCGCGTCAGCCGACTCCTGCTCCTCCAAGTCCGGTGCCGCGTCATTCGACTCCTCCTCCTCCAAGTCCGGCACCGTGTCAGCCGTCTCCGCGGCCTCAGCAACAGCGGAAGAGAGGCGCCGCAGCTACGGCGGCTAGCGGTACAACAAGAGGCAAGAAATTCAGATATGGTCCAAGCCTCAAGCCTCTTCCGAACCCCCCCCCCCCCCCCGCCGCCAAAGGATAAAGTACCTGAGAAAGTGGTACAACACTTTATTGATAATGCTCAACCGGCTGTGAAGCAAAAGGACTCAGACTATGAGCGCTCTATCAAGAAGTTATATCGTGCACAAAAAGAGAAGGAGTCGAGCTCGAGCTTGAGCCAAGCAGCTGGTAAAAAAGCGGGAAAACTGTTCCCCAGCTCGGAGAACAGGCAGTGCAATCGATCGCCCCGCTCATTGTACAACCACATGTGAGTACCGCCGATCAGCTGGTAATAACCGACGATCATATAAGGCAGGCTAAAGAGGCTGTTGTCACTGTTGAACAACTCCTAGGCATCGAGGAACTCCCCGGGTTTAAAGAGGAGGAAATAAGATGGAAATCTGTCCCCGGCCAACCTCTCGTCAAGCCCGAGGAGACCCCGCTTCTATCAACGAGAATGCACACATTACATGAGTGGTACCTGAGAGAAGTAAACAACGGGTGAGGGTCCCTCATGGTGAAAGTCAAGGAAGAGCATTACTTCCATGCAAAAGATTTGTGGGTTGAGTTTCAAGAAATGTTTCAGTTATTCAATCAAGACGCACTCGATAAATCTATCGTCAGTTGCTATTGTCTGTAAGTGATTTCTTTCTGTAATTTAAGTCTCTAAATAGCTGTGCTCGTTCATTACCTGTAATTATCCTCACTATATTCTTTTCTGTGGTATTATGTAGAATGAAGATGTATGAAATGAAAAGAGGTGGATGCTATGGCATTGGGTTCATTGACCCAAATACCATTAATCAAGAGACATGGTCACAAGAATGGTCGAGAAAAGACACAGAGAGAAGCTTGCTACAGTTTTTGAAGCGACTAAATACCCAACCAGAAATACTACTTCCTTACAACTTCGGGCGAGTGTTACTATATCTTGTACTACAAATTCTATTTTTGCTTACTAGATGTTAATAAGTGTAGTTGATGAGTTATGCACATGCCCGCTAAATTATACAAACATGTGCGCTTGCAGTTTCCACTGGATCTTGTTAATTATTGAAGTTGACGAGGGAAAAGTTCAAGTACTGGACTCACTATATAAAATACTAATGAATGCTCAATCGTGAGGGCGATGGTCGACAGGTAATTTCAATCATTATCGCACTATGTCGGCCTCTTTAGTTCATTTCCTGATATCAACTTATTAATAAGTCATTTATTCATTTTCTTTGCCGGCGGGCAGGGCTTGGCAAAAGTTCATCAAAGAGGTTAAAGGCGAATGGAAACAACAGCTGAAATGGGTGCGACCCAAGGTAATTAAGTACTACTAGCTACGTCTGCGCATCTCTTTAATTCTACTTTGATCAAAACCATTATCATGTTTGATTAATTATTATGTGATTGAATTCTATTCTCGTAAAGTGCTTGAGGCAGGTGCCGGGGAATAATTTATGTGCGTACTACGTTTGCGAGAACATTCGCATGATGACGTCCAAAGGAGCACATCTGCAAGACAACTTTGGGTACGTTTGCCAGAACACCATTCACAATTCTTTTTATCATGATCTAATATATATACACACAACTAATATATTCATATTGATCTCCTTTTTTAATAAAGATGCAAGTGATGCGGGATAACCTCCTACCAGAGAACCGCGTACGAGCAATTCAAGAGGAAATAGCGGGATTTTTGCTCGAACAGATCATAGATCCCAAAGGAGAATACCATTACACCTATTGCCTGCATGTAATGATCTGCAAATTGTAGAAGAAATTGTATATACCAAATTATATATATATATATATATGTGTGTGTGTGTGTGTGTGTGTGTGTGTGTGTGAATGGTCGTACGAGAAATTCGATGATATATATATATGATCGGTTCTACGAGAAATTCTATTTATATATATATATATGCATAACATGTACAGTATGTAGTAGCGTAAAATATGTTTGAAATAAAAAGAATTAAATGGAAAACACATAATTAAAAGGAAAAATAAACCATAATTCATAAACCCCTAATCCTTTTAGTCCTGGTTGGTGTTACCAACCGGGACTAAAGGTCCCCCAGGCCCTGGCGCCGGCTCGTGCCACGTGGTGGGCCTTTGGTCCCGGGCCGTGTTGAACCGGGACTAAAAGGGGGGGGGGGGGGCTTTAGTCCCCACCCTTTAGTGCCGGTTGCTGAACTGGCACTGAAGGCCCTTACGAACCGGCACTAAAGCCTGATTCTGCACTAGTGAGTGTTCCTGTTACCAATATGTGTTGCATCTCCCGAGTCTACTAGCAGTGGTGTGTGGTCCGAGATTGCCCTCTGCATCGCATGTACCGATACCCATGGTTATTTCTATTGCCATTCCACACTAGCGAGCACCCTATCCAACTTCTCATAAGTCAGAGTAGGCAATGAATTCGCCCATGTAAATTGTCTACCTGTGAGTTCAATCTCCCTCAGACTGTGACTCTCGATAATCATGTTAAACATGAGTGACCACCGTCCATCAAAATTGTCGTTGTTCTTCTCATCTCGCCTTCTTATAATATTGAAATCCCCTCCAACTATGATTGGAAGTGTTTCATCCCCACAAATCCGTACTAGGTCAGCTAGGAAATCGGGTTTGAGTTCGGGTTGGGCTGCTCCATATACAGCTACGAGAGACCAACGGAACCCATCTAACTTTGATCTCACCCGAACTTGACCGCAAAGCCCCCCCAACCACATTAATGACCTCTAGCGTTTCACACCTAATCCCAAGCAATATCCCACCAGATCTTCCTCTAGGGGGTAAACAGTGCCAATCAAAATCGATTCCACCGGACAAAGTTTTGAGAAACTGTGAGGTGAAATTATCTCTGCCTGTTTCGAGAAGTGCGATAAAATCTAGCTTTTGTTCTATCGATGTCTCTGCAAGGAACCTTCTTTTAGCCAAGTCAGCCAGACCTCTGCTATTACAAAAGATTCCCTTCATAGATCATCATGGAATTTCTTTTTCAGCTTAACCCTAGCACTCCTTCGAACAGCCGAAGTAGGATAGACCTTCCTTTTCCAGGATCGCTTGGGCTTATCCCCCGTACCCAACGTATCTATATTACAATGGTGACTGGAGACAATACCATCCACCGGTAAAGGCTCTACACTGTCCTCAGTCTCCGACCCTTCTACTTCACCTTCGGCCTCCGAAGTAGGCATAAGATCATTACATAAGCTTTCAAGGGCTGATATTCCTAAATGTTTCATATCTTCCTCATTCATAGGTTTAACGACCGCTAGGTTACGAATAATTTCAGAAGCCCGCTCCGCTTCTAAGTCTAAAAGGTCATTAATAGACTTCGCAACTTCTTTTTCATTCGAACCCAGTGAAACTCCTAGGTTGTGAGCCTTATCGATAATTTCATGTTCAGAGAAATCCATAATAGAACAACTCTTATTAAAAGACATACCTATAGTTGCCTCGACATCGCGAAGCTTGGCCGCCCTCATGGCACGCCCTAACTGCAGGTCGTCCGCGTCTGGTTGCTCCTGGATCGGGTTGCTGACACGCCTGCCAGCCGTCACCGGGTCCATGATGCCACCAAAGGCGATGATCTCCTCCATAGACCTCTCCCGGGGTGTATGCTCCCTAACGTTACGCCCGCCCGTCGAAGCTGGGGTGGGCGCGGTAGTGTGAGCACCTCCAGCAGGTACTGTGGGAGTAAGTGAGCGCAGGGCCTCCTGCTCGGCAGCCCCACTCCCCATCGTACCGTCAGGGCGACCAGTGAGCTCCACGGGAGAGGGGGAAGTGAGGGCCTCCTGCCTGCACCCCTCCCCAACCTCAGCGCCTGTCCCGACGCCCAAAGCACCGGCAGCCGCGACGACCACCGAGGCGCACGTCCTGTCCACCGAGGCGGTGCCCCGAGTGCCCGCTGTGGGGGAAGTGGGAGCTTCCTGCCCGCACCCCTCCCCAACCTCGGCGTCGGCCCCGACGCCCCTAGCACCTGTAGCCTTGGGCACCACTGGGTCGGGCGCCCTCTCCACCGGGGCAGCCCCCCGAGTGACCGCTACCGGGTAGCCGCAGGCGAGGGCCTCCTGCCCATCTATGCCCATATCATCAGCAGTACGCGGCGGAACTCTCTCCGGCCCGGAGATCTCCCGAGGTGGTGTGAGAGGTATCGGCGACCCACAATCATGAGGCATCAGTGGCGGTAGCTCAAGCTCCACCGGGTCGTCCATATCTACTCTGTTGCTCCATAATCGACTAGGAGCAGAGTACGATCCAAAAGAACCAAAACGAAGTGTATTCATCGGTGTCGTGGAGGAAGTAGATCCCTTGGCAGACTTATCTGCCTTGTCAGCCTGCGGAGTAGGCCTCTTGGCCGTGTCCCGAGAGTTGTCCTCAGTCCCCTTGTTCTGATTCCCAGGGGCTCCATCCCCCTCAGTCGTGTCCATATCCTGATGCTCATCAACCTCCTCGAGTGTTGGCGTATCCTCTATCTCAATCTCCAACTCATATGTGATGGTTATTCTAGTGTTATTTAGACATGTATGTATGGGCAGGAAGCAAAGCACGGTAGCACAATGCAATCTTTGCGTATATGAGTCAAGAGAAGAATCTGGATCGATTAATCTGTCGTCTAGCTACCTTTGTGTTGTTGTGATCTTGATTAGTTATCACCTAATTAATCAAAGCTCCACATGCATGTCTTGACAGGACCAGGAAGGAAGAATTAAGCAGGGGAGATTAAGTAAGTGTGATCGTACGAGCAAGAGCTAGAGTGGTGTCTCGTCTTCTCCGTCCACGGAGCTGCGTTAATTATGCTTAGCAGGGGGTACTAGGGGCTGCGTGGCCCCAAAATCGTTCGGACGGTGTCGACATTTCTTATTTGTAATCTTCTGATTCAGAGATCTACTGCTCTGGACCTACGGGCGCTGCATATTTAATCCTTTACAACTTATCTGACACTTTTGTTTGGGACCCAACCAACAGCACACATGAAAGACAAACTTAATTCATCGGGGCTTCTTGTTGATGTAATCATGACAGTAGCTCCGTATTAGTTTACGTTTAACCATTTGATGCATCAATGATGCCACTTAAGATTTCACACTCAATCTTTCAAGTTAATGAGCTCTTGTTCTTTTTGATGAAAGAGATCAAACACGGATTTCATTAATGAAACCATAGAGTTACAGAGCAAGCATTTTTTTTTCAAAAGGGGGAAATCCAGACTCCAGAGTAGTCACCTTGGCTTGCGAATGAGAAAACCGCACAGTTGAATTGGTTATTATGTGCAAAATGATTAATTGGAAGCTAAAAAAAGAGGAACTTATAATATACAAAAATGTATAAGGGATATATGACATCCACGATTTTCATTACTCCCTCTCTCTTAGTTTATAGGGTGTGAGCGTACCCCTAGGTCGTCAATTTGATCAACCTAATACAAGTCATATATTACAAAAAATATATCAATATAAACTTCAGATGTGCTATTTTCAAACGGTATAATTTTTATGTTATATAGTTTATATTAGGGTGATAAAATTGACAACCTAGGTATACGCGCAGGACTTGTAAACTGAAACGGAGGGAGTACTAATCCTATATAACTAAATAGTTTATCCCACTAACTCTAATTCTCTTAATAACTAACTGTGCCACGCCATCATCGACTACCACTATTTTGTAGCATATGCACACCCCAATTTAGTTGTTGCAACATCAATGGTCCAAGTTAACGTACATGCATACTATTTGTTCAAACGCAATTACTTTTGAAAATGATAGTTTTTATTTCGGTCATTTTGTTCTTACATAATTCATCGATTAATCTTTAAATTTTTGCAACAACGTGCGACGAAATCATTAGTTTCAATAGAAGTTTGCATCTCCTTGTATCTTTCATAACCCTAATTAACAATGTGTAATAAGGAAAAACAACAATCGAAATGTGTTTGCCCTTTAAACAGACCGTGAATGATGAATATGATATGGGGGAGCATGCGTATCAGTCAGCCCTATCTTGTGTGGCCATGATATTTCCAGGTACGTATGGATGTCTCTTAGCTTGATTTGGCGAATTTGTATGCATTTTGCTTAGGATGAACCGAGGATAGTAGCATCATGCTATGATAAACGTCAATGTTTTGCCAACCGTGGCCAAGTATACAACACAAAAGCCATGCAGCACCCCTCGCGTGCTTGATTGTTATCCATCCGTCACTTGCATATATGCTTGCCAACCGTAGAGAATCGAAACACTTGAGAGAAAATATGTAGGAGCCTGGCTCTGATCCACATGATACGTGATCTCGTCGATGGTCGACCAGAAGTCAACTATGCCAATTGACCGCCATATGCATGCATGTGTGATCGACAAAACGTATATCCACGCTAGTTGTCCGGTTGATTTGTCCGATCTCCTGTATTTAGTTGACAGTGTGCATTATTCGACATGCTGCATGCATGCATGGCTAGTATGGTACGTGTGGATGGAACAAATAAAGCAGCTAACTAGCGTGGATTGAATTAACGTTCATGCTGGTCGATCCACGTACGTGGAAGGCACTAGCGTGGTGTGTCATGTCAGGGGAGCACATCAAATATAACTTTCTCCCGAGTACATCGTTTGTCTCCTAATCTTGCACGGGTAAAGAAGAGTATATTTTCCATGACAAGCCACACCGATATATCTAGTAGCATCTAGCGTAGTGGATGCATGCAAGAAGGGCAGCATGACATACGTGCACGTTCGTGACCTAGCTATATGCAAGGCATGGTGCCTAGGGACATAAGGAAAGCACAAATCAACTATTGAATGACAAATGATGTCGGCTCAGTATCTCGAAGATGGTCATAAGGGTACAGTCTACACCTGCACTTGTACTGTGCTCAAAATAAATAAATTAGAACACGTATGAGAAGATGATGATTGGACGTGTCTGCGTGCCTGGCAATTAACCAACACCATGTGAAATGGCTATACCTAGTTCGATCACCTCAACATAACCACCACCAACACCATTGCTAGTGCACTAGCCCCTGCGTGTACCTACACGTACATCGATTCATTGGCATTTAGCCGGAGAAAGTAGCGACCTACACCTATATGTACGTAGACACACAAACAAATGCATGTACAAAGCTGCGAGTGAGTAGTACTCCTACTTATTTTGTCTTGAGGCGGCTCGCTGTCGAGCAGGCATACGCTAGCTAGTCAGCCAGCCAGCTCTCCTACACAGGTAGTAAGTACTGGGCCATGGACTGTATGCGTGGCCTCGTTTGCATCGATCACGCCGATGGTACAGTATGCCGTCCACCGATCAGCGGGGCAGGTCTCGTCCTTTGTCTATGGTACGTACTTCCTATAGACAGTGATTTAAAACGTCTTATATTAATTTACAGAGGGAGCAGTAGTTAGCTTTACTACATCTTTTCTAAGCTACGAGAATTAATTAGTCCATGAGACCATGATTTAATTAGCTAGCTCTACATGATCAGCGGGGCTGCAAGTAGAGGACGATGATCGGCCCATTATGTGACCGTGACGGCCGGAGAGACACGAGCGCGCGTAGGTGCGGTGTGGGTCAGATTGTATAATTGATAGCAGCTAGCGAACGATTGATCAGCAGTAGCTGCCCATACATGCTATGAATGTATGTTGCTGTTTATAGATGGTGATCTATGTACGATCGACCTGCACAATATTATGGTTGTCGTTTTCGTTTATATTAGCTGGAAATTAACCAAGTCCATGTCGTATACACAACACATAGTTTGGGTGCACCGCGGCAAGGGACAAGCCAGCTACATTGCCACCCCAATCAGGCCGGGACGGGTTGTGCGCACGCGTGGAAGCCACTGGAATCATGAGCGACAGGAGTGCCGGCTGCCTCTCCTCCCCACCATGAGCGGGAGCGCATCATTTTCCATTTTCTTTTTTTGTGGATGCAGCGGATCATATCATCATTTACTTTTCCATAAAAAGCTGGCAATCAGGTTCATCTCTACCGAGAGCCGACCGGCTGGGGCAGCTGATGCGCACCGTGCTTCGTCTCTAGCGAGAGCCGTTTGTTCGCTTGCTAGCTTGCCATCCACTCCTCGTGCTCCCATGGCGACCTGCCTGCTTGATTGCCTAGTACGTACGTCTCCACATGCCACATTCGATCGAATCTTCTACCATATCTTTATCTCTCTATCTAGCTCCATCAGGGTGTCGCCGTTGCTCACGTGGCCACCTTCAATGATAGCCTGCCCCAAGCGCCATGTTATCTTCCTCCACCGCTATCGCCATGCTACACGCCAATTGGCCATTTTTTGGCTTTTCCATCCTCAAATTCAGGACCGTACGAACTCCATCGCAACAATAATAGGCTAGACGGAAATAAGGTACGACAGGCCACATAAAAACAGTAACTTGTTAAATAGCCTATTTTCTTTTCTAAAAGAAAACCCCCATACGCTGAAAAAGACAACAGAAAATGGGCATATTACCCCGGTAAGTCCTCTTTGTTTGCCGATTTGTTTGCTATTATCAATAGTTAATAATTTATGGTTTCATAAATCCCTCGAGCACCAACCGCGCATGGCTCACAAGATCAAACATTCAGTAAAAATAAACATGCACATCGTTGCATGTGACTACATGATGCATTATTGTGAAACACATGTTGACGCACAGCCATCCTCAAGTTCTGAGGCTTATGGTGTGATGATGCTCTCATGTCACATTTGGCGTGTTCATAATGATCTGGTACATGTCGCTGATGTGGATGCATCGCCTAACCAGAGCGTAGTAGTGCAAGATGAAAAACCAAAATGTCGATGGTTCTTCTGTGGAGGCAGATGGTTCTGCGGCAACTTGCGTGTACTGTGTGAACATATGGGTGAGATCATCTTCATAGCAACTCGTCACTTCTCTAGTGCTTTGACGCATTGGAGTCGGAGCTGGCAGCATGTTGGAGCTCTAGCTCTTTAATGATGTTCTCTTAGGAATCACTGGTTTGTGTAAGTATCATTCAAAATATAGTGATTTGATTGTGTGTGTGCGCACGCACATGAGAGAGAGATAGAGAGGTAGGTAGGGAGGGAGGGAGGCCATGTTTCACAAAATCAATAGAGATCAAAATATGTTTACTAATGATCTAGGAATATTTCACATAACTGGCCAACAAAGGGTATGCTGGATAGGGAAACAACTGTATTGCTCACTACGGAGAGCTCCAAATGTAAATGTCGTTTCTATCCAATGAAATATCTTCCCCTCCTAAAAAACCCAACTAACATAAAACGCCTGCACCCGCCTACATAAGAGACTGTAGTGATATGGTGTGCATTGTGTTTCGTCTTTAGCTAGTCAAAACATCATGCCTGATTAATTGCCTAGTGAATCGACACCCACCACCGATCAAATCCTTTACCATATCTTTATCCCTCTATCTAGAAACCTATCATGATGTCCCCGTTACTCACGTGGCCATGTTCAACCACACAAGCCATGTCCTTTTCCCTAGCACTATTCCCTCAATGTAGCTACTAACTTCCTTACTGATGATTGGCTCATTTTTCACCTAATATTGCACAAATCCCTGTCTGCGAGATCTCCATCCGATGATGGAGCCCAGAAAATGGAAGGGAACTAAGGTTTTCCAAGCCACATAGAAGAGTAACATACTAAATAGCATATGTTTTGTTTCTATAGGATACCCTATGCTTATTTTTCTAAAAAGGATAATCGATATGCCAAAAATAGCCTACCGAAAATGGGTATACCCCCCCCCCCCCCCCCCCCCCCCCCCCCCCCCCCCCCCCCCCCCCCCCCCCCCCCCCCCCCCCCCCCCCCCCCCCCCCCCAAATGAAAAACTGACTTTTAGTTGTTCTAATAAAAGTAAAACAAGTATATGGCTTGCACGTAATTCCATGTTGTCCTTTTGTCAAACACAACATGTTTGACAAATACTATATGTTGAGTACACCGCTATTGCCAAGCTACAGAACAATTGGCCATTTTTGGTTTTTCCTTTCTCAAATTCAAGATGCTAATCGTGATGGAGTTGTTGGATTTCCCCAAAGAGAGGATGACGTAATATAGTAGTAGATAGTATTTCCCTCAGTTAAGAACCAAGGTAATCAAGCCAGAAGGAGACGACACACAAACAACATGAACGGTACCTGCACACAAACACACAAAGAAAATGCTTGCACCCAACAAAGGCAATGATGTCATCACTCCCCTTGTTCTTAATAGTGGGAAGTATTAAATCTGGTAGTGATAGGCAAACGAATAAAATAAAAGAAAGCAAAATAAAACAACAAGGCAATTGTAGGATTCTTAGTAGTAATTGAGAATGGTACTGGGGCCATAGGTTCACTAGAGGCATCTCTCATACGCATAGCATCGGTGGGTAAACAAATTATGGTTGGGCAATTGACAGAATTGCGCATAGTTATGATGATCGTCCAAGGTATACTCAATACATAGGCATTTCGTCCATGGCAATTAGGCCGTTAATCCAACTACATCTACTACTATTACTCCACCCCAAGACCAGTATCTAGCATGCATCTCAAAGTATTAAGATCATGACAAACAGAGTTACGCATTAAGCAAGATGGCATAATGTAGACAAAGTAAGACCAAACAATATGACCTAACCCCTTCGTATCATCCTTAGTAGCAACAATACAAATACGTGCCTTTGCCCCTCCTGTCATAGGGCAAGATCACCGGAAGATTGAACCTACCACAGTGCACCTCCCCCACTAAAGATAAATCAATCTAACATGGCCAAAGTAGACAGATAGATCAGGGCGAAATACAAAGCTATTAAAGTACACAACAAATAAATCTCAAGAGACACAAATAGTTCAATGGATAATTATAATCATAAACCCACAATTCATCAGATCCCAACAAACACACCGCAAAAGATTACATTACATTGATCTTAGAGGAGATGATTGTATTGAAGATCAAAAGAAAGAGGAAAAGCCATCTAGCTACTACTATGGACCCGTAGGTCCTGAAGGAACTACTCACACATCATCATGGAGGCAACAACGTTGATGAAGAGTGCCTCCCCAACGGTTTCCCCCTCCGGCAGAGTATCCGAACAGGACTCCAGATGGGATCGCATCGGAACAGAGGCTTGTAGAGGCGGAAGAATCATTTCGGCTCTTGCTCCGTGGGTTTTCAAATATATGTGAATTTATAGGCCAGAGATTAGGGCTAATGTAGCATCATGGGGGCCACAAGCCTGTCCGGCGCGCCCAACCCCAAGGGCGCGCCCCTAGGCTTGTGGCCCCCCTTATAGGCCTTCTGGTCCCTTCCTGAAGCTTTTTCCGTCCCTTATGTTCTAGAAAAAAAAACACCGTAAAGTTTCGTCGTGTTTGGACTTCGGTAGATACGGTTTTTCTATGAAATAAAAAAAGATGCAAAATGCAAGAACCGACACTAGGCACTAAGATAATAGGTTAGTCCATAAAAATAATATAAAATGGCATATAAAGCATACAAAAGTGATAATGTGATAGAATGAAATAATAAGAAATTATAGATACGTTGGAGACGTATCACAAGACCGTACGAACTCCATCCGAACAATAGCAGCTGATATGTCTCCAACGTATCTTTAATTTTTTATTGTTCCATGCTATTATAGTATAAATCTTCGATGTTTTATATGCAATTATAAATTATTTTTTGGTACTAACCTATTAACCTAGTGCCCAGTGCCAGTTGCTGTTTTCTGCTTGTTTTTGGCTTTTCAGGAAATCAATGTCAAACAGAGCAAAAACGGAGGAAAAACTTTGGATTAATTTTTTCTGGACCAGAAGAGACCCTAGAAGGTTCGGAAGAAGACCTGACGAGCCACAAGGGAGCGACAAGCTCGGGAGGCGCGCCCCAGGGGGCGACCCCCAGTATTGTGGGCCCCTCGTGGCACCTCTTGATCTAATTTCAGCTCTATAAATTCTCAAATATTCCCCTGACATCAGAGAACCACCCGAAATACTTTTTCCGCTGCCCCAAGTTTTTGTTCTCGCGAGATCCCATCTGGAGGCCTTCTCTGGTACTCTGCCGGAAGGGGAATCAACCATGGAGGGGCTCTACATCAACCTTGTTGCCCTTCAGATGATGTGTGAGTAGTTTACCACAGACTTGTGGGTCCATAGCTAGTAGCTAGATGGCTTCTTCTGTAAATTTGATCTTTAATACAATGTTCTCCTTGATGTTCTTGGAGTTCTATTTGATGTAATCACTTTTGTGGTGTGTTTATTGGGATCCGATGAATTGTGAGTTTATGATCAGATTACCCATGATTATTATTTGAGTCTTCTCTGAACTCTTTTATGCATGATTATTATAGCGTTGTATTTCTCTCCGATCTATTGATTTGGTTTGGCCAACTAGATTGATTTTTCTTGCAATGGGAGATGTGCTCTCTGATGGGTTCGATCTTGGGGTGCTCAATCCCTGTGACAGAAAGGGACATGACACGTATTTGTATTGTTGCCATTAAGAATAAAAAGATGGGATTTATTCATGCGTGGGTTTACTTTTTCTACATCATGTCATCTTGCTTAAGGCGTTACTCCGTTCTTTATGAACTTAATACTCTATGTTTTAAAGGACATATCAAATTATGATGTCACAACTGGCACTCCGGACTGTAATTTCTAACTGGACGTAACACTTGACATGATGAATTTGCTTTATTCAAGATACCCACACAAACGAAACATATGTGCATTGCAAACCAATTGGGATCACCTTACATATGCAATGAACATCCCAACACATGAACATCTACCCATCAATAGTACATAAGCAAAAATAAAATGTCAAATGCACATAGTTTTGTGAACATTCACCTATGGAGGCGCCTTTCAGCATGGTCGTGATGGAAGCTCAGAGTATGACATTACATCCGGCCATACAAACTACATGTGTAAACAGTACACTTCACATGATAAACGAACAAAATGATTGTGCATTTCAAAACCTCTCGGGTTCACCTTGAATATGTGAGGAACAAGGTACCACATGAACACATATTGCCATGATCAGAATTATAGATGCAAACAAAATGTCAAATACAAATAGTTTTATCACCAATCAACTATGGCTGATATATGATACCATGCATAACCTAAGCTTGTCTGCCCGCCAAAAGTCCATAGTGTGATGTAAACAATGAATATTACTTTTGAAAATAAATTCGCATCACTAAGTGGTTTGGATCATGATTGCAAAATATGTATCGTGTTTGGATTCATGCTCTCTCATATCCTTCTGAGAGTGGCATCTTGCAATGTGCGAAGTATAATCTGAAATTCTGACGTGACAACTGGCACCGTGAGGTTGAATTTGTAAACATCCATGACACACTCACATGAGGAATGTGCTTTCTTCAAGTGAGAAGCATGAACAAAATGCCTGTGCTTTGCAAGCCTAAATAAATTAGCGATGAAGACGGTACTACATGAACACATTTCAAAGCAAAGTAGAACCAACATTTATGCGAGGAACATGGCGTCACATGAACTGTGGTATATTTTTTCTTATGAAAGTGGTCACGACTATTTGTGAAGGTGCTGCAAGTTTAGAGAAAGTTGTTCCCGCATAATATGAAGGAAAGATAATCTGAAGCTAAACAAAGCTCAGTTTTATCCTTGCCTCCCATACTAAACTTTCCCTCAAAAAAATGTTCCCACAAATTTTCTCTTCCCTCCACTTGTTTTTGAACTGCCCGCGCGCCCACCTAATCCCATCCCTCCCCAAATACCGCATCTTTTTTACACACCAATCACATCCCCTAACATAAAACAGCTGTCTCCTCCTTTTCCTCTCTCTCTCTCTCTCTCCGCCTCCAAATCCACCCCCTCCTCATCGGTGGTTCTCGCTAGCTATGGCCACAAATCATTTGGTTAGGGAGCTGCCCCCGACGGACGGTGTTCTGTTGCGCCCCATCTGCTATGATGGTAAAAGTACCCCAAGATCTCAAGCAAATCGACGAGTTCTCTCTGTGTTCTTCTGTTTAAACTGCTCCCTCAAATGCATATTACTTCTCGTTCAAATGGATGATCTACCGCTAAAATATGTCGACATACATCCGTTGGAGCGACAAGTAGTATGGATCGATCGGATGGAGTAAAAACTTTGGGTTGGGTTTATGATTAGGGTTATTATTCCGCCCCGGGTAAACACTGCATGTCATTCTATCTATGGTCTATTGATGTAATCTATGAGTATATCTTCTTCTGATTAAGTTGGTATGTTTTCTCAAGATGCTTTTGGTCTCAACTAATTCATTTTGATAATATGCCGACTGCTAGTTCATTTCGTGGATCGTACAACATGTACATGCTGAAAATAACAAAATACCACCACTTATTTATTCAACAGTCACGTCCCATTCAAGAAACAAGACGTCCTCTCGTATCTCTCAATTATTCCCCTGGTAACCCACCAAATATTCGTGTGTGTTGACATTACCAAATCTAGTCAGTCTCCTATATGAATGTTGTTGTTGTGTTTACAAGATATGAAATTGAGGATTCTTAATCGGGTTAAGACTACTGGTGAATACAGCTAGAGTTCTTATTGCTACTTCATTACGTTGATCTAAGAGTAATTAAGCACGTGTTTACTCATTTTGGCACCAATGTTTGAAATTACCGTCGTCTTGTTTTGCACCTACTATCAATTACTAATCATCGTTACGCAGCAGGTGTTGACACGTCAACAACAGAGTGGGACAAGCATACGGACCGGATGAAGAAGAAGAACCTGTATCGACAGGAGAAGCTTCTGGAGTTACAGGCTTGTTATTGTTGTCGTATGACAGATTACCGATCTTTATCAAGATCAACGAGCTCATGGTCCTTCACTTAGATGTACACACCATGAAGAACGGAATGAATGTGGCAGTGATAGGGAAAAAAAGACGCACATCCAGTCAGTAATAAAGATGTACAGGTCAGTGTGATAGGAAATTCTTCATCTATGGTTAGAATATGTCTACTTTCTTTGTCATGTGTCACGTGATGTAAATTATGCACTAAAATCTAATGTCTTTAAGTACATTATGGCAGTAATATTATCATCATCAACTGAACTCGGTAACTAAGGGTCTACATGTGCTTCTTCAAGAGTTCAATTAGCTCATGTCTCTGAATGCATATGTGTTACCCAGCTCAAGCAAATCAAAGAGAATTGGGTTCACCTGGTGAGTAGGCCAACTCTTTTGTGTAAACACTTCCTTCCTTTTGACCTTTGTTCACCCATGTAATTGTTTGTTGTGGCAAATGCATCTATAGCTTCTGGAATTCTCCCATATGATGTAACATGTATGTATTTTTTCTGTAGGGAATGTTAGGACGCTCAAATGATGGCCTTACTGAAGGTTATTTGTGACGGGGCCAGATTTCGGGGACACAACATATCCCAGAAATTAACCCCTCGTGTCATCACCAGCCCAGGATTAATGTTACCGGTGGACACATCCATGTTACAGATTACCAAGCTATTACAAGAATTGGATACAAGACTATAAAGGTCTAATGATACAACAATGATATCTGGTGACGGGTGACTTATGGTTCACCAACGTCGATGGGGCTCCATTCCCACAGGAACGGCCGACCTGGATAATTCCTATCCCGCGTGGCTACCATCCTAGGCTCCGCACGGACGTCGCTGAGGTACTCCTCGCTGAAATCCTGACATGGCCAAGTAAATAGCCAGGGACAAGCCTGTGAGTATGTTTGAATGTACTCGCAAACATCATGAACAGAAGATATAGTGAATGCATATGCTCATATTGGATTAAATGTTATGCTCATGCTGACTGAAATTTAAATCATGAGAATAAAATGATATGAACGTGAACATAGCATGTTAGTCATGATCAAACTTATTAGAAATAAAGCAAATGAATGCCACGGGTAGTCTAGCCAGCCCAAGTGATACTCAGCAAAATAAAAGAAATGCCAATCGGGTGTCCACAAGAGTAGTGGCGGGACAGCCTGTAAACTCGAGAGACACCGCGAAGAGGTCTTGAACAGAAATGCCAGTCGGGTGTCAAGTGACGCCACGGTCGGACTTGAAGAGAAATGCCAATTGGGTGTCCATAAGAGTAGTGCCGGGATAAACCGCCTGTTAACTCGGGAGACGCCACGAGAGGTCTTGAAAATAAAATTGAGTGCCCGGGGTAGTCTAGCCAGCCCCTGAGACACTCAGGAAATATAAAATAAGAGAAATGGGTTAGTCCTCAATAATATGCATAACCATAATAATATTAACATGCATAAAATATTCATGGTAGCAATAGGGTGACAACAATTATCCTGCAAAATAATTCATGCTCAATTTAATTATTTTCCTCCGAAGACCGACACTAAGACCGACACTTGACCAACCCAGACTATAGCCCTTAACCGCGGACACGGCTATTCGAATAGGTTTAAACTCTGCAGAGGGTGTACTTGTTACCCACAAGTAAAGGATTTCTTTAGCCAGTACCGTGACACTGACTAATTTCCATTACGGTCTTTGGGTTGTAAACACACCTGACTAGCACACACCAGATTAACTTTCCAGATGCCAGGAATCACCCAAAGCATCGTTCAAGAAAAACTCTAAGACGGAGAGACCAACGTCCTGCATGGGATCACTATTAATACACACGGATTCCAAGGGGTGCCCCCCTCTCAGTCACAACTGGAAACACCCATGCCCCCTAATCCGATGACAGGATTTAGTCCACCAACATGGAAACCCTCATCGTAGCCCTCTATGTGGTGTGTGCACGGAAATGGGTTAACAACTTACTAAACCATACCCCACCTGTGGCAGCACGGAACAAGTATGGGGGTTACCGGAACAAGACTCGATCTACGGTCGACTCAAGAGGTTTAATTTTTCCTGCAGTGGTTAGCTCAACAAAGTATTCTTTCAACAGCAATACCAAACAGGGCCACAACCCTTTCATGCTCCAACATGCATAACAACCAAGGCATGATCATGCTCCAATGTGATCACCCTTCTGCCGGTAATAGTATTTCTCTTAGGCCTGCTCCTGCAAGTTAGTCATGGCAAACACACGATGCATGGTACGATGAAACATGCCAACACTACATGCATGCAAATTCTATTTGAATTCAACCTATGCATAATTTATTTATTCATGCAAACAATTAACCATCCAATCACCATATCAAGTGTTCAAGATGCTTGCCTTGAGCATGCAGAAGTGTGGGGTGCACCCAAAAGTTTGAAATATTTATCTCCCCTCCATTTCCTATTTTCAAAAACATTTAATTACCACGTAGAGCTAAAACAGTGCTAAAAAGTGTTTCAAACATTTTTGAAATAAACACTAAAATAAATTAGATGAAAAATGAAAAATAACAGAAAAAGAATCAATTCATTTGGAGTTCATATGATTATACTAGCAATTTTCTAAGCTGAAATAAGTTAGGAAAAAGGCTGTTTAATAAATCCAACAAAGACTAGATTTAGGAAAAATGTTCACCCTAGTTAAATTAATAGAACATAATTTTAGGAGTATTTAGAAATTTGAATCATTCAATTCAGATTTGAAAAGACAGCTGTGGAAATATTTCTAAACTACTGGAAAAGAAAAAGGAAAAGAGCAGAAGTGTGCCTGAGCGCGATTTAGACATCTGGCGCTACCAGCCGATCAACTGCACGGGCGAGCTGCCACGTCGAAGGCGCTTTCCAGAACTACGCTTTGCCGGAAGGAAGGCATACTCCAGAAATCCATCTCCACTTAAGACAGCGTGGCGTGACCCTGGAGTCGCTGACAGTGGGCCCCACCTGGCCCATGGGTCAGGTTTGACCCGGGTCGCCCGCGTTCTCTCTCCACGGCAGAACAGAGGAGGTGGCTGCCGGCGACGATTGCCGGCGAACGGCGGCATCACTCGGGAAACCGAAGCCATGTGTGTGCTCAGGAGACAAAGGTGGTCCTCTGGGTACTCGTCGTGGTCGCCGGGGAGCACGGGGTCGTCGGCGGCGAGCTCATCTGGAGAACTCCAGTAGTGGCAGTTTGGGGCTTTCGCCCACGTTTGATCCCGAGCAGAACTGGGTGGGGGAATGGGTTTTAGGGACCGTGGGAAAGCTTCTGGTGCAGAGATTGGAGAGGGGGAGCCTCGGGTTAGCTCGGTTTCTTCGAGGCAAGGCGCGGCGGCAGTGGCTGCCGGATGGGAGGAAGACGACCACTCCGGTCGTTCTGATGCTTGAGGGAGTTCAGGGAGGGTGAGGAGAGTGCGGTGATCCTGATAGCGATCTCGGAGTGGCCTATTTATAGGAGGGGGAGTCGGTTTCGTGGCTTACCGAGGAAGGCTCATGGCGGCGGCCATTAATGGCGCCGTCGAGACCGGTGAGGGGTTGATGGTGGTCAGCGAGGTAGTTGGCAGGGTCGGTGCATCGTGGATAAGCTCAGGTGGTGCTAGGTGACTTGTGGGCGAGCCACGTGTCTCGGCAGAGACGTGGCGAGACAAGACTCGTCGGGCGGCGATTAAGACGGCGGTGGCCGGGGCTAGCTGCTAGGGGAGGGTGTCGGCAAGGGCGGTGGCTTGCCCGTGAATCTTTCTGGAAAGGCTGGCGTGCGGGAGCAGCAGTAGAGAGGCCACGAGGGCCTGGGCCGACGCCTGCAGTTTTGGCGCTCTGGCCGCGCTCTACGCACGTGCACCAGCTGCTCGACATAATGCCAGGGTGGGCCACAGTGGTCCAACCAAGATGAGTTTTGGCAGGATAGTGCTACCGTGGATTAAAAGGATGGTGGACAAGTTGTTTTAGCAGAAGGAGCAAGTTCCACATGGTGGCTTAGGAGGTTGTCAGATTCTGCCATGCACATCACCTGTTTGACAGAATGCTAGGGCTAGTTAGGGAACATTTTTGGATGTCATATTTGGCAGGTTGGTGTCTCCTTAGATGATAGAAATGATTGTGGGGTTGGTTTGGCAAAAAGAAAACCTTGCAGGTGCAAGTTTTACTAGAATTCATTTCTGGACAGAAACTATTGCAGGATATTTGGTGGACTAAAAAGATTCCAATGGGGCTAAAATTTTGGACTTAAGGGTTTAGTTGGAAGGACTATAGTTGGGAAAAATTTCAGAATTTTTGGAGCTGGGAAAATTGGGGTTGCAGTTATAACTCAGAAATGGGACAGAAATGAAAAGAGATTGTTTCACTCAAAATTTACAAAACACTAAGTTGTGATTTTGCACCAAAGTGACATATGGGCATCATATGACCTCTCATAATTTTTGTGGAATTTTGAAAGGACTATTTGAAATGGTTGTAGTGCAACAGAGGCATTTAAAGTATTGAAAAAGCTATTAAAAGAATTATTTAGAGGCAAATTTTATTATGAAAATAATTCCTACTATTATTATAATATAAATGAAATGATTGAAAGAAAACTACCAGAGCCCAAAATATTATTTCCAAAAATTTCTATATGGAGGGAAGAATTTTGGAAAACAGAAATAGAAAATACTCTAAAAATAATAAAGGACTTAATAAAATTTCAAAATTTTATTTCTGGCCATATTTTACTTAATAAACTAATGGTTGAATTTTTGGGGTGTTACAATTTGCCCACAAAACAACAATCTAAACCAGTCATCAGTCCACTGGAAGTGTAGCAGGAAGAACCAGTAGCACTCGAGCACGTCGTGACAAACCAGCATGACGAACTAGATGTTATGAAGAAGGCCCTGGCATGGGATCAGCTAGAACATCAAGCTATCAAGAAGCCCTTGGCAGAGCGGCAACAAGAACATGAAGTTGTGAAGGGTCTCCATCCAGATGCGCATCTTCAACTGGAATCTGTCAACAATACCATTCTAGAGCAGCAAAAAGTACTTGTAAATGTCAAGAATGCCCTGACAGAGCAACAGGATGACATTGAGGACCTGATATTGGGGGTGTTTTACAAGTACAACCGTATTCGATCTATGAACAATGGCCACCAAGAGCAGCGGGAAAAACTTGCAGTCATCAAGAATGTGGACGAAGAGAAAACTATAGCTATCGAAAAGAGAGTTGATGAACTTGCTGCCCTGGTTAGGTACATCGTCATGGTTGCGGTGCCAGGATACCATGAAACTTAGTGATGTGTCTAATTTTATACCACGGTTCCTTACCATGGCTGGTTATTCTAATGTCTGAGAGAGTCTGTTTGACAATTGTCAAGTTTGCGTTTTAATAAAAGCAGCGACATCTCAATTTGCATTGAAATTCAAATTTTGCACAAATTCATATAAAAATTGTCAAATATGCCACTGCTACTTCTTGAGCTCGCGTTTGTTTTTCCCTTGAAGAGGAAAGGGTGATGCAGCAAAGTAGAGATAAGTATTTCCCTCAGTTTGAGAACCAAGGTATCAATCCAGTAGGAGACAACGCACAAATCACCGAATACTTGCACAAACAATCAAACAACTTGCACCCAACGCGATAAAGGGGTTGTCAATCCCTTTACGGTTATTTGCAAAAGTGAGATCTGATAGAGATAGATAAACAATAAAGTAAATATTTTTGGTATTTTTTTTTATAGATCGGAAAGTAAAAGATTGCAAAATAGTAGATCGGAAACTTGTATGATGAAAAGTAGAAGATTATATGATGGAAAATAGACCCGGGGACCATAGGTTTCACTAGAGGCTTCTCTCAAGATGAAAAATAATACGGTGGATGAACAAATTACTGCCAAGCAATTGATAGAAAAACGCAAAGTTATGACGATATCTAAGGCAATGATCATGAATATAGGCATCACGTCCGTGTCAAGTAGATCAAAACAATTTTGCATCTACTACTATTACTCCACACATCGACCGCTATCCAGCATGCATCTAGAGTATTACGTTCATAAAGAACGGAGTAACGCATTAAGATGACATGATGTAGAGGAATTAACTCAAGCAATATGATGAAAACCCCATCTTTTTATCCTCGATGGCAACAATACAATATGTGCCTTGCCGCCCCTACTGTCACTCGGAAAGGACACCGCAAGACTGAACCCAAAGCAAAGCACTTCTCCCATTGCAAGAAAAACAAATCTAGTTGGCCAAACCAAACCGATAGTTCGAAGAGAATTACAAAGATATAAAATCATGCATATAAGAATTCAGAGAAGATTCAAATAATATTCATAGATAAGCTGATCATAAATCCACAATTCATCGAATCTCGGCAAACACACCGCAAAAAAGTATTACATCGAATAGATCTCCAAGAACATCGAGGAGAACATGGTATTGAGAATCAAAGAGGGAGAAGAAGCCATCTAGCTACTAGCTATGGACTGGTAGGTCTGTGGTAAAGTACTCACGCTTCATCGGAAGGGCAGTGGTGTTGATGTAGAAGCCCTCCGTGATCGAATCACCATCCGGCAGGGTGCCGGAAAACATCCCTAGATGGGATCTCATGGGTACAGAAGGTTGCGGCAGTGGAAAAGTCTTTTCGTGGATGCCCATGTTGGTTTGGGGATATATGAGTATATATAGGCGAAAGAATTAGGTCAGGAGGTGCACGAGGGGCCCACAAGGGTGGGGGGCGCGACCTACCCCCCTGGGCCCGCCCTCCGTCCTTGTGGCCGCCTCGTGGCTCCTCCGACTTCATCTCCAAGTCTCCTGGTTTCCTTTTGGTCTAAGAAAAATCATCGCGAAAGTTTTATTCCGTTTGGACTCCGTTTGGTATTCCATTCCTGCGAAACTCAAAAACAAGGAAAAAACAGAAACTGGCACTCGGCTCTAGGTTAATATGTTAGTCCCAAAAATAATATAAATTAGCATATTAATGCATATAAAACATCCAAAATAGATAATATAATAGCATGAAACAATAAAAAATTATATATACATTGGAGACGTATCAAGCATCCCCAAGCTTAATTCCTGCTCGTCCTCGAGTAAGTAAATGATAAAAACAGAATTTTTGATGTGGAATGCTACCTAACATATTTATCCATGTAATTTTCTTTATTGTGGCATGAATGTTCAGATCCATAAGATTCAAAACAAAAGTTTAATATTGACATAAAAACAGTAATACTTCAAGCATACTAACAAGGCAATTATGCCTTCTCAAAATAACATGGCCAAAGAAAGCTTATCCCTACAAAATCATATAGTCTGGCTATGCTCCATCTTCATCACACAAAATACTCAAATCATGCACATCCCCGATGACAAGCCAATCAATTGTTTTATACTTTTGACGTTCTCAAACCTTTTCAACTTTCACGCTATACATGAGCGTGAGCCATAGACATAGCACTATAGGTGGAATAGAAGGTGGTTGTGGAGAAGACAAATAGAGGGAGATAGTCTCACATCAACTAGGCGTATCAACGGGCTATGGAGATGCCCATCAATAGATATCAATGTGAGTGAGTAGGGATTGCCATGCAACAGATGCACTAGAGCTATAAGTGTATGAAAGCTAAAAAAGAAAACTAAGTGGGTGTGCATCCAACTTGCTTGCTCATGAAGACCTAGGGCAATTTGAAGAAGCCCATCGTTGGAATATACAAGCCAACTTCTATAATGAAAAATTCCCACTAGTATATGAAAGTGACAACATAGGAGACTCTCTATCATGAAGATCATGGTGCTACTTTGAAGCACAAGTATGCAAAAGGATAGTAACATTGCCCCTTCTCTCTTTTTCTCTCATTTTTTTTTCTTTTTCTCTTTTTTTTCCTTTTTTTTCTTTCTCCTTTTTTTCTTTGGCTTCTTTGGCCCTTTTTTTTATTTCCTCACATGGGACAATGCTCTAATAATGAAGATCATCATACTTCTATTTACTTACATCTCAAAAAAATTACAAGTCGATACTAGAACAAAATATGACTCTATATGAATGCCTCCGGCGGTATACCAGGATGTGCAATGAATCAAGAGTGACATGTATGAAAAAATTATGAACGGTGGCTTTGCCCCAAATACGATGTCAACTACATGATCATGCAAAGCAATTTGACAATGATGATGCGTGTCATGGTAAACGGAACGGTGGAAAGTTGCATGGCAATATAAATCGGAATGGCTATGAAAATGCCATAATAGGTACGTATGGTGGCTGTTTTGAGGAAGGTATATGGTGGGTGTATGGTACCGGCGAAAGTTGCGCGGTACAAGAGAGGCTAGCAATGGTGGAAGGGTGAGAGTGCGTATAATCCATGGACTCAACATTAGTCATAAAGAACTCACATACTTATTGCAAAAATCTATTAGTCATCGAAACAAAGTACTACGGGCATGCTCCTAGGGGGATAGATTTGTAGGAAAAGACCATCGCTCGTCCCCGACCGCCACTCATAAGGAAGACAATCAAAAAATATCTCATGCTCCAACTTCGTTACATAACGGTTCACCATACGTGCATGCTACGGGACTCACAAACCTTAACACAAGTATTTCTCAAATTCACAATTACTCACTAGCATGACTCTAATATCACCATCTTTATATCTCAACAAAATCATAAGGAATCAAACTTCTCATAGTATTCAATGCACTTTATATGGAAGTTTTTATTATATCCCTCTTGGATGCCTATCATATTAGGACTAAATTTATAACCAAAGCAAATTACCATGCTGTTTAAAGACTCTCAAAATAATATAAGTGAAGCATGAGAGTTCAATAATTTCTACAAAATAAAGCCATCGCCGTGCTCTAAAAAGATATAAGTGAAGCACTAGAGCAAAATTGCCTAGTTCAAAAGATATAAGTGAAGCACAAAGAGTATTCTAATAAATCACGATTCATGCGTGTCCCTCTCAAAAGGTGTGTACAGCAAGGATGATTGTGACAAGCTAAAAAGCAAAGACTCAAATTATACAAGATGCTCCAAGCAAAACACATATCATGTGGTGAATAAAAATATAGCCTCAAGTAAAGTTACCGATAGACGAAGAGGAAAGAGGGGATGCCTTCCGGGGCATCCCCAAGCTTAAGCTCTTGGTTGTCCTTGAATATTACCTTGGGGTGCCTTGGGCATCCCCAAGCTTTGGCTCTTGCCACTCCTTATTCCATAGTCCATCAAATCCTTACCCAAAACTTGAAAACTTCACAACACAAAACTCAACAGAAAATCTCATAAGCTCCGTTAGTCTAAGAAAATAAATCACCACTTTCGTACTGTTGTGAACTCATTCTTTATTTATATTGGTGTAATATCAACTGTGTTCCAACTTTTCCATGGTTCATACCCCCCGATACTACCCATAGATTCATCAAAATAAGCAAACAACACAAAGAAAACAGAATCTGTCAAAAACAGAACAGTCTGCAAAGATCCGAATTGTTCTAATACTTCTGTAACTCCAAAAATCTGAAACATTAGAACAACAGAGGAAATTTGTATATCAATCTCGTATAAAAATTCAGGGTTTTTCAACGCTCCAGTGAATTATGAAAATTCTGAGACTGGACGCAAAAGTTTCAGTTTTTCGGCAAGATCAAATCAACTATCACCGTAAGCCATCCCAAAGGTCTTACTTGGCACAAACACTAATTAAAACATAAAACCACATCTAACCAGAGGCTAGATGAATTATTTATTGCAAAACAGAACCAAAAAAAGCAAAAACAAAAATAAAATTGGGTTGCCTCCCAACAAGCGCTATTGTTTAACGCCCTTAGCTAGGCATAAAAACACGAATAGATCTAGGTATTGTCATCTTTGGTTTTCATCTTTTTAATGGAATTATGCTCAAATCCGGGAGGTTCTTTGCGTTTCTCCTCATATTTGGAAATCTTTAAATCTAGAGCATCCAACCGCTTATTGCAAAGAGTGATCAACATATTCATGCGGTGGAGGTTTCCACTAATATTTTTGAGGGGTTCAAGAGATTTTTGCAAAATTTTCGTGACTTCACATAGTTTCTAAAAAAATTGTGTTCCCTCTTGAGTGTGATGTAATACCTTTTGTGAGGGTAGTATTCCTACTACTCCTTCTATTATTTCATATGCAATGTTGGGATCAATTTCAATAAAATTCCCCTTAGCCACAAAATCCAAGAGTTGCCTATGGGACATGTTTAGCCCAACATAAAAATTACGAAGTAAAATCTTAAAATCCGCCCCTATAGTGCAATTACGATAGGATTCCATCATCCTATACCAGGCATCCTTTAAATTTTCTCCTTGTCTCTGTTTGAAGTGAAGAACCTCAAAGTCAGGAGACAAAGGAGGGGAAAAAGTGCTAGCCATGAGAGCAAGACAAACGATCTAACACACGAGCAAACAAGGAGCGAACGAGCAAACCGAAAATGAACGAAGAGGGACGAAGAAAAGGCAAAGAGAGGGGCGCAGAAAAAGGCAAATCTTTTCAAAAATCGTTTTAGAAGTGGGGGAGAGGAAAACGAGAGGCGAATGGTGAATAATGTAATGCAAGAGATGAGAGTTTATGATGGGTACTGGGTATCTCTTGACTTGGCATAGATCTCCCCGGCAACGGCGCTAGAAAGTCTTCCTGCTACTTCTTGAGCTTGTGTTGGTTTTTCCCTTGAAGAGGAAAGGGTGATGCAGCAAAGTAGAGATAAGTATTTCCCTCAGTTTGAGAACCAAGGTATCAATCCAGTAGGAGACAACACACAAATCACCGAATACCTGCACAAACAATCAAACAACTTGCACCCAACACGATAAAGGGGTTGTCAATCCCTTCACGGTTATTTGCAAAAGTGAGATCTGATAGAGATAGAAAAACGATAAAGTAATTTTTTTTGGTGTTTTTGTTTTATAGATCGGAAAGTAAAAGATTGAAAAATAGTAGATCTGAAACTTGTATGATGAAAAGTAGAAGATTATATGATGGAAAATAGACCCGGGGGGCATAGGTTTCACTAGAGGCTTCTCTCAAGATGGAAAATAATATGGTGGGTGAACAAATTAGAGCCAAGCAATTGATAGAAAAGCGCAAAGTTATGACGATATCTAAGGCAATGATCATGAATATAGGCATCATGTCCTTGTCAAGTAGACCGAAACAATTCTGCATCTACTACTATTACTCCACACATCGACCGCTATCCAGCATGCATCTAGAGTATTAAGTTCATAAAGAACGGAGTAACGCATTAAGTAAGATGACATGATGTAGAGGAATTAACTCAAGCAATATGATGAAAACCCCATCTTTTTATCCTCGATGGCAACAATACAATACATGCCTTGCTGCCCCTACTGTCACTGGGAAAGGACACCGCAAGATTGAACCCAAAGCTAAGCACTTCTCCCATTGCAAGAAAAACCAATCTAGTTGGCCAAACCAAACCGATAGTTCAAAGAGAATTACAAAAATATCAAATCATGCATATAAGAATTCAAAGAAGATTCAAATAATATTAATAGATAAGCTGATCATAAATCTACAATTCATCGGATCTCGACAAACACAATGCAAAAAAGTATTACATCGAATAGAGCTCCAAGAACATCGAGGAGAACATGGTATTTAGAATCAAAGAGAGAGAAGAAGCCATCTAGCTACTAGCTATGGACCCGTAGGTCTGTGGTAAACTACTCACGCTTCATCGCAAGGGCAATGGTGTTGATGTAGAAGCCCTCCGTTATCGAATCCTCCTCCGGTAGGGTGCCGGAAAAGGTCCCTATTTGGGATCTCACGGGTACAGAAGGTTGCGGCGGTGGAAAAGTCTTTTCGTGGATGCCCCTGTTGGTTTGGGGATATATGAGTATATATAGGCGAAAGAATTAGGTCAGGAGGTGCACGAGGGGCCTGCAAGGGTGGGGGGCGCGCCCTATCCCACTGGGAGCACCCTCCGTCCTTGTGGCCGCCTCATGGCTCCTCTGACTTCATCTCCAAGTCTCCTGGTTTCCTTCTGGTCCAAGAAAAATCATCGCGAAAGTTTTATTCTATTTGGACTCCGTTTGGTATTCCTTTTCTGCGAAACTCAAAAACAAGGAAAAAACAGAAACTGACACTAGGCTCTAGGTTAATAGGTTAGTCCCAAAAATAATATAAAATAGCATATTAATGCATATAAAACATCCAAAACAGATAATATAATAGCATGGAACAATCAAAAATTATAGATACGTTGGAGACGTATCAGCCACCCAATTTTTTTAATATAAAACAAATTGACCGCATGTACAAACTGTGACGGTTATGGATGCCTATACCGGTGTATGGTCCCACATGTAAGAAACCACGTCACCCACGTATGGACCCGCCCGCCAGCATCCACGTGGGCACAACAATGGGCCCACAGGTAAGAACCTTTGACCGGTCAAACGACACATCGTCACCGAAAAAATGATGCATGGTCCCATACGTAAGCAACCACGTCAGCATCTTCTGGGCCCATATGTAAGCACATTGACTGGTTAAAACTGATGCCAATTTATTTCTAACGGGACCGTCGGTGATAAAACCGACGCTGGACCCACATGGAAGAAGCCACCTCAGTAGCTGCTGGCCCCACCTATCTGAATCTTTGACCGTTCAACCCCCCAGACCGATCACCGGTGATGGGTTTATCATCGCCAAAAATATTTTAGGCGACAAATTGGGCCATCATAGGTGACATTTTGGGCCGTCACCGAACACGACCACTGGTGATATTTTTTGGTCCGTCACCTAATATGCGAACTTGCATGACAGAAAAAGTGGTACCGTCAAATTTTATTTTCTATGATGGCACTTCGGTGACGGTAGGCGTGACGACCGGAAAATGTCACCAGTGTATTTTCCATGGCGAAAACGGGTTATACGTGACACATGTGAAGCGTCGCAAAATAGAGCAAATTTTGTAGTGTCATGAGTTATTATTGTTGACATTACCTTGAGGTAATTAAGTTGGTTGGAGAAAGAATAAACCCCCATCTTGCTATGTGTCTAATTGAAATGTTTGCTCCAAGAAAATGCCTTGATTGTTAGCAATCATAGAAGACTATATGATAGTTGAGTATGTGGAACATACTAAATCAAAAGCTCTTACATAGACTCTTCCTGAAAATATGATGAATTGCAATTGTTTCAATGACCGAGAACATAGTTTGCTAGTTATCAAGAAAGTTTATGGTTTACACTTTAACATTGTGGATGAATTGTTACTTGATTATGAGCAGCTATATGATGAATAATTACTGCTATTCATAATAAACATGATGCTACCATGCCCGTATTTTGTATTATCGACACCTCTCTCTCTGAACATGTGGTCATGATTATCGAGTTCGGTATTCGCTTGAGGTCAAGCGAGGTCTGATCTTGGGGGAGTTGATACGTCTATTTTGCGTCATGTTTTCCTACTGTTATTTATAGTTTTCTTATCACTATTTCACTTTATGATACAATTCTAATGCCTTCCTTTTCTCTCGTAATTTGCAAGATCTATATGAAGAGGGAGATTGCCGCTAGCTGGAATTCTGGACCTAAAACAACCACCACAGAGATATCTATTCTTCGGAGCTCCAATGGCCTGAAACTTCACGAATTTTTTTATGTAATATATAAAAAATATTAGAACAAAGATCTGCTAGAGGGGGCCCACCTACTGTCCACGAGACAACAGGCGCATCCTGATGTCTTGTGGGGCCCACAGCAGCCCCATGATGTCGCTTGAACTACGTCGGTATTTCCCGAAAGAGGAGGGATGATGCAGTACAGCTACGGTAGGTATTTCCTTAGTTATAAAACCAAGGTATCAATCCAGTAGGAGAACCAAACAACACTATGTAAACGGTACCTGCACACAAAGAACAAATACTTGCAACCCGACGCGTAAGACGCGAAATAAAATAAGTAAAAAAAGTGCAGCAAAGTATTTTTGGCTTTTTGGAATAATAGATCTGAAAATAAAAGCGAATAAAAATAGATCTCAAAGCAAATATGATAAAGAATAGACCCAGGGGCTGTAGATTTCACTAGTGGCTTCTCTCAAGAAAATCGCACACGGTGGGTAAACAGATTACTGTTGGGCAATTGATAGAAGATCGAATAATTATGACAGTATCCAAGGCAATGGTCAATATATAGGCATCACGTCCAAGATTAGTAGACCGACTCCTGCCTACATCTACTACTATTACTCCACACATCGACCGCTATCCAGCATGCATCTAGTGTATTAGGTTCATGGAGAAACGGAGTAATGCAATCAGCACGATGACATGATGTAGACGAGTTCTATGCATGTAGGAATAGCCCCCATCTTATTATCCTTAATAGCAACGATACATGCGTGTCTTGCTGCCCCTTCTGTCACTGGGAAAGAACACCGCAAGATCGAACCCATCACAAAGCACCTCTTCCCATGGCAAGAAAAATCGATCTAGTTGGCCTAACTAAACTAAAGATTCGAAGAGGAAATACGAGTCTATAAATAATAATGCATATAAGATATCAAAAGAAGACTCAAATAATATTCATGGATATAGATGTGATCATAAACTCAAAGTTCATCGGATCCCAACAAACACACCGCACAAAAGAGTTACATCAAATAAATCTCCAAGAGACCATTGTATTGAGAATCAAAAGAGAGAGAGGAAGCCATCTTGCTACTGTCTACGGACCTGTAGGTCTACGGTGAATTACTCACGCATCATCGGAGAGGCACCAATGAGGATGATGAACCCCTCCGTGAGGGTGTCTAGATTGGATCTCGTGGTTCTGGAACTTGCGGCGGCTGGAATTATGTTTCGTCGACTTCCCTAGGGTTTCTGGAATATTTGGGAATTTATATGGCAAAGAGGCCGTCCGGGAGGTCACCCTTGGGCGCGCTTGGGCCTCCTGGCGCTCCCTCGTGGATTGTGCCCACCTCGGGCCTCCCCTCTGGTACTTCTTTGCCCCACTGGGTGTCTTTTGGTCCAGAAAAAATCTCCAAAAAGGTTCGCGGGGTTTGGACTACGTTTGGTACTGATATTCTACGAAGTAAAAAACAAGCAAAAAACAACAACTGGCACTGGGCACTATGTGAATAGGTTAGTCCCAAAAAATGATATAAAGTTGCTATAATATGATTGTAAAACATTCAAGAATGATAATATAACAGCATGTAACAAGCAAAAATTATAGATACGTTGGAGACGTATCACCCCCCGGTGCCCTCTTCTGTTATACGAAGCCATTTTCCCTAGAAAAAAATTTAAGAAGACTTTCGGGACGAAGCGCCACAGTCTCAAGGCGGAAACTGAGCAGGAGCACTTTGCCTCTCTGGCGGAGTGATTCCGCCAGGGATACTTCCCTCCGGGTGGAGGAAATCGATGCCATCAACATCACCAATGTTCCTCTCATCATGGAAGGACTCATCTCCATCAATATCTTCACCAGCATCATGTCATCTCAAACCCTAGTTAATCTCTTGTATTCAATCTTTTTCTCAAAACCTTAGATTGGTACCTGTGGGTTGCTAGTAGTGTTGATGATATCTTCTAGTTGATGCTAGTTGATTTATTTGGTGAAGATTATATGTTCATATCCTTAACCATATATTATACTCCTCTGATCTTGAACATGAATATGGTTTGTGAGTAGTTGCGTTTGTTCTTGAAGACATGGGGGAAGTCTTGTTATAAGTAATCATGTGAAGTTGGTATTCATTCTATATTTTGATGATGTGTATGTTGTTCTGCCTCTAGTGGTGCCATGTGACCGTCGACTACATGACACTTCACCATGTTTGGGCCTAGGGGAATGCATTGAGGAATAATAAGTAGATAATGGGTTGTGAGAGTGGTAGAAGCTTAAATCAAAGTTTATGCAATATTTCGTAAGGGGCTGATTTGGATCCACATGTTTCATGCTATGGTTGGATTTATCTTCACTAGTAGAGGAATGGCCTTTAGTCTCGGTTGGATAGGAACTTTATTCCCAGTTCAGCAACCGGGACAAATAAATCGGGACTAAAGGCCCCCACCCTTTAGTCCCGGTTTGCCATGACCCGGGACTAAATCCGTTCACTACTGCAGGATGCTACTAACGTGACACTACAATCAGAGACCCTTTGACGAAACTGTGTGCGATGCATTAATTGAAAATTGTGATGTAAAATAACCGTAAAAAAAGATGCAAAATGTTTGAGTTGAAGGATACATCAAACACGGTTCAGATTTTAGTTGAGTGTGCGATGAGGGGCATACGGTTCAGTTCAATAAACTGTTGGCGATGAGGCAGAATAAAAGAAACGGGCAGCCAGATGAAGGCATGTGCGATATACGGCATACAGTTCACTCGGATAAACTGTTTGTGATGAGGCAAAACAACAAAAATAGGAAGCCAGATGAAGGTGTGTGCGATATATGGCATACAGTTCACTCAGATGAACTGTTTGCGTTGAGCCAAGAGAACAGAAATGGTTCAACTTAACAAGATGTGTGTGATACGCGGCAAACATGTCTGTATTCAGAAATATGTGGCAAGACCGATAACAACACAGACGATTCCTGTTAACAAGATGTGTGTACTGTGAGCAAACGATTGCTGGTATACAATTGTCAGTGATTGATGAAATCATCACCGACGGGTTCCATTGTTTAGTCCGTGTGCGATGTGATTTGCTCTGTCTACAGAACATCAGCATATATACTTAAAAAGACAGCATTGCAAAACCAAATTAAGCATACAGTTACACAAGTGACTACACAGATAACATTTTCACACACCAAAGTAAGAAATTATATGCATACTAAACTAGGAGAAACGAGGATCTAATCATCTACTTATTGTTGCGATGACGCTTGCCATTGCTCTGCTTCCGGCTGGATCCCTGGCCGTTTTGGCGAAGGAGGCACTTCCTCATGTCAACGATCCGCATGTACATCTCGTAGCTCGTGTACGCCTCTTTGGCCGCGTACACGATGTGAGCTTTATCAAGTTTCTCCATTCAGGCCAAGTTCCTGGCACGCTTGTCCTTGTTGCAGGAATCCTTCATGTCTCTGTAGTAGGGGTCGATGATGGCCTCGGCGAGGTGAACCAGCGAGTCCTTCTCATGCTCGTTGCTGCCCCAGATCTTGTATTGGCCCTGGATGTCGACAAGATTCTGGCAGGTGATGCCCGAATTCTTGAGCACCTTTACATCGTTGGTAATGTCCACCGTAGCGAACTTGTACTGGGGGCTGTTGACAAACCTGGCGAAATGCTCGCAAGGCCTTGTGGCCAGGCAGTAGTGGTAGACGAGGACGTGGTTGCGCACGTACATCTGGGCGACAGCGAATTTGGGACAAGACCCGGCATGAGCGCGGGTATACTCGAGGTCGAACCCGACCACCTTGTACTTCTCCTCGGCAAGCAACAACTCCATGATGTCGATGGAGTGCTCCACCCAGACCGGGTTGTTGGTGTACACCACCGAGAGCTCCGTGAACCTTCTGTGGGTGTCCACCACGGCATGCATGGTGAACTGCTGCTCGTCATCGGCAGCCGCTCGGAGCGCCATTGAAGCCGCACAGGATACCCTCTAAGAATTTGTCGTGGTGGGTGTGCTTCTTGCAATGGTGGGGCGCGATCGAAAGGTTGAAGAGACACAAGGGTTGAATGGCTGCTGTAATAAATGGGGGCCGGCCGGCCTGTAATCATCTTTTACCATGTTCATAGCGGAGGATTCCAGTGCATGCTTGACAACACCGCACCGCACACGTTTCGTTTGACCACGCGTGGGCTTGAAGAGGCGCCAAATGTATCGTCGGTGAGCCTGTTCCCGCGCAAGTTTCCCGCCCGACTAGTTTGGCCATGCGTCGGCTAGAAGAGGGACAAATCATGGGCGTTTATTGGCAAAAAGCTTTGCAAAAACTAAGTGTGTGAAATGACTTCGGTCATAAGTTTACCCGTGGGTGATGAGGTCAAAGTTACACAGAAGGGTGATGATGGACACTCGAGTGCGATAATTAATTCTGCGTTCTACAGGGCACACGGTTAAAGAAACCAACTGTGTGCAATAATGTCGAAGATCATAGTCGAGTTAGCTATACAGATCATGTGCTATGAGATCGACAAGGTAAACAGATTCGAGAATGGTTAATAAAATCTAAGTCCAATGCATATTAAGGTCAAAATAGTGCTAGAAATATACGAGTCTCATACGATGCCATTTCAATGATTGTACCACAAAAGCTCGAAATATTACAAGGTTCAAATTCCAGAGTTATATGGCTCAAATTCGAAGGTTACAAGGTTCAAACTGATATTAGAAATGAAATTTAGCTCATTAGCTGCAAACGCTCGCGCTGATCCGCTGAACATGGATATCAGAGAGGTTCAAACTAATATTACCACTTGTAAGTCTGGTTTCGAAACCTCATAATTTCTGCAAAGGGGTCAGCCACTGAGAAGTCATGTATGGGGTTGACACGATGACTTCTGACTACTCTGTCATATGAAGTTCCAAAATGAAATTCAGCATTTTCGGAGCCTATTCCATTCTGCCGCATCCGCCGGCGCTGATCTACAAACAATTCATTTTTGTGAAATAAATGTAGGACAAACCTCATTACCTTCAGCACCTTTGCTCTGAAAACAAAGAACCTGGCAAATATAATCTCCGGTAAGGTCCCTCAGTAGGAGTTCAAAGTAATTTCTGAGAGATGCAGATCTAGGCATTCGATGTGATTGTTATATTATATCACATTATCCACCACCGGGCCTAATCTTATCTGCAAAAGAAGAAAATGTGTTAGTGCCTACATGCAGTTTTGAACACTACTTACCTATTTGGTTTGCAGGATTTGTAAAATGCACTAACATGCCATCTTCGATCCGACATGATTAACATGGGCATTTGATTACTATCTAGAAAAATGTAGCCTTCTTCACAAGAGGTTGGAGTGGATGAAAAGTTCCCTAACAAAACTAGTAGTATAGATGAATCCAAAGGAGAAATGCTTATGGATTGTAACCATATGGATCAAGCAACCAATATGGGGGGGGGGAAACATGTATGTACTGAAATCCTCCAAAAATTCCTTCCGAAATCGTAGTACATTGTTATTATAAACTTGGAAAAAGGTGTCACAAATTGAACTCCCTGATGGTTAACATTTAACAGGAAAGGAACATCACCCCGATATATACACTACTGGAATCTGGTAATTTGCCATCTGCCACCTCTTTGCCGTCCGCCAGCTGACGGCAAAGAGCCTCTTAGCCGTCCGCTTCCACAAAGCGGACGACAAAGAAAGTGCAGATGGCAAAAAGTCTATTTGCCGTCCGCTGTAGCTGACGGCAAAGAGGTAGAAGGCAGACGGCAAAGGGCCAGGTGGGCCCCACAGGGCACGGCGTGGCTAGCTCAGGTTCTTTGCCGTTCGCCAGCGGACGGCAAAGAGGAGACGTGGGCTAGCCCTAAACGGCTGCCCTCTTTGCCGTCTGCTAGCAGACGGCAAAGAAGGCCCACTTAACGGGCCGAGCCGTCTCCCCTTTCTCTCTCTTTCTCTGTTTCCCTCCCGCGCGCCCGCCTCTCTCCTCCCCCACCGCTCTGCCGCCGACCGCCGAAAGAATCGACACCAGCGACCCAGAAACCACCGCGTACCAGCCCTACACCCCCCCCCCCCGAGCCCCGTCGCCAACAAGCGCCCCATCGAACGCCGCCCCGTCGCGCCCCGTCGACGGAGGAGGCCTGCGCCGGGCCGCCCCGGTGCCAGACCCCTCCCCGCGGCCCTACGCCGCCCTCCTCCCCGCGGCCCCTGCGGCGCCCCGCCCCACCGGCCGACCTCGCCCTCCACCGGCGATCCCCTGCAGGTTTGTTCTTCCCCCCTTTTTTTAGTTTTGTTTTTTTTAGTTTCTTCTAGTTTAGTTTCTGTTTTAGTTTTAGTTTAGTTTTATTTTCAGTTTAGTTGTAGATTTAGTTTTAGTTTATTTTAGTTTAGTTTATTTTAGATTAGTTTTAGTTTTAGTTTAGAAGAAGAAGAGGAGTAGAAGGAGGAGGAGGAGGGAGGAAGAGGAGGAGGAGGAGAAGAAGAAGAAGAAGAAGAAGAAGAAGAAGAAGAAGAAGAAGAAGAAGAAGAAAAAGAAGAGAAGAAGGAAAGGAAAAAAGAGGGCGCCCGGGGACGAGTGGGTTAGGGGTTCCTCGGTGTCGATGGAACCCTAAATAGCAAGTATCGTCGGTGCGAGATACATGTGGCCGTCGGTGTCGAACACTACATCCATGTCCAACAAGTGACGCCGACGTCCGGCGTCCCAAATCAACTGTTCTCGGCGTCGATGGCGGTCAAACACCATCGCGAATTTGCCTGGCAGCCTCTGCGATGACGATTAAAAGGCAAGTGTTGAAACTTGAAACACCCAAACTGACTCAAGTCGGTTTGGTTGTTTGAAATTTCAAAACTTGGCTTTAATCCTCATCGCAGAGGCTGCCAGACAAATTCGCGATGGTGTTCGACCGTCATCGGCCACCAGAACTATTGTTGCGGGACGCCGGGCGCCGGCTTCACTTGTGGAATGTGGATCTAGTGTTCAACGCCGAGCGCCACATGTATCTCGCACCGATGATACTTGCTATTTAGGGTTCCATCGACGCCAAGGACCCCCTAACCCGCTCTGTTCTGGTCTTCGTGCCGATGAAACTTGCTAGCTATAGGTGTCAATCATCAGTATGCGTAACCACTATGCGTCTCCCGTTCGAAAGGGTTACATCTACAAATATGCATGCATTTGCATATTTATAATCGTGATTCTTTCGAATTGTCCAACGTTATCCATGGACAGCCCGAGTATGTGTAGATTGGGTTTGTTTTCCCATATGCTTAGCTCCGGATCCGATGCAGAATTTCGTCAGTGCCTCCCTGTTATTCTCCGGGTACACATTCTCTCTGCTTATTGCTGAGACGTGTATCAGGAGAACAGCGGGGAGGTGCTGCCGAAATTTTGCGTCGGATCTGGAGCAGAGCATGGGAAAACAAACCCGATCTACACATACTCGGGTGGAATTATGACCTATCTTTACCTATTAGCGTGTAGGTTGCATGGTCGTAATAAAACTGACAAACTCCATTAACTGAAGGATATGGTTTGCTTAATTATGTATATATTTCTTGTGTGTCCAGTAGGAAGTCAATATGAGTGATCGTGCATGGATGTACACCGGTTACACTTGTCAAAAAGTTTGGACGGAGGAATGGTTAACAAAAACCAAGGGGTTTGTTAGAGCCGCATTTGCAAATGGCCAGGAATTTAGCTGGTGCCCCTATGCCCGTTGCGACAACTATAACAAGAGGGACGAGCTTGAAATGAGTAAAGACCTGCAGAAGTTTGGTTTTACGCCTGGTTACACGGTCTGGACATTACATGGTGAGTCTGCCCAACGTGCCAGAGCCGAGGTTCGTCGTCGCACCGACGAGCATGGTACCGGGACCGCAGACATGGTGCAAGACTTTGACGATGCTCGGGACTCGGACGAGGAGATGGAGGAATCTGCAAAGGCCTTCACTGAAATGTTGGAGTCCTCAAAACGTCCTCTCCACGAGCACACTGAGCTTTGTCAGCTGGATGCCATCTCACAAATAATGGCTTTGAAGGCTCAATTCAACTTGGGCAGAGAATGCTACGACGCGATGATGACACTATTTGGACGATTTCTACCCAAAGGCCATGTGCTACCTCCAAACCTGTACCAGTCAGACAAAATCCTCCGTGCTCTTAAGATGCCCTATGAGAAGATACATGCTTGTGAGAAAGGTTGTGTCTTATTTAGGCTTCAGTATGAGGACTTGAACTATTGTCCCATTTGCAATTCTTCCAGGTATGTTGTGGTAGACAACGGTATGGGTGAGAAGACGCAGACCAAAATACCCGTTAATGTTCTTCGGTATATGCTAATCGTACCAAGACTTCAACGTCTTTTCATGGTCGAAGAGACGGCTAGACAGACGACATGGCACAAAACAGGCAAAAGAATGGAACTAGATGCAGATGGGAATGTGATGATGGTGCACACATCGGATTGTGAAGCGTGGAAGCGCTTCGATGCATTACATAAGGAAAAAACGGTAGATCCAAGGCATCCTCGAGTCGCCGTCAGCACAGATGGGTTCAGGTTGTTTGGTCAGATGGCAGCCCCATACAGCTGTTGGCCCATGTTTGTCATTCCACTCAATCTCCCCCCCGGGCAGATTATGCAACGAAAGAATATTTTCCTGACGTTGATAATTCCAGGGCCCAACTATCCACGGAAGAATATGAATGTGTACATGCAGCCGCTTAAGGACGAATTGCAAGAAGCTTGGGATAATGGGTTCAAGACATACGACGCCTTTAGCAAACAGAACTTCATAATGCGTGCCTGGTACATGTACTCGACGCATGACTTGCCGGCGTATGCGCTATTCGTCGGCTGGTGAGTGCATGGAAGGTTCCTGTGCCCCACATGCAAGGGAGCTCTTGAGTTTCGTTGGCTGACGGCAGGGCGCAAGTATAGTTGCTTCGACTTGCATAGACCGTTTCTACATCCTGTCCATAAGTTCAGGAAAGACAAGAAGAACTTCATCAAAGGTAGAGTTGTTAAACACTCTGCACCACCTGCGTTGACAGGCCAACAGACCCTAGATCAATTAAACGCTCTCGAGCCAGATCCAGAGCGTCCAGGGTATTTCAAGGGGTATAATAAGGAACACGCCTGGACTCACAAGACATGCTTCTGGGATCTGCCTTACTTCAAAGACCTCCTTTGCCCACACAACGTCGACGTGATGCACACTGAAAAGAATATCGCCGAAGCCATTTTTGGTACATTGTTCGGCATAGAGGGGAAATCAAAGGATAATCCTAATGCTAGAGTCGATCAAGAGGAGCTATGTGATAGACCGTTACAAAACATGAAAGAACCGAAAGGAAAGGGGATCAACTGGACGAAGCGAAAGGCATGGTTCAATCTTGGAAGGCCAGCTATGAAGGAAATTATTTTGTGGGTGAAAATGCAGTTGATGTTCCCCGATGGGTATGCAGCAAATCTAAAGAGGGGAGCGAGTCTTCAAAAATTGAAAATATTTGGTCTAAAAAGTCATGATTGGCACATATGGATTCAGCGGATAATGCCGGTGATGTTGCGTGGCTTCATCCCTAAGGATGAATGGCTAGTACTGGTAGAGCTGAGCTATTTCTTCCATGTTCTTTGTGCAAAAGAACTATCGCCTGGCCTCCTAGAAGAAATGGAACAGTTGGCGCCGGAGTTGATCTGCAAGTTAGAGAAGATATTTCTGCCAAGCTTCTTTAATCCAATGCAACACTTGATTTTGCATCTCCTGACCGAGGCACGATTGGGGGGGCCCGTGCAAAATCGTTGGTGCTACTCAACTGAGAGGATGCAGAAGACTTAGTTAGAAGAAGAAGAAGATAAAGAAGAGGAGAGGAGAAAAAGAAAGAGAAGAAAAAAAAATCTTCTTCTTCTTCTAACTAGTCTTCTTCTTCTTCTTCTAACTAGTCTTCTTCTTCTTCTTCTTCTTATAACTAGTCTTCTTCTTCTTCTTCTTCTTCTTCTTCTTCTACTTCTTCTAACTAGTCTTCTTCTTCTTCTTCTTCTTCTTCTTCTTCTTCTTCTTATAACTAGTCTTCTTCTTCTTCTTCTTCTTCTAACTTTCATCTTTCCCAATTTGCATATTTGCTTTACATGAGGAAGCTTGGATTCATGGAGTGTACTATTTTTGTGGTGCTTCCTTGTTGTTTATGAAAACTTGTTTGGATATGTATGTCTATATGGATATGTTGTTGGAAACTTGTTTCTGGTTATGTATATATGGATATGTTGGACTTTGTTGAACTATGTTGTTGGATTGGATGAAATATCTTGTTGGACATGCTGTTGGATATGTTGGATATGTATGCATGTATATCTGTGTTTGAAACCATGTCTAATTAATGGGATTTAAATAAAAACAGGGGATATATAGCCTCTTTGCCGTCCGTTAGCAGACGGCAAAGAGGACACGTGGCAGTCACCTGTGCAAACTGGGAACACTGGCTGCCTATTTGGTCATTTTGCCGTCTGCTGGCGGACGGGAAAGTGACCATCTATGCCGTCTGCCAGCAGACGGCAATGATTCAAACCTCTTTGCCGTCTGCTGGCGGACGGCATATCTAGACATGTGGCAGCTTCCCAGTGCTGCCTAGCTGGGCTCTTTGCCGTCTGCTCGCAGACGGCAAAGAGCGCCGTTAACCCCCTAACGGCTCTGACGCCACCGCACTGCCGTCAGCTTTCTTTGCCGTCTGCTGGCCTCGGATGGCGGACAGCGTAATCCTTTGCCGTCCGTTTCTAAGAAGCGGACGGCAAAGAAGGCCTTTGCTAGCAGGCTTTCATCCGGACAGTTTGCCGTCCGCTAGCGGACGGCAAAGATGTTTGCCGTCCGTGATCCATGCCTTTGCTATCCGCCATGGCGGACGGCAAAGAAGCCGATTCCAGTAGTGATAGCTTCTCCAGGCACGGAAAGCATCTCAGGAAACTGACAACTTGCTCCAGGTTGGGGCCGATAGATTCTAGTGGCAAGACCTTCACTGTGCGCAGTTTTGGGATCAAGCTTGTCGGAATCATTTTCTGGATGACAAACGAACATACATCTTCAAAATTAGAAATAATGTTAATTTCTAGAAGGAGAGGTCAAAGGCGGCTGTTGTACCTGAATGGGTGTGGATCCAATAACAAGTTCAGAGTATTTGTCAGATGAGTAGCCCACCACTGTCAATTTCGGCGCAGAAATGACATTGATTCTTGTTGGACCTTCTTGATCAACTACAAGTAATCTCTCAAGTGAATTTGTGTCCTCAATGACCATACCGTGGTACACATCTTGTGATGTCTTCTTGCCGCACCAGCAACACACATAAATAGTACGGAGAGTCATGGAGGTGATGTGGAAGCTACTCAACCCATTGATCGCCTGAAGACGATGGTACGCGAGTGCAGTACAGCAATGGAGCAGGCGCTCCATGTCACCGTTTGGGAGGTAGATGGCGACGAGCTTGAGGTGCTTCAGTTGTGGTGGAATAAGAGCTGGCGCGTCATTAAGGGGGGATGGCAGTTCCTGAACTTGGTGACGCGTAGCATGGGCGCGAGGCGGAGCTCGGATGTTGGCAGCGAGCGCATATGCCCATCATCAAAAGTGAGCTCCTCGAGCTGATCAAGGGCGGGGGATCGGAACCAGTCGTCAAGCTTGGCTGGGTCCTTGCCGTTGGAATGGAACTTGCCCATGCTAAGGCCTCTAGTTGCGCTAGGGTGACTGCCGAGGATCTTGGAGAACGCATCCAATATTTTGCGATAGCCATGGCAGAGCTCGTGGGTGTCGATGAAGTCAAGAGGGTTGGAGTTCCATAGGGGGCGCCACCGTGGGGAAAGGGCGGTTGTCCGCGCCCCATATTTGATTGGGAGGAGGGAGATAATGACTGTCAACATATCATCGGGGAGGCTGATGATGAAGTCTAGGCCTGCTGGAGTCGCTTGTGGTTCTTGCTCGACCCGCCTCCGCTTGTTGGCAGCCCCGTTCTCCACCTCCAGAGTCTCCTTGTCAGCGGTGCTTTCTGATAGAAGTGGGAGTACAGGGAATATTTAGTTAAAACAGGGCAATAGAAAGTGTATTGTTAACTAGAAGTTAGCAGGTAGGAATAGAGTAAGAACATGGAATAACAATTGGTTGCTTAAATACTACACAATTCATTTGATATTGTTGGGTAAGTCAACATGCAGATACTTGAAAAGAAAACTTACTTCGAACAAAGTCTGGACGGATGATATCGTCGGGGAAGTTAGCATATATCTCATGACCAGGCTCTTTTATGAGCAGTGCAATTTTAGTGCCAACTTTCAGTACATAAAACTTAGAAATTTCTTTCCAAAGGCCAGTGCCAAAATAGGAGCCACCACGTTCATCCAGTCTTACAGTAGCAACAATTGTAAATCCATGGTTTGTGTTCAGTATGACATCCCTGCAGTCTTGATTTATGTACAGGGAAAGATTGTGTACTACAGATTTTGTTGCTTAGCAAGGGATGCGCTGCAGAAAATGGTAGGGTTGTTAAAGAAAATATGGTAACATGCAAATATGGGCACAAATTGAAAGAACTGTCACTACTGGAATCAGGGAATTTGCCAACAGCCAGTTCTTTGCCGTCAGCTAGCGGACGGCAAAGAAGGTCTTTGCCGTCAGCTATCAGAAAGCAGACGGCAAAAAACAGCTGATGGCAAACATATACTTTGCCATGCGCCAGTTCTCTGTCGTCCACCAGTGGACGGCAAAGGTCCCAAAGGCAGACGGCAAAGAGACCAGATGGGCCCCACAGGACCCTGGGGCTGGGTAGGTCAGACGGACGGGTTCTTTGCTGTCTGCTGGCTCTTTGCCGTCTGCTGGCAGACGGCAAAGAGAAGAACCTAATGGACATCCGTTTCCCCCTGGCCCCCTCTCTCTCTCCCACCTCTGTCTCTCTCCCCACCTCTCTGTCTCTCTTCCCACCTCTCACCCGCGCGCCGCCCCCCCGGAGTCAGAGCCACTGCCGCCCTGCCCCCGCCCCCCGGAGCCGTCCCCGCCGCCGGCCAGCTCGCCCGCCCCGCCCCCGGACCCAGGCCGTGGCGGCCGCCCTGCCCCATCGTCGGAGCAAGCCCGCGGGGCCCTTGCAACGCCCCCCCGGAGCCAGAGCCAGAGCCACCCCACCACCGCCCCCTGGAGCCCTCCCCTCCGCCGGCTAGCTCGCCCGCCCCGCCACCCGGACCCAGGCCGCGGCGGCCACCCCGCCCCCGTCTCATCACCGGAGCAAGGCCGCGGGGCCCCTGCGCTGCCCTGCCCCCGCCGCCGGAGCCGTGCCGCCCTGCCCCGCCGTCGGAGCCATGCCGGGCCGCCCCTCCGCGCGGCCTACCTCCACCGGCCACCTCCCCGCGGCCATCCTCCACCAGCCGACCTTGCCGGAGCCAAGGTGACAGTTTGTTCTTTTTTTTCTATTTTAGGTGTAGGTTGAGGTTTATGTTTAGTGCTAGGTGTACATTTTAGTTACTGCTAGGTTTGGGTTTAGATAATTAGAAGAGGAAGAAGAAAAGATGAAAAAATAGAATAAGTAGAAGAAGAGGAAAACGTAAAAGAAGAAGAAGTAGAAGAAAAAGAGGAGGAGGAGGAGGAGGAGAAGAAGAAGAGGAAAAAGGAAAAGAAGAAGAAGAAGGAGAAGAAGAAGAGGAAAAAGGAAAATAAGAAGAAGTAGAAGAAAAAGAAGAAGAGGAGGAGGAGGAGAAGAACAAGAGGAAAAAGGAAAAGAAGAAGAAGAAGAATAAGAAGAAGAATAAGAAGAAGAAGAAGAAGAAGAAGAAGAAGAAGAAGAAGAAGAAGGGGATGAAGAGGGGAAGAGTAGAAGAAGAAGAGGACTAGATTTCATTAGCAAATATGATTTTTTTCATAGTTTGAAGTGTCAATGCTTTATGTGATGTGATGTCCTAAATATTTTTGACTCGGTAAAATTTACAGGCTTTGTCATCGTGGTAGAAGTTTTTGGTCCATGATCTCGCCGTTGTTCGACTACTTCCTCTACAGCCGAGAGTGAGCTACGAATCCACCTTCACCTCCTACACTCTTTTAATCATGTCAGTAGATTTCATTTTTCATGCTAAGTTGCGTAACCAGTATGCGTCTCCCATTCGAAAGGGTTGCATCGATAAATATGCATTCAGTTGCATATTTATCACCGTAACTCATTCGGATTGTCCAGCGATTTCCACGGACAGCCCGAGGATGTGTCGATTGGGTACGTTCTCCATGCTCTACCCCATTCCGAGACAAAATTTCATCAACGCGGTGGGCCAATGACTCTAGTGACTTATTGCAAATAATACATGCGGACCGATGAGTGTTGAAGCATGCGGCGGGTATCATTATTTTTTCACCTTCACTGATGATTTCAGTAGATATGGGTATATCTACTTGATGAAACACAAGTCTTAAACATTTGAAAAGTTCAAAGAATTTCAGAGTGAAGTTGAGAATCATCGTAACAAGAAAATAAAGTTTCTATGATCCGATCGCGGAGGCAAATATTTGAGTTACGAGTTTGGCCTTCATTTAAAACAATGTGGAATTGTTTCACAACTCACGCCACCTGAAACACCACAGCGTAATGGTGTGTCCGAACGTCATTACCGTACTTTATTAGATATGGTGCGTTCTATGATGTCTCTTACCAATTTACCACTATCATTTTGGGGTTATGCATTAGAGACAGTTGCATTGACGTTATATCGGGAACCGTCTAAATCCGTTGAGACGACACGATATGAACTATGGTTTGGCAAGAAACCTAAGCTGTCGTTTCTTAAAATTTGGGGTTGCGACACTTATGTCAAAAGGCTTCAGCCTAATAAGCTCGAACCCAAATCGGAGAAGAGCATCTTCATAGGATACCTAAGGAAACAATTGGGTATACCTTCTACCACAAATCCGAAGGCAAGATCTTTGTTGAAAAGAATGGAACATTTCTAGAGAAGGAGTTTCTCTCGAAAGAAGTGAGTGGGAGTAAAGTAGAACTTGATGAGGTAACCGTACCTTCTCTCGAATTGGAAAGTAGCACATCAGAGAAAACCGTTCCTGTGATGCCTACACCAACTAGAGAGGAAGCTAATGATGATGATCATGACACTGCGGATCGAGTTACCACATAACCTCATAGGTCAACCAGAACTAGATCTGCACCAGTGTGGTACGGGAATCCTGTACTGGAAGTCATGTTACTGGTAAAGGCGAACCTACGAACTATGAAGAAGCTATGATGAGCCCAGATTCTGACAGATGGCTTGAGGCCATGAAATCTTAGATAGGATCCATGTATGAGAACAAAGTGTGGACTTTGGTGGATTTGCCCGATGATCGGCAAGCCATAGAGAATAAATGGATCTTCAAGAAGAAGACTGACACTGATGGTAATGTTACTATCTATAAAGCTCGACTTGTCGCAAAAGGTTTTCGACAAGTTCAAGGAATTGACTACGACGAGACTTTCTCACCCGTAGCGATGCTTAAGTCCGTCCGAATCATGTTAGCAATTGCCACATTTTATGATTATGAAATCTGGCAAATGGACATCAAAACTGCATTCCTTAATGGATATCTTAAAGAAGAGTTGTATATGATGCAACCAGAAGGTTTTGTCGATCCTAAAGGTGCTAACAAAGTGTTCAAGCTCCAGTGGTCCATCTATGGACTGGTGCAAGCATCTCGGAGTTGGAATATATGCTTTGATGAGGTGATCAAAGCATATGGTTTTATACAGACTTTCGGTGAAGCATGTATTTACAAGAAAGTGAGTGGGAGCTCTGTAGCATTTCTGATATGATATGTCGATGACATATTGTTGATTGGAAATGATATAGAATTTCTGGATAGCATAAAAGGATACTTGAATAAGAATTTTTCAATAAAAGACGTCGGTGAAGCTGCTTATATATTAGGCATCAAGATCTATAGGGATAGATCGAGACGCTTAATAGGACTTTCACAAAGCACATACCTTGACAAGATTTTGAAGAAGTTCAAAATGGATCAGTCAAAGAAAGGGTTCTTGCCTGTGTTACAAGGTGTGAAGTTGAGTAAGACTCAAAGCCCGACCACGGTAGAAGATAGAGAGAGAATGAAAGTCATTCCCTATGCCTCAGCCATAGGTTCTATAAAGTATGCCATGCTGTGTACCAGACCTATTGTGTACTTTGCCATGAGTTTGGCAAGGGGGTACAATAGTGATCCAAGAGTGGATCACTGGACATTGGTCAAAATTGTCCTTAGGTGCCTTAAGAGGACTAAGGAAATGTTTCTCGGTTATGGAGGTGATAATGAGTTCGTCATAAAGGGTTACGTCGATGCAATCTTTGACACTAATCCAGATGACTCTAAGTCTCAATCTGTATACATATTGAATGTGGGAGCAAATTAGCTAGAGTAGCTCCATGCAGAGCATTGTAGACATAGAAATTTGCAAAATACATACGGATCTGAATGCGGCAGACCCATTGACTAAACTTCTCTCACAAGCAAAACATGATCACACCTTAGTACTCTTTGGGTGTTAATCACATGGCGATGTGAACTAGATTATTGACTCTAGTAAACCCTTTGGGTGTTAGTCACATGGCGATGTGAAGTATCTGTGTTAATCACATGGCGATGTGAGCTACATTATTGACTCAAGTAAACCCTTTGGGTGTTGGTCACATGGCGATGTGAACTATTGGTGTTAATCACATGGCGATGTGAACTAGATTATTGACTCTAGTGCAAGTGGGAGACTGAAGGAAATATGCCCTAGAGGCAATAATAAAGTTGTTATTTTATATTTCCTTATTCATGATAAAGGTTTATTATTCGTGCTAGAATTGTATTGATCGGAAGGTTAAATACATGTGTGAATACATAAACAAATACCGTGTCCCTAGTGAGCCTCTACTAGACTAGCTCGTTGATCAAAGATGGTTAAGGTTTCCTAACCATAAGACATGAGTTGTCATTTGATAACAGGATCACATCATTAGGAGAATGATGTGATGGACAAGACCCATCTGTTAGCTTAGCATAATGATCGTTCAGTTTATTGCTATTGCTTTCTTCATGTCAAATACATATTCCTTCGACTATGAGATTATCCAACTCCCTGATACCGGTGGAATACCTTGTGTGCTATCAAATGTCACAACATAACTGGGTGATCATAAATATGCTCTACAGGTATCTCTGAAGGTGTTTGTTGAGTTGGCATAGATCGAGATTAGGATTTGCCACTCCAAGTATCGGAGAGGTATATCTGGGCCCTCTTGGTAATACACATCATAAGATTGCAAGCAAATGACTAAGGAGTTGGTCACGAGGTGATGTATTACGGAACAAGTAAAGAAACTTGCCGGTAACAAGATTGAACTAGGTATGAAGATACCGACGATCGAATCTTGGGTAGGTAACATACCGATGGACAAAGGGAATTACATATGTTATCATAACGGTTCGATCGATAAAGATCTTCGTATAATATGTCGGAGCCAATATGGGCATCCAGGTTCCACTATTGGTTATTGACCGGAGAGGTGTCTCGGTCATGTCTACATAGTTCTCAAAGCCGTAGGGTCCGCACGCTTAACGTTCGTTGACGATATAGTGTTATATGAGTTATATGATTTGGTGACCGAATGTTGTTCGGAGTCCTAGATGAGATCACAGACATGACGAGGAGTCTCGAAATGGTCGAGATGTAAAAAATGATATATAGGACGATGGTATTCGGATATCGGAAGAGTTTCAGAGTGCACCGCGTAGTCATCCGGTCACCGGAAGGGGTTCGGACACCCCCGGTAAGTGTATGGGCCTAATGGGCCAAAGGGGGGACAGACCAACCCCTGGTGCGGCCCTTCTTTGGATAGTAGGCCCTAAGGGGAAGAAAGGAGGGAGGGCTAGCCCCTCCTACCTTTCCCTCTCATGTGAGAAAGGAAAGCGGGGGGCACCCTCCCCTGCCTTTCCTCCGCACCTATATAAGGCAGGGGCGCGGCTTGGGAGGGACTCCAAGTAGGATTCCTCGTACTTGAGCGCCTCCTTTGGCTGCTCCTCCCTCTCTCCCACCTATATATATATGTGGGAAGGTGGCGCCTAGCAAGGACACAACATTGTCTTAGCCGTGTGCGGCGCCCCCGTCCACCGTTTACTCCCTCGGTCATATTTTCGTAGTGCTTAGGCGAAGCCCTGCGGAGATCACTTCACCATCACCGTCACTATGCCGTCGCGCTGACGGAACTCATCTACTACCTCGACGTCTTGCTGGATCAAGAAGGCGAGGGATGTCATCGAGCTGAACGTGTGCAGAATGCAGAGGTGTCGTGCGTTTGGTACTTGATCGGCTGAAGCGTGAAGAAGTTCGACTACATCAACCGTGTTGTGAAATGCTTCTGCTTACGGTCTACGAGGGTACATAGATACACTCTCCCCCTCATTGCTATACATCTCCATGGATAGATCATTGCGTGTGCGTAGATTTTTTTTTTGTTTTCCATGCAACGATTCCCAATAGTACTAGTTACACGATACCGGCGAAGGGGGAAAACATCCGAAGGGGTCTTCACGGCAGTGCTAGTGGTGAACTATCGCAGTACTACACGATACCGGCGAAGGGGGAAAACATCCGAAGGGGTCTTCCCGGCAGTGCTAGTGGTGACCTATCGCAGTACTACACGATACCGGCGAAGGGGCGAAACATTCGGAGGGGTCTTTCCGGTAGTGCTAGTGGTGACCTACCAGCGAAGGGGTAAACATCCGGACAGATGTTAGAGATGGGCAGAGACAGGGGGGACGAGCAGGAGCGGCTACGACCAAGGAAAAACTTCATGAAAATGCGGTGGTGGCCGGGCCGGGCGGGTTTTCTTCTTTCTCCTCCATTTTTTATTTGGTTTTCTTTTCCTTCTTCATTTTTTTCCTTTGATTTTTCTTCTATGTTTGTTTTCGTTTTCACTCTACATTTTCGTACATATCAAAAACAACGAAAACGAACATTTTTCAAATACTTTCTCAACTTTGTTTTGTTCTTCTCCATATTTTGTTTGGTTTTCTTTTTGCTTCTCCATTTTTTTGGTTTTCTTTTCCTTCTTATTTTTTTCCTTTATTTTTACTTATGTTTGTTTTCGTTTTCACTCTACATTTTCGTACATATCAAAAACAACGAAAAGTAAAATTTTGACCGAAATTAAATTTGGAATTATATTAGGTCTCTTATTAATTTCAGAATTTGGTAGTTTTCTTAAATCTTTTCATTTATATTTTAGTAACAGTAGGAAATAATTTCATAATAAAAATTTGCCCTAAAATAATTCTTTTAATAGCATTTTCAACCTTTGAAATACTTCTGTTGCACTAAAATTATTTTAAATAATTCATTAAAAATTCCACAAAAAATTATGAGGAGTCATGTGACGCCTATAGATCACTTTTATGCAAAAATCTATCATGGTATTTTGAAATGGAAGTGGTGTGGAGCTCCATAGTGGATCAATCCAAGATTTGATGGTGTACCAAATTCTTTTTATGGAGAACCCACACTTGAACAACATTTCTATTCATCCATTTAACATCCATCTATGTAACATTTTTATTCATCCATCATTCTAACATACATCAATATAACATCTATCCATCTACATATCCATCTAACATTCATCTACACACAAAAATACATAAATCCATCAAACATTCATCGACACACAAAAAATACATAAATTCATCTAACATCCACATGTCTGCACAAATCCATCTAAAATTCATCTATCTACATCGATCCATCTAGATAGCAAGCGGCGGCGGCTCGCAACTGGAGTAGTGCAGAGCAGCCACAGGCGGCGTTAATAGTAGTGGCAGCAGCCCCGCCACGGGAGCAGAGCAGTGTCGTGTGGGATGAGACCGGAGAGGGACAGGAGGAGGGTATACCTAATGGGCAATCGACGACGGTGAGCGACCGGCCATGCGGCGAGGACGGCAGCATCAAAGGCGCGGGCGAAGGGCTTGGGCTGGGGACGGCAGAGTCGAGCGTGCGGACAAGGCATGGACGACCACCGGAGCGGAGAGGATCAGGCGACGGCGGGTCAGGCGTGGACGACCACTGGACCGGAGCGGATCAGGGTAGCACTACAGGAATCAGCTTCTTTGCCGTCTGCCATGGCAGACGGCAAAGGCATGAATGGCGGTCGGCAAAGCTCTTTGCCGACTGCTAGCTGTCGGCAAACAGTCCGGCTCAATTCCTGCCGGTAAAGGCCTTCTTTGCCGTCTGCTTCAGAGAAGCGGACGACAAAGGTTTATGCCGTCAGCCGTTTGCGGCCAGCAGACGGCAAAGAGCATAGACGGCAGTGAGGTGAGGTGGGAGCCGTTAGGGGTTAACGGCGTGCTTTGCCGTCAGCCGGCAGACGGCAAAGAGGCTAAGGTCTTTGCCGTCTGCTGGCGGACGGCAAAGAGCCCAAATAGGAGTCACTGGGAAGCTGCCACGTGGCCTTATTTGCCGTCTGCTAGCTGTCGGCAAAGGGATTTGAATCTTTCCCGTCTGCCAGCAGTCGGCAAAGACCTTAGCCTCTTTGCCGTCTGCCAGCTGACGGCAAAGTGCCCAAATAGGCAACCCAGTGTTCCCAGGTTGCACAGGTAGCTGCCACGTGGCCTTCTTTGCCGACTGCTAACTGTCGGCAAAGCTCTTTGCCGACTGCTAGCAGACGGCAAAGAGCCTATATAACCCCTGTTTTTAATTGAATTCATTCAATTTGAAGAAATTCATAGATATACACAGATATACATATATACACAACAAGCATATCCAACAAATATTTCACAAGTCCAACATATATCCATATGACATAAGAAGTTCCAACAACATATCCATAGTGACATACACATCCAAACAAGTTCCCAAACATGTTTTCATAAACAAAAAGGAAGCACAAGGAGAATATATGAGTCCATCAATGCAAGCTTCCTCATCTCAAGCAAATCTGCAAATTGGGAAAGATGAAAGTAGAAGAAGAAGAAGAAGAGGAAAAGAAGAAGAAGAAAAAGAAGAAGGAAATAAGAAGAAGATTTTATATTCTCTTTCTTTCTCTCTCCCCTCTTCTTTATCTTCTTCTTTCCAACAAATGTAGTTAAAAAAGCCAATTTAGAGCTAAGACTAGGTAAATAGGTCATTTTGAGATAAGCTAAGTTCAATGTATCAATTGGAGCTAACCTACGTAAACTTGGTCATTTTGGAGCAAGCTAAGTTAAATGGATCATATTGAAGCTAACCTAGGTAAACTTGGTCATTTTTGAGCTAACCTACGTAAAAATGTCATTTTTTGCTATGCTAGGTAAAATGCTAAGTGTGTAGGTCAATTTAGAGCTAACTTAGGTAAATAGGTCATTTTGGAGCAAAGGGGTAAAAGGATCATATTGTAGCTAACTTAGGTAAACTTGGTCTTTTTGGAGCTAACGTAGGTTAAATGGATCATATTGGAGCTAACATAGGTAAACTTGGTCATTTTGGAGCTAACCTGGCTAATTAGGCCATTTTTGACATTACTAAGCTTATTGTGTCATTTTAGAGGACAACAAGCTAAGTATATGACATTTATGAGGTTAGCAAGGTTATTATGCCATTTACGAATAAAAACAAGTAAGAGGAGGAGGAAAGAAGAAGAAGAAGAAGAAGAATAAGAAAAGAAGAAGAAGAAGAAAAGAAGAAGAAATGTTCTTCTTCTTCTCTTCTTCTTATTCTTTTCTCCTTCTTCTTCTTCTTCTTCTCTGCTTCTCTCCTATCCTTCTTTTCTTCCTATTCCTTGATTTTCTTCATTTATTATGTCATTTGTGGATAAATAGGCTAAATTATGTCATAAATGGGCTAAATAGGCTAAGCAAGAGGAGGGGAAAGAAGAAGAAGAAGAAGAAGAATAATAATAATAAGAAAAGAATAATATAAGAAAAGAAGAAGAATAAGAAAAGAAAAGAAAGTCTTCTCTATTCTTCTTCTTCTTATTCTTCTTCTTCTTCTTCTTCTTCTCTTCCTATTCCTTCTTTTCTTCCTATTCCTTGATTTTCTTCATCTTATTATGTCATTTGTGGACTAAATAGGCTAAATTATGTCATAAATGGACTAAATAGGCTAAATAAGAGGAGGAAAAGAAGAAGAAGAAGAAGAAGAAGAATAAGAAAAGAAGAAGAAGAAAAGAAGAAGAAGAGTTCTTCTTCTTCTTTTCTTATTCTTCTTCTTCTTCTTCTTCTTCTTCTCTTCCTATTCCTTCTTTTCTTCCTATTCCTTGATTTTCTTCATCTTATTATGTCATTTGTGGACTAAATAGGCTAAATTATGTCATAAATGGACTAAATAGGCTAAATAAGAAGAAAAATACAGTTATCACGGAGGTGAAGGACCGGTCGGGGCTGCGCCAGTGCCAGACTGAGGTGAAGGGCCGGTCGGGGTTCCACCAAGGCCAGACGGAGAAGCATCGGTTGATGCTTGTCGGGAAGCATTCTACACCAAAGATCATTTCCAATGTCTCGTTAGCATGATGCAACATAAATGTGAATACTAGTAACTAACGACCATTCAAATCAAACTCACCGTGGTCGCCGAAGCAATCTGGGGCATCGGCGGAGGGGTCTGACCGCTTTTCTCGCACATGCTCTACACATTTGGTTCTCACGAGTTAGTCATATTAGTTAGTAATGGAACAAACATTATGTGCATGATTTGGCTAATATGCAGGAGAAACGTACCACCAAGATGTCGTATACGGCCCGGTTTTGAGCGTCGTTCCGGTTCCTCTCCTCCTCCAACAGCCTGGCCGTCCTCTCCTCCAGCTCCCTCTCCCTCTCCTCCGCCTGCCTTCTTGCCGCCTCCAAAAGCGTCTGCGTGTTTGCTCTCTCTTTCTCAAGAGCAGCCTGCAACACACCACTCCTCGTTAGCATTGTAATCATCGACGGACGCACACACAATGTAATGGATAGGAAAGGTATCCGAGTCTGTATAACTAACCGCCATGGTGAGCTCCGATGGCCGTGCACGAGGCATTATCTCAGGATCAGAGCTACTCTGGCGCTTCTTGATCTGTGTGAGAGTCTTAGGACAACGTATCAGTCCATCACCAATGGCTATCGAGCCATGGGACCTCCCACCACCAGATATCATAACCAGCTCTGTATCAAAAGGATCCTTGCTCGGGTTAAAGTCCTCCCCTTTCCTTGCCTTCCCCTCGTCTCTGTACCTCACAAGCTTGTTGCGGGAGGAGATGTTGGTGAAGGTCTCTGGATGATCTAGGTCAGACTCCGAGAATGCCTTGGCCTTCTTGTACGGGGCACTATGGGCCATGCCATAGAGGTCGAACAGACTTGGCACGGGCTTCTTGTTGTGGTGCGACTGAGAGAGAGGAACAAAATATTAGTCAAGGGCTCAAGCTAGCATGAAGATTGAAATTGCTATGTAAATAAGGTCATTTTGGAGCTAAGTAAGGTTATTATGTCATTTTTGAGGAAAAAAAGCTAAGTTTAGGTCATTTTGGAGGTAACCAAGATTATTATGCCCATTTTGACCAAACTATGCTAATTATGTCATTATTGAGCTATCCAAGGTAGTTATGCCTTTTTTTAGCTAACTAAAGCATATTTAGGCATTTTATAGAGCTATCTTAGGTTATTATGTCATTTTAGAGCTAATTATGTCATAAATTAACAAGCTAAGATTATTTTACGTCATTATTGAGCTATCAAAGGTAGTTATGCAATTTTTTAGCTAACTAAAGCATATTATGTCATTTTAGAGCTAATTATGTCATAAATGAACGAGCTAAACTAAGTTTAGGTCATTATTGAGCTATCCAAGGTAGTTATGCCATTTTTTTAACTAAGTAAGCATTATTGAGCTATCCAAGGAAAAATGCTATCATGTAGAATGAAATTGCATGAATCATGAAGCAAACCACATACCCAGTGACCCCCGTACTCAAACAGGTCGGAGCTCCCTTGATGGTGTGGCACACCAACCATTTGGGCACGCTTATCCTTGGCCCTTTGGTGTTCGACTAGCCATTTGGGAGAGCACCACTCATCCACCAACGCCTCCCAACAGTCCATCCTATCCGCACACCATCTCGGGGGCACCTAAGTTAGTCAAGAGAAATTTCAGTGCTACGCCTACGAATCAAATCAAGAGAACTAAGTTCAAGGCCTTAAGAATAGGTAATTACCAGCATGTACTTCTCCTTAGTCAGAAACTTGCCGCGACACTTCTTCTTCGCCCTCCTAATACCCTTCGAGGCGTAGTAGTCTCGAACGGCCTGCAGCCGAGCCTCGTGCCGTAAGTTCTTAAGTAGGCGCTTGCACTCGACTTCGACAACCGAAGCCGCAGCCTCCTGCTCTCCATCTGAAATCCTGTAGAAGGTCTGCAGTCAAACAAGACAACGCTGATTAGTAAAATCACTACGTACTGTTGATCTTTAATTCTGTAAAGGAGAAATTACCCAGAACCGACGGAACACAATGTCGGCCACCGTCTCGCATTCGACACCGGCGACCATCTCCCCCGGCGGGGCCGGGGCAGCCTCGTACAGCTCCCAGCTAAGTGCTAGCTGTGGAACCTGACCCTCACCGGGCAACGTGACCCACCCAGGGAAGTGCTGCCGGCAAAGCACACCAAGGACCTGGTTGGGCCTGCGGACACCACGGGGGTGTACCCAGCCCCTGCAGTATGTCAAGGCCAATGCATTAGATATTAATTTGAAGAAACATGAAGGCAAAAGGTTAAAAAAGAGTAAATTCACTTACTTCAACCCATTAGGCTGTATCAACCACCTCTGGTCGGGGGTCGTCGGCACGGGCGGGAGCTTTGTACCGCCACGCTGGTAGACCTTCTTGCCCTTGTCAACCATCTTGCCCTCGCTGTAGCTATCATCAGAGAAGGTGTCCTCGCTATCATCAGTAGGGCCACTAGCATCCGGAGTCTCGTGCGAAGAAGACTCCGGGACTGGAGTCTTCTGGGACGAAGACTCTGGGACCGGACTCACGTGGGGCGACGGAGAGGTGCCCAGAGTCTGGTGGCACGAAGGATCAGCGACCCCAGTCTGGTGGGGCGAAAGATCCACGACCCGAGTCTGGTGGCGCGAAGGAGAGGCGACCCCAGTCTGGTGGGGCGAAGGATCCGCGACCCGAGTCTGGTGGGCCGAAGAATCGACGACCGGAGGCTCATGGACCGGAGTCCGAGATAGGTCCACGTCAGACGGAGCGGTCCTGTGGTCGGGTGAATCAGCTAGGGGTGGCGGCGAGGAAGGCGTAGCAGCCTTCCTACCTCTCCCGCTGCCACGTCCACCTCTAGCAGCCTTCTTCGTCCTCCCCCGACCTCTGCCGGCCGAAGAAGAAGGGCCCGCCGGTGCTGACTGCATACTGTCTAGCAGCGCTCTCCGGAGGGGGTGGGCTGGAATAATGGAAGCACCCCTCCCAGGAGCGCTCGCACGAGGCTCGGAGCGCTCTGGACCCTTGCCCACCATCCTGTCAACACCTGCAATGACAAAAAGTAAACGACATTAGTATAACATAAAAAAATTGAATAACTGACATGAATACTATGTATATAATTTAAGAGTATCATCATCATGAACATAATAAAAAATTGAATACCTGACATTACTAATATTACTCTGAATCGTCTATATATGCTCCGGGATCATTAAATGCATCATCATCATCACTATCAGTGATGAGCTCATCATCATCATTAATAAATGCATCAACATGTGGAAGGCCTCCTTTACGTAATTGTTCAAGCATTGAAAGGTCATCTGCAGCAGTAACTTCTTCTTGTTCCGGCTCTTCTTGTTCCGGCTCAGGGGTGAAGTCGGATTCACTATCGCTGTCTACTTCAATGTTCAGGGTACATTTGAGCGTTCTGAAATGTTTTTTGGAAAAGACGTGTTTCTTGGAAGAATTCTCCTTCGTCATATGTGTCTTGGTCATAATCCTCTTCATTGGGGGGAGGGTGGTCTAACACGTGGCGGCACTTCATAAACGACATCCCAACCACTGAGATTTGAATCACTTTGACAGGCCCCACGTTAGATAGAAAAACTTGGTTGCCTGTGAGCCGTTAATATAGACATCGGAACATCCAAATGGGTGCTTTGTTTGATTTCGACTAGCCCTATATGTTCATGAGTCCTTCTAGTATCCTTCGGCTGGAACCATAACATCTGAAGACTACGACGTTTGTGGGTTTTCACCATAGAATTGAAGTTCATAAATTGCTTCAACTCTTCCATAATACCAATACCTCCTTCGCCGATAGCAGAGACACAACACATTTGTAGACTTTCGGTCGGCCATAGTAGCTCTTTGCCATAGGTACGAAAGCGATACCCGTTGATGTCGTATTTGTCAATGAATGGACCTATAGTCAAAACCATTAGCTACTTGTCTCAATTCGGCATCCATAATCTCTGAATTAGCCTACAAGTTTTATACGAAAGATTGTTGCATTAGTCGCAAATTAGCCAAAGAAATGAAATGGTCTAATGGAAATTACCGTTTGTTTGAACCAAGAGATGAAACCGGATAGGCGCCTCCTTGCTTTGCGAGAAGCTCATACTCTTCGATGGAATCCTTTTGTATCACTGCACCATACGGAATATGGCGACGTATCGACTGCACAATATCCCCGGAATAAGAGCAGTTCAAAGGAATTAGAAATTGCGAAACAATGTACGGAGATCTTACTCGATGTACGGCCGCACTTCTGTTAGGTTGTTTGAAGAGATACACGCGAAATGGTCCGCCATTCTTCCACACCCGGTACTGGTTCCCACCACTGGCTGGTGCAAGATCCCCTTTGAATAGGCTGAGGTTGGATTGACCCTTTTTAGGTCGTCAGCATTGTACCGAGGCTTCGGATTATGCAATGACGATTTTGGCTTCGTAGTGTGCTGTCACGAAGTTTGCCGCCGCTCTCATTGATGAATGCCCTCGGCCATCGATGCTTCAATTCTACGTTTTGTTTTAACATTTTGCTCGAAGCGTCTTCTACATTCTCTCAGTTGAGTAGCACCAACGATTTTGCACGGGCCCTCCCAATCTTGCCTCGGTCGGGAGATGCAAATCAAGTGCTGCATTGGATTAAACATGCTCGGCAGAAAGATTTCTCTAACTTGCAGATCAACTCCGGTGCCAACTGTTCCATTCTTTCTCTCCGAGGAGGCCAGGCGATAGTTCTAGTACGCACAAAGAACACGGAAGAATAGCTCTCTCTCCCAGTACTAGCCATTCATCCCTCAGGGATGAAGCCACGCAACATCACCCGCTTATCCGCTAATCCATATGTGCCAATCATGACTTTTTAGACCAATTTTCAATTTTTCAGACTCCGCTCCCCTCTTTAGATTTGCTGGCATACCCATCGGGAACATCAACTGCATTTTCACCCCAAAATAATTTCCCTCATCTGGCCTTCCAATATTGAACCATGCCTTTGGCTTCGTGAAGTCCGCTTTCCTTTCGGATCTTGCATGTTTGTAACGGTCTTCACATAGCTCCTCTTGATCGACTCTAGCCTTAGGATTATCCTTTGACTTCCCCTCTATGCCGACAATGTGCCAAAAATGGCTTCGGTGATGTTCTTTTCCGGTGTGCATCACGTCGATGTTGTGTGGGCAAAGGAGGTCTTTAAGTAAGGGCAGATCCCATAAGCATGTCTTGTGAGTCCAGGCTTGTTCCTTATTATACCCTTGAAATACCCTGGACCACTGGATCTGGCTCGAGAGCGTTTAACTGATCTAGGGTTTGTTGGCCTGTCACCGCAGGTGGTGCAGAGTGTTTTGACAACTCTACCTTTCATGAAGTTCTCTTGTCTTTCCTGAAACTTATGGTGAGGATCCAGAAACGGTCTATGCAAGTCAAAGCAACTATACTGTGCCCTGCGGTCAGCCAACGAAAATCAAGAGCTCCCTTGCATGTGGGGGCACGGAACCTTCCATGCACACACACCAGCCAACGAATAGCGCATACGCCGCAAGTCATGCGTCGAGTACATGTACCAGGCACGCATTATGAAGTTCTGTTTGCTAAAGGCGTCGTATGTCTTGACCCATTATCCACAGCTTCTTGCAATTCGTCCTTAAGCGGCTGCATTGTACACATTCTATTCTTTCCCCGGATGTTGGGCCCTGGAATTATCAACGTCAGGAAAATGTTCTTTCTTTGCATAATCTGTCCGGGGGGAGATTGAGTGGAATGACAAACACGGGCCAACAAACTGTATTGGGTTGCCGTCTGACCATACACATACTGAACTCACAGCGACATCCGTGCTGACGGCGACTCGAGGATGCCTTGGATCTGCCGTTTTTTTCTATGTAATGCATCGAAGCGCTCCACGCTTCACCCATCCGATTGTGCACCATCATCACATTCCCATCTGCATCACTTCGGTCTTTTGCCCGTTTTGTGCCATGTCATATGTCTGGCCGTCTCTTTGACCATGAAAAGACGTTGAGTCTTTGGTACGATTGGCAAATACCGAAGAACATTAACGGGTATTTTGCTCTGCGTCTTCTCACCCATACCATTGTCTACCACAACATACCTGATGACTCGCAATGGGACAATAGTTCAATCCTCATACGTGGGGCCTAAATAAGACACAATCCTTTCTCACAGGCATGTATCTTCTCATAGGGCATCTTAAGAGCACGGAGGATTTGGTCTGCTGTACAGGTTGTAGGTAGCACATGGCCTTGTTAGAAATCGTCCGAATACTGTCATCATCGCGTCGTAGCATTCTCTACCCAAGTTGAACTGAGCCCTTCAAAGCATGATTTGTGAGAGATGCATCCAGACAAGCTCAGTGTGCTCGTGAGAGGACGTTTTGAGGACTCCAACATTTCGTGTAAGGCCTTTGCAGATTCCTCCATCTCCTCGTCCGAGTCCCGAGCATCGTCAAAGTCTTGCACCATGTCTTCTCCATCGCGGTACCATGCTCGTCAGTGTGACGACGAACCACCTCATGTCTGGCACGTTGGGCAGACTCACCATGAATGTCCAGACGTCGTTAACCAGGCGTAAAACCAACTTCTGCAGGTGTTTCTCATTTCACTCGTCCCTCTTATTAAAGTTGTCGCACCGGACACAGGGGCACCACAGCTACTCTGGCTTTTAGCAATGCGGCTCTAACAAACTCTTTGGTTTTGTTAACCATTCACCCGTTCCAAACTTTCTGACTAGTGTAACCGGTGTACATCCACGCACGCACTCATATTGACTTCCTACTAGACAGCAATAATATATACATCATTAAGCAAACCATATCCATTAGTTAATGGAGTTTTGCAGTTCTATTACGTCCATGCAACCTACATGCTAATAGGTAAAGATAGGTCCTAATCCACCCGAGTATGTTGTAGATTGAGTCGTTTTCCCATGCTCTGCTCCGGATACCGCGAAATTTCGGCAGCACCTCCCCGCTGTTCTCCTGATACACGTCTCGGCAATAAGCAGAGAGGATGTGTACCCGGAGACAACAGGAGGCACTGACGAAATTCTGCATCGGATCCGGAGCAGAGCATATAGAAAACGAACCCAATCTACACATACTCGGGCTGTCCATGGATAACGTTGGACAATTCGAAAGAATCACGATTATAAATATGCAAATGCATGCATATTTATGATGTAACCCTTTCGAACGGGAGACGCATAGTGGTTACGCATCATGATGACGGACACCTATAGCTAGCTAGTTTCATTGGCACGAAACGCGAATAGAGCAAATGTAGGGGGGAGAGGAGATGTCATTTGTGCTCACACAGGAAAGCAGGGGCGGAGCTCGTCGAACGCACGGGAGAGGTCGTCAAACACCACACCCTTGCAGCGACGAAACAACTGCACATTTTAAATCACCTTATACAACAAATATATATGATGTTTTGCATAACAAATCGGAAATATAACGACCTAACTCATAATTCACAAATATATGACCCCGTCGGGGTCGGGGTCGGGGCAGGGTTCGGGGTGTGGTGTCAGGGTGTAGGTGTCGATCGGATGTCAGGATGTCGTATGTCGGGGTCGATCAGGGTGTCGATCAGGGTGTCGGGGTCAGGTGGTCAGGTGAAATTTCATAAGAAGACATAAACATCAAGTGAACAATTAACATTGTCCAAAGTTGAAAACTTGCTACTACGACGAGGTAAAGTTCCTTTGCGAAATCTATAGTCTTGAAGAGCGATATATAGCATCATCATCAACCTTTGCAAATATTTCTCGCTCAGTAATTATTTGGTCAGTAGCAACAACGATAAGCGTACTGCAGTAGCAAATACTAACATTATAGCACAGAATCAAAATGTTCAATCTACACAAAATTTTAACAACACACAGCAAGGCAGTAGCATGTCAGTGTAGCACAATGCACATGCACATTATCCTGTCTGTGAGTGAGTGAGTCTGTCCATTACCAATCGCGCTCTTCAGTGCGGCTACGGCTCGCGGCAGACGGCGTGGCGGACAGGCAGAGTCGCGGGAGACCAGGCAAGGGAGGCCGGAGCCTGGAGCAGAGCCGGCGTGCAGAGCAGTAGACCGCAGCCCGCAGAGGAGAGCCGGAAAGGGAGAGCGGCGGAGCGGCGGCGTCAGTGGCGGAGGCGCGGAGCCGGCGAGCACCGGAGGGGCAGCGCAGTGGAGGAGGGGAGGGGGGCGCGTGGTGGAGAGGGGAGGGGGCCCGTGGTGGAGGGGGGAGGGGGGGTGCGGGGATGGAGGGGAGGGAGGGAGGGGGGCGGGGTAGGGAGGAAGGAGGGGGCGGCGGTGGAGGGAGGGAGGTGAAGGGGGACGTCGGTGGAGGGGGAGGAGGGAGGCGGCGGTGACGGGTAGGGGGGACTCGGCGTGGGGTGGGAGAGGGGGGGGCGGCGTCGGCGGTGGAGTGGGAGTGGGGCGGCGGCGGCCTGTGCGGGAGGGGGCGGCGGCGGCGGCCTGCGCGGGAGGGGGCGGCGGCGGCGGCGGCCTGTGCGGGAGGGGGCGGCGGCGGCGGCCTGCGCGGGAGGGGGCTGCGGCGGCGGCGGCGGCCTGCGCGCGTGCGGGAGGCAGAGGGTGGGGAGGCGGGAGAAAGAGATGGAGGAGGGCGCGCGCGCGGGGGGCCAAATTAACCCCCCGCATTGCCGTCTGTTTTTTTTTCTCTTTGCCCTCTGCTGGCGGACGGCAAAGAATTCTTTGCCGTCCGCCAGCAGACGGCAAAGAGGATGACCGTTAGACGGCCACCGCCGTGAAACTGTGGGCCCCTCTTACCTCTTTGCCGTCTGCTGGCAGACGGCAAAGAAGTGGCCCGTGTGACCTACCCAGTGCAGTACCCCCGTGGGGTCCACTTTGGACTTTGCCGTCTGCTGGCGGATGGCAAAGAACTCTTTGCCATCTGCTGGCGGACGGCAAAGAGCTCGCAGATGGCAAAGACCCTGTTTGCCATCAGCTGGTTCTTTGCCGTCTGCTTTGAGAAGACAGACGGCAAAGAGCCTCTTTGCCATCAGCTGGCAGACGGCAAAGAGATGGCAGATGGCAAAGACCCAGATTCCAGTAGTGTAGCCTGGCGGCGTGGTTCGATCTGTTCTCTTGGGCAGTTGCTGGAACCGGGAATCGACTAAGTGCTATGTATATATGCTAGACCTTTAGTCCTGATTTCAGCCATGTTCCGGGACTAAAAGGCACTTTCGGGCAGCCCAAATTCAGCGCGGGAGGAGGACCTTTAGTCCCGGCTGGTGGTGGCAACCGGGACTAAAGGTCTTTTTCCAGTTTTTTTTGTTTGTTGCTCCTTTTTTTTATTTTTGTTTCTACTTACACGCAATATTTATAGTTTTTGAGTGAATCCTTTTGCTTTAGGTCACAACAATTATAAACTTTCTGTTAGTGCCAGTAGTTTTCAAATTTGAATAGTTTAAATTTGAATTCTTTGAAATTTGTGTGAATCACTAGTTTGTGAATAACTTTAGTTTAAAAACAGATTTTTGAGTGATTCTTTTTCCTGCTGTTTAATATTAGTGTATTTTATCAGTATGTCCAATTTGGTAATTTTTAGGTTATTTTAAATAGGTGTTTTAGTCAAAAACAGATTTTGTTTAGCTCTTTTAGTTTTATACCCTCATTTGTTTTAAATATTTTAGTTTATGTTTTCTTGTTATTCTTTTGCTAAATCAAATTATATTTCCGTTAGTCAACATGAGGAGTTTTAATTTTTACCACATTGCCAGATGGTCATGAGCATCACCCACATCAAGTGGCACAAGTTGGAGAACAAATTAACTTGATCAAAGCTTGTCAAAACCATTTCTTCCCATTACTCGGGTTTGAAATATTTCAAAAGCTTTGATCAAGTTAAACTGTGAACCTATTTTTATTCACATTCTTAATTTTTCCAGTTAATACATCACCTTCATGTAACTGCAGTGATTCTAGATCAAAGGCATCATCAGAATAGTTGTCTCCCATATCTATGGCTTTCAACCCAGAATCTAAGGTGCAAAATATTCGGTTATATCTTGTATATGCCGAACATTTACTTGAACAATCCTACCATCTGATATGTTGTCCTCAGTTTCACCAGAAAGCAAACATAACTCATCATCTGGACTTGGCTCGGCATAAAGGTTCCTCCGATCAGAGAAATCACACAGTAGCTCCAAATTTATATCATACAATGTTTCTCTCTTATCATCTCCGATGCTTCTGCTCTATTCATCTATGTCAAAATGTTTATGCCAGGTTCATATTAACCTTGTTATTTTACGTGGAGCCCCACCAACCGGGAGTAACCGCGTATGATCAACTTTTCAAAATACATAGTGAAATATTTTGTTTGGACATAATTGCATTGATTAACTCCTACAAAATGTTTCTTCGCGTTTCAAATGCCAAAATGTCAAAACACATATAACCTAACTCTTACAAAGATTCCCTCTGGTTTGTCCGAAGTGGGACTTTCCAGCTATAAGTCCGGAAACTCACTAGAGAAGAAAGTGATGACGGTGAAGCCGGTCACATCCCAGAGTGTGATCTTGGGGTATAAAACTTTTTCTTCGCGTGTGTCCCTTTGCGCCGTAACCATAGACAATCTTCATCATTTAACAGGATGCTTGGGTCAGTCTTCACTATGAAGGGATGAATTTCTTGAAAATTTTCATAATCTTCTGACATGTCTGTCTTGTCCTCCAATCCCACGATGTTTCTTTTCCCTGAAAGAACTATGTGGCGCTTTGGCTCATCGTATGATGTATTCACTTCCTTATCTTTTCTTTTTCTCGTTTTGATAGACATGTCCTTCACATAGAAAACCTGCGCCACATCATTGGCTAGGACGAATGGTTCGTCTGTGTACCCAAGATTGTTGAGATCCACTGTTGCCATTACGTACTGCGGGTCTACCTTTGCCCCGCCTCCTGACAGATTGACCCATTTGCACTGAAACAAAGGAACCTTAAAATCACGTCCATAGTCAAGTTCCCATATCTCCTCTATTTAACCATAATATGTGTCCTTTTTCTTATTGTTGTTTGTTGCATCAAAGCGGACACCACTATTTTGGTTGGTACTCTTTTTATCTTGGGCGATCATGTAAAATGTATTCCCATTTATCTCATACCCTTTGAAAGTCAATATAGTCGAAGATGGTGACTTGGCCAACAAGTACACCTCATTTCCAACAGTGTCGTCATTCATGAAACGTGTTTGCAACCAACCGCCGAAAGTCACCATGTGTGTACATTTAATCCAGGGCTCAGACTGCTCCAGGTTCTTGGAGCGTACAATATCCATGTGTTCCTTGATATACGGAGCCACCAAGGTGGAATTTTGTAGAACTGTGTAGTGTGCTTGCGCCCAAGAATGTCCGTCCCTACATATTACTGAATCCTTTCCTAGCATGAATTTTCCACTCGCTCTCCCCTCATGCCGCGATTCAGGAACACCAAACGACTTAAGGTCAGGAATAAAGTCAACAGAAAACTCAATAACCTCCTCTATTATATGGCCCTTGGAGATGCTTCCTTCCGGCCTAGCAGGGAACTCAATAACCTCCTCTCTTACATATTTCTTTAAGACTCCCATGAACCTCTCAACGGGGAACATTAGTGTGTAGAAATATAGGACCACGAATGGCAATCTCTTCGACTAGGTGAACTAGGACGTGCGTCATGATATTGAAGAAGTATGGTGGGAACACCAATTCGAAACTGACAAGACATTGCACCAAATCATTCTGTAACCTTGGTAGGATTTCTGGATCGATTACTTTCTGAGAAACTGCATTGAGGAATGCACATAGCTTCACAATGGCTAATCGAACGTTTTTGGTAGAAACCCCCTCAATGCAACCGGAAGCAATTGCGTCATAATCATGTGGCAGTCATGAGACTTTAGGTTTTGGAATTTTTTCTCTGCCATATATATTATTCCCTTTATATTCGACGAGAAGCCAGACGGGACCTTCATACTGAGCAGGCATTCAAAGAAGACTTCCTTCTCTTCTTGGGTAAGAGCGTAGCTGTCAGGACCTTGATACTACTTTGGATGCATGCCGTCTTTGTTGTGCATACATTCTTGGTCCTCCCGTGCCTCTGGTGTATCTTTTGTCTTCCCATACACGCCCAAGAAGCTTAGCAGGTTGATGCAAAGATTCTTCATCATGTGCATCGCGTCGATTGCAGAGCGGACCTCTAGGACTTTCCAATAGGTTAGGTCCCAAAATATAGATTTCTTCTTCAGCATGGGTGCCTGTGCGTCGGCCTCATTCGGAACAGATTGTCCAGCAGGACCCTTTCCAAAGATTACTTTTAAATCCTTGACCATATCAAGTATATGATCACCAGTACGGTGGCCAGGCTTCTTCCGGTGACCTGCCTCACCTTTGAAATGCTTGCCTTTCTTTCTTAAGAGATGCTTGATCAGAAGAAATCGACGATGTCCCAGGTACACATTCTTCTTACCTTTATCCAAATATATACTTTCATTTTCATCTAAACAGTGCGTGCATGTTTGTCTGTCCTGAAAGGTTACTAAGAGCAGGCCAATCATTGATGGTTACAAACAGCAACGCACTGTTGGGGAACGTTGCATGGGAAACAAAAATTTTCCAACGCTCACCAAGATCAATCTAGGACATGAACATCTACGAGAGGAGAGATTGGATCTACATACCCTTGTAGATCGCTAAGCGGAAGCATTAAGAAACGCGGTTTATTTAGTCGAACGTCTTCGTGATCCAATCATGATTCGTCCCACGAACATCTTCACGATCCAATCACGATCCGTCCCGCGAACTCCCGATCCAAGTGCCGAACGGACGGCACCTCCACGTTCAACACACGTATGGCTTGATGACGCCTTCATCTCCTCGATCTAGTGAGCGATGGTGAAGTAGTAGCTCGAGTCCTCCGGCAGCACGATGATGTGGTGGCAGTGGTGGTGGCAGAATCTCAGCAGAGCATCGCTAAGCACTACGGAGAGGAAGAGGGATACGAGGGAGAGGAGGGGCTGCACCGTGGCGTAGAAGGGTGCAGCTGCCCTCCCTCTCCTCATCTATATATAGTGGGGAAGGGGGAGAGGGGCCGCCCCTAGGGGATCCCATCTAGGGCCGGCGGCCACTAGAGGGAAACCCTAGATGGGTTTTCCCCCTTAGGTGACTTGGCCCCCAAGCCAAAGGGGTGGGAACCCTAGGGGGCGCCCCCACCTCCTCTGGCAACGTGGGATGGAGTGAGGGGGGCGCACAACCCCTTAGTGGGCTGCTTTGCCCCCTCCCCTTGGCCCATGAGGCCCCCCAACACTTGCCGGGGCCCCCCGAAATCCCTTTCGGTCATGCTCGTCATCACCCGGTACCCCCGAAACAATTCTGGACTCCAATATCCTTCGTCCAATATATCAATCTTCACCTCCGGACCATTTCGGAGTTCCTCGTCATGTCCGGGATATCATCCGGGACTTCGAACAACCTTCGGTAACCACCATAATGAATCAACTATACTTATATCGTCACCAAACATTAAGTGTGTGGACGCTGCGGGTTCGAGAACTATGCAGACATGACCGAGACACCTCTACGGTCAATAACCAATAGCGGGACCTAGATGCCCATATTGGTTCCCACATATTCTACGAATATCTTATCGGTCAAACTCGATTTCAAGGATTCAGCTAATCCCGTATGTAGTTCCCTTTGTCTGTCGGTATGTTACTTGCCTGAGATTCGATCGTCGGTATCTCCATACCTAGTTGAATCTCGTTACCGGCAAGTCTCTTTACTTGTTCTGTAATACAAGATCCCGCGACTAACTCCTTAGTCACATTGCTTGCAAGCTTCTTGTGATGTTGTATTACCTCTCCGTCACACGGAGTGACAAATCCCAGTCTTCATCCATGCCAACTCAACACACATCCTCGGAGATACCTGTAGAGCACCTTTATAGTCACCCAGTTACGTTGCGACGCATGGTGCACACAAGGTACTCCTCCTGTGTCAGTTAGTTGCATGATCTCATGGTCATAGGAACATATACTTGACATGCAGAAAATGATAGCAATAAACTTGACACGATCATATGCTACGTTCATAGTTTGGGTCTTGTCCATCGCATCATTCTCCTAATGATGTGATCCCGTTATCAAAAGACAACTCATGTCCATGGCTTGGAAACGATAGCCATCTTTGATCAACGAGCTAGTCCGGTGGAGGCTTAGTAGGGACATGTTGTTGTCTATGTATCCACACATGTATTTGAGTTTCTGATCAATACAATTCTAGCATGGATAATAAACGATTATTATGAACATGGAAATATGATAATAACTAATTTATTATTGCCTCTAGGGCATATTTCCAATAGTCTCCCACTTGCACTAGAGTCAATAATCTAGTTCACATCACCATGTGATTAACACCCAATGAGTTCTGGGGTTTGATCACGTTTTGCTTGTGAGAGAGGTTTTAGTCAACGGCTCTGCAACATTCAGATCCACGTGTACTTCACAAATTTTATGTCATACTGTAGATGCTGCTACCATGCTCCACTTGGAGCTATTCCAAACGGCTGCTCCACTATACGTATCCGGTTTGCTACTCAGAGTCATCCGGATTGGTGTTAAAGCTTGCATTGACGTAACCCTTTACGCCGAACTCTTTATCACCTCCATAACCGAGAAACTCTACTCAGCGTCATCTAGATTGGTGTTAAAGCTTGCATCGACGTAACACTTTACGCCGAACTCTTTATAACCTCCATAACCGAGAAAAATTCCTTATTCCTCTAAGGATAATTTTGACCGCTGTCCAGTGATCCACTACTAGATCACTCTTGTACCCCCTTGCCAGACATGTGGCAAGGCACATATCAGGTTTGGTACACAGCATGGCATATCATATAGAGCCTATAGCTAAGGCATAGGGGACGACCTTCATCCTTTCTCTTTCTTCTGCCGTGGTCGAGCTTTGAGTCTTACTCAACTTCACACCTTACAACTCAGGCAAGAACTCCTTCTTTCACTGATCCATTTTAAACTCCTTCAAAATCATGTCAAGGTATGTGCTCTGTGAAACTCTTATCAGTCGTATTGATCTATCTCTATAGATCTTGATGCCCAATATATAAGCAGATTTACCCAGGTCTTCCTTTGAAAAACTCCTTTCAAACAACCCTTTGTGCTTTCCAGAAATTATACATCATTTGCGAACAACAATATGTCATCCACATATACTTATCAGAAATGTTGTAGTGCTCCCACTCACTTTCTTGTAAATACAAGCTTCTCCACAAACTTGTATAAACCCAAACACTTTGATCAGCTCATCAAAGCGAATGTTCCAACTCCGAGATGCTTGCTCCAGTCCATAGAAGGATCGCTGGAGCTTGCATACCTTTTAGCATCCTTAGGATTGACAAAACCTTCTGGTTGTATCACATACAACCTTTCCTCACGGAAATCGTCAAGGAAACTTTGTTTTGACATCCATCTGCCAGATTTCATAATTGAAAATGCAGCAATTGTTAACATAATTCCAGCAGACTTTAGCATCGCTATGAGTGAGAAAGTCTCATCATAGACAACTCCTTGAACTTTTCAGCAACTTCTTTGCGACAAGTCGAGCTTCACTAATGGTGACATTACCATCAGTGTTTGTCTTCTTCTTAAAGATCCATTTATTCTCAATGGCTTGCCGATCATCGGGCAAGTCCACCAAAGTCCACACTTTGTTCTCATGCATGGATCCTATCTCGGATTTCATGGCTCCTAGCCATTTGTTGGAATCCAGGCCCACCATCGCTTCTCCATAGCTCGTAGGTTCACCGTTGTCTAACAACATGACCTCTAAGACAGGGTTACCGTAAGACTCAAAAGCTGTACGTACCCTTGTCCACCTACGAGGTTTGACAGTAACTTGATCCGAAGCTCCATGATCATCATCACTAGCTTCCTCTTTAACTGACGTAGGTGCCACAGAAACATCTTTCTGTGTTGCGCTACTCTCTGGTTGAAGTAAAGGTTCAACAACCTCATCAAGTTCTATCTTCCTCCCACTCAATTCTTTCGAGAGAAACTCCTTCTCGAGAAAGGACCCGTTCTTAGCGACATACACTTTGCCTTCGGATCTGAGATAGAAGGTATACCCAACCGTCTCTTTTGGGTATCCTATGAAGACGCATTTGTCCACTTTGGGTTCGAGCTTTTTCGGCTGAAGCCTTTTGACATAAGCATCGCAGCCCAAACCTTAAGAAACGACAACTTAGGTTTCTTGCCAAACCACAGTTCATACGGTGTCATCTCCACGGACTTAGATGGTGCCCTATTTAAAGTGAATGCAGCTGTCTCTAACGCATAACCCCAAAACGATAGTGTCTGATCGGCAAGAGACATCATAGAACGCACCATATCCAATAAGGTTCGATTACGACGTTCGGACATACCATTACGCTATGGTGTTCCAGGTGGCATCAACTGTGAGACGATTCCACATTGTCTTAAGTGATTGCCAAACTCATAACTCAGATATTCTCCCCCTCGATCGGATTGTAGGAATTTAATCTTCTTGTTACGATTATTCTCAACTTCACTCTGAAATTGCTTGAACTTTTCAAACGTTTCAGACTTATTCTTCATTAAGTAAATATACCCATATCTACTCAAGTCATCGGTGAAGATGAGAAAATAACGATATCCACCGCACGCGTCAACACTCATCGGACCGCACACATCAGCATGTATGATTTCCAACAAGTCACTTGCCCGTTCCATTGTTCCAGAAAATGGGTTTTAGTCATCTTGCCAATGAGGCATGGTTCACATGTGTCAAGTGATTCAAAATCAAGGTTCTCCAAAAGTCCATCAGCATGGAGGTTCTTCATGCGCTTTACACCAATATGACCTAAGCGGCAGTGCCACAAGAAAGTGATACTATCATTATCAGCTCTACATCTTTTGGCATCAATGTTATGAACATGTGTATCACTACGATCGAGATTCAATAAACCTTTCACATTGGGTGCATGACCATAGAAGGTATTATCCATGTAAACAGAATAACCATTATTCTTTCACTTAAATGAATAACCGTATTGCAATAAACATGATCTAATCATGTTCATGCACAACGCAGACACCAAATAACATTTATCTAGGTTCAACACTAATCTCGAAGGTAGAGGGAGCGTGCGATGGTGATCACATCAACCTTGGAAACAATTCCAACACACATCATCACCTCGCCCTTAGCTAGTCTCCGTTTATTCCATAGCTTTTGTTTCGAGTTACCAATGTTAGTAACTGAACCGGTATCTAATACCCAGCTGCTACTAGGAGTACTAGTAAGGTACACATCAATAACACGTATATCAAATATACTTTTGTTGAAGTTGCCAGCCTTCTTATCTACCAAGTATTTGGGGCAGTTCCGCTACCAGTGATCGTTCCCCTTATAATAGAAGCACTTAATCTCGGGTTTGGTTCAACCTTGGGTTTCTTCACTAGAGCGGCAACTGGCTTGCCATTCATGAAGTTTCCCTTCTTCCCCTTGCCCATCTTGAAACTAGAGGTTTTGTTAGCCATCAACACTTGATGCTCCTTCTTGATTTCTACCTTCGCGGCCTACTGCAAACTGCTCCGGGATCATCTCCATCCCTTGCATGTTATAGTTCATAACGAAATTCTAGTAGCTTGGCGATAGTGTCTGGAGTACTCTATCAATCACTTTCTTATCTAGAAGAATAACTCCCACTTGATTCAAGCGATTGTTGCACCCAGACATTCTGAGAACATGCTCATTGGCTGAGCTATTCTCCTCCATCTTGTAGGCTAAGATCATGTCAGAGGTCCCATACCTCTCAACACGGGCATGAGCCTGAAATACCAATTTCAACTCTTGGAACATCTCATATGTTCCATGGCGTTCAAAACGCCTTTGGAGCCCCGATTCTAAGCCGTAAAGCATGGCGCACTAAACTATCAAGTAGTCATCAGAACATGTTTGCCAGATGTTCACAACATCCACAGACAACACTAGAGGGGTTGGCACACGGAGCAGTGCATCAAGGACATAAGCCTTCTATGCAGCAGTGAGGACAATCCTCAGACTACGGCCCTAGTCTGCATAATTGCTTACAATATCTTTCAACTTAGTCTTTCTCCAGGAATGTATTAGAACAGGGAGCTATAGTGCGAGCTATTGATCTACAACATAATTTGCAAAGACAATTTAGACTATGTTCATGATAATGAGTACAATTAATCATATTTCCTAAGAACTCCCACTCAAATCGACATCCCTCCGGTCGTCTGAGTGTAACACGATCCAAATTCACCAACCCAAGTCCGATCATCACGTGAGATGAGGCGGTTTCAATGGTGAACATCTCCATGTTGATCATACCTACTATATGACTCGTATCCGACCTTTCGGTCTCCTGTGTTCCGAGGCCATGTCTGTACATGCTAGGCTCGTCAAGTTTAACCCAAGTGTTCCGCATGTGCAAAACTGGCTTGCACCCGTTGTATGCGAACGTAGAGCCTACCACACCCGATCATCACGTGCTGCTTCAAAATGACAAACTTTCGCAACGGTGCACACTTGGGGAGAACACAATTTTATCTTGAAATTTTAGTGAGGGATCACCTTATAATGCTACCGTTGTCCCAAGCAAAATAAGATGCATAAAAGGATTAACATCACATGCAAATCATAAGTGACATGATATGGCCATCAACTTGTGCTTTTGATCTCCATCTCCAAAGCACTGGCATCATCTCCATCGTCACCGGCATGACACCATGGTCTCCATCATTATGATCTCCATCATCGTGTCACCATCAGGGTTGTCATGCCAACCATGCTTCTACTACTATTGCTATCGCTTAGCGACAAAGTAAAGCATTACATACCGCTTAATGATTGACACGCAGGTCATACAATAATTAAAGACAACCCTATGGCTCCTGTCGGTTGCCGTATGCATCGTCATGCAAGTCGATATAAACTATTACAAACATGATCATCTCATACATAAAAAATATTTCATCATGTCTATGGCCATATCATATCATATCACAACATACCCTGCAAAAACAAGTTAGACGTCCTCTCATTGTTGTTGCATGTTTTACGTGGCTGCTGTGGGTATCTAGCAAGAACGATTCTTACCTACGCAAAGCCAGAACAATGATATGCAAGTTGCTATTTAACCTTCTACCAGGACCGCCTTTGTCGAATCCGATTCACCTAAGGTGGGAGAGACAGACACACGCCAGCCATCTTTATGCAACAAAGTCACATATCTGTCGATGGAACCGGTCTCATGTACGCGGACATGTAAAGTTGGTCCAGGCCACTTCATCCCACAATACCGCCGAAACAAGAAAAGATGAAGGAAGGAAGCAATCTGAATATCAACGCCCACAAACTCCTTTGTGTTCTACTAGTGATGTCATCTACGCATAGACCTAGCTCATGATGCCACTGTTGGGGAACGTTGCATGGGAAACAAAAAAATTCCTACGCTCACCAAGATCAATCTAGGAGATGAACATCTACGGGAGGAGAGATTGGATCTAGATACCCTTGTAGATCACTAAGCGGAAGCGTTAAGAAACGCGGTTGATGTAGTCGAACGTCTTCGCGATCGAATCACGATTCGTCCCGCGAACTCCCGATCCAAGTGCCGAACGGACGGCACCTCCACGTTCAACACACGTACGGCTTGATGACGCCATCACCTCCTCGATCCAGTGAGCGATGGTGAAGTAGTAGCTCGAGTTCTTCGACAGCACAACAGTGTGGTGGCGGTGGTGGTGGCAGAATCTCAGCAGAGCTTCGCTAAGCAGTACGGAGAAGAAGAGGGATACGAGGGAGAGGAGGGCCAGCGCCGTGGCGTAGAAGGGTGTGGCTGCCTTCCCTCTCCTCATATATATATAGGGGGAAGGGGGAGAGGGGGGCACCCCTAGGGGATCCCATCTAGGGCCGGCGGCCACTAGAGGGAAACCCTAGATGGGTTTTCCCCCTTAGGAGTCTTGGCCCCAAAGCCAAAGGGGTGGGAACCCTAGGGGGGCGCCCCACCTCCTCTCGCAATGTGGGTGGGGTGAGGGGGGCACACAGCCCCTTAGTGGGCTGGTTTGCCCCCTCCCCTTGGCCCATGAGGCCCCCCAACACTTGCCGGTGCCCCCCGAAACCCCTTTCAGTCATGCCGGTCATCATCCGGTACCCCCGGAACAATTCCGGACTCCAATATCCTTCGTCCAATATATCAATCTTCACCTCCGGACCATTCCAGAGTTCCTTGTCATGTCCGGGATCTCATCCGGGACACCGAACAACCTTCGGTAACCACCATAATGAATCAACTAAACTTATATCATCACCAAACGTTAAGTGTGTAGACCCTGCGGGTTCGAGAACTATGCAGACCTGAACGAGACACCTCTACGGTCAATAACCAATAGCGGGACCTGGATGCCCATATTGGTTCCCACATATTCTAAGAACATCTTATTGGTCGAACCTCGATGTCAAGGATTCAACTAATCCCGTATGCAGTTCCCTTTGTCTGTCGGTATGTTACTTGCCCGAAATTCGACCGTCGGTATCTCCATACCTAGTTCAATCTCGTTTCCGGCAAGTCTCTTTACTCGTTCCGTAATACCAGATCCCGCGACTAACTCCTTAGTCACATTGCTTGCAAGCTTCTTGTGATGTTGTATTACCAAGAGGGCCCAGAGATACCTCTCCATCATACGGAGTGACAAATCCCAGTCTTGATCCATGCCAACTCAACAGACATCCTCGGAGATACCTGTAGAGCACCTTTATAGTCACCCAGTTACGTTGCGACGTTTGGTACACACAAGGTACTCCTTCGGTGTCAGTGAGTCGCATGATCTCATGGTCATAGGAACATATACTTGACATGCAGAAAACGATAGCAATAAACTTGACACGATCATATGCTACGTTCATAGTTTGGGTCTTGTCCATCACATCATTCTCCTAATGATGTGATCCCGTTATTAAATGACAACTCATGTCCATGGCCAGGAAACGATAGCCATGTGTGATCAACGAGCTAGTCCGGTAGAGGCTTAGTAGGGACATGTTGTTGTCTATGTATCCACACATGTATTTGAGTTTCCGATCAATACAATTCTAGCATGGTTAATAAACGATTATCATGAACACGGAAATATGATAATAACTAATTTATTATTGCCTCTAGGGCATATTTCCAACACGCTCGTAGGTCAAATTCCTGCTGTTTGTACTCATCCCACACACGTACACCTTTTATGTCCCACAACTTTAAAAGTTCTTCAACTAATGGCCTTAGGTACACATCAATGTCGTTGTCGGGTTGCTTAGGGCCTTGGATGAGCACTGGCATCATAATGAACTTCTGCTTCATGAACAACCAAGGAGGAAGGTTATAGATACATAGAGTCACAGGCCAGGTGCTATGATTGCTGCTCTGCTCCCCCAAAGGATTAATGCCATCTGCACTTATACCAAACCATAAGTTCCTTGCGTCATCTGCAAACTCTGGCCACTTTCTCTCGATTTTTCTCCACTGCAACCCATCAGCGGGTACTCTCAACTTCCCGTCTTTCTTACTGTCTTCTTTGTGCCATCGCAACAACTTGGCATGCTCTTTGTTTTGGAACAAATGTTGCAACCGTGGTATTAGAGGAGCATACCACATCACCTTGGCAGGAATCCTCTTCCTGGGGCACTCGCCCTCAACATCACCAGGGTCATCGCGGCTGATCTTATTGCGCAATGCACCGCGTACCGAGCATGCATTCAAATTCTCGTGCTCCTCACCGCGGTAGATGATGCAATCATTAGGGCATGCTTGTATCTTCTGCACCTCTAATCCTAGAGGCAGATAGCCTTGTTTGCTTCGTACGTACTGTCGGGCAATTCGTTGTCGTTTGGAAGCATCTTCTTTAACATTTTCAACAACTTTTCAAATCCCTTGTCAGATACACCATTCTCTGCCTTCCATTGCAGTAATTCCAGTGTGGTACCCAGCTATTTCTTGTCATCTTTGCAATTTGGGTGCAACAACTTCTTGTGATCCTCTAACATGCGCTGCAACTTCAACTTCAACTTCTCCTTTTCACTTGCGTAGTTTCTCTTTGCATCAGCAATGGCCCGACCAAGATCATCAGCGGGCTCATCTGATGCCTCTTCTTCAACTTCTTCCTCCCATTGTAGTACCATCGTATTCAGGGAACCTACGATAGTTGTCATCATCCTCTTCTTCTTCATTCTCTTCCATTAGAACCCCTCTTTCTCCATGCTTGGTCCAACAGTTATAGCCGGACATGAAACCGGACGTAAAGAGGTGGACGTGAAGGACTTTTGAGCTAGAGTAATTTTTATCATTCTTACAGATACTACATGGACTACACATAAAACCATCCCGCTTGTTTGCCTCATCCGCACGTAGAAAACTATGCACGCCATTAATGAACTGGGGAGATCGTCGGTCATCGTATATCCATTGGCGGCTCATCTTCAGTACACAACACCGAAAAGACCAAATTAATACAAGTTCATACACACTTACTCTCATAAAACAACATAAAACTATCTAGCTAAAGTATTTAAATGCAACAACAAATGCAATCAAAATCGCAAGTAAGATAATAATTGATCCAACAGCATAATGATACCAAGCCTCTTTATTAACGGCATATTTTCTAATCTTTCTAATCTTCGAGCGCATTGCATCCATCTTGATCTTGTGTTCATCGATGACATCGGCAACATACAACTCCAATTTCATATTCTCTTCTTCAATTCTTTTCAATTTTTCTTTCAAATACTCATTTTTTTTCAACTAAATTTAACTTATCGACAAGAGGGTCGGTTGCAATTTCCGGTTCACATACCTCCTAGATAAAAATACCTATCTCAACTTGATGGGCATAATTGTCATGAACGCGAAATGCAACAAATAGTTATAAAAGATATTATACCACATCCGAATCATAAACCGGACGAGGGCCGACGGGGACGGATATCAAAACCATGGCACTACGTATAACAAACAATCATACAAGTAAGAAAATTATACAAGCAACTATCTAAATCATACAAATAAGATTTTTTTTTCACAAAAAGGATAAGAACAAGCGCCTCACCAAGGTGTTGCCGACGACGGGATGGTGCGGGCAATCGACGGCGGTGAGGATGGGGTCGGGAAGGCACTAAGTAAACCACACCTACACATAAACTAAGAAGTTAATTTGAGCTCAAATTGCATATAAATCAAATAAACTCACACATAATTACTCCCAAACTAAAACCCACAAATGACTATTCTTATAGAGCATTGCACGAGCTAAACTAGCAATGAGAGATGAAAGGACAAAGTTGCTAACCTTTTAGAACACTTGGATAGATGGGGTGCCTCAAATCTTGACAAATCTTGGCAAAAATGGAGGATATGCTCGAGCTAGGGGAAGAACAGAGAGGAGAGAAAGGAGAAAATAGAGAGGATGAGCTCGAGCTCGGGCTGGACGAAGGGGTTTATATAGGGACATCTTTAGTCCCAGTTGGTGATACAGACCGGAACTAAAGGTCCACCTCTATTACCGGTTGGTATAACCAACGGGGACTAAAGGGCCTCGCGGGGGCCCCCGCCCAACGCCAGCCTGCCACCACCCCGGGAGTAGAGGTCACAAATGAGCCGGGACTAATGGTGCCCGTGCCCCCGTCCACTCCTAGCCCTTGGGCCCGGGACCAATGACCACAATAGTCCCGGGCCCAAACCAGGCCGGGACTAATGCTCCGGACGAAAGGCCTATTTTCTACTAGTGCTTAATTCTTCTTCTGTAGTTGCGGATGCTTGCGAGAGGGGGTATCATAAGTGTGTTGCTTGTTCAAGTAAGAACCTCACCCTAGCAACAGTCCACCCGCTTATCAAATTATCAAAGTAGTGAACGTGAATCAACTAAACATGATGAACGTGACTAGACGAGAATTTCCACGTGTGCTCGAGAACGCTTTGCTCATTATAAGAAGTACTTTTGGCTTGTCCTTTGCTACAAAAAGGTTTAGGTATCCTTGCTGCACTCTTGTTACTATTGTTACTTGCTACTTGCTACGAATTACCTTGCTATGAAACTATCTGTTACCACTATTTATAGCACTTGGAGAGAATACGTCACTGAAAACCGCTTATCATTTCTTTCTGCTCCTCGTTGGGTTCGACACTCTTACTTATCGAAAGGATTATGATTTGTCCCCTATACTAGTGGGTCATCAGGCCTCATATTAGTGGCGGGCGCAGTCTAGTGCCTTCCACTGATAACATAAAAAATTACCAGTGGCGAGAAAAAAAAAACCGCCCGCCACCGCTCATCGCAACTGGTAACAACTGTTTAGATTTCTCATGTGACAAATGTTACAAACGGCAGGCACGAAACAACACCCGCCACTGCTACTTGGGTTACAAGTGGAGGGCAGCAGTACGTGCCCGCCTCTGGAATTTTCGGCCCCGCGACAAATTTGTCCAAAAATACTAGTGCCGCAATACTTGCCCGCCACTTGTAACTCAAGTAGCAGTGGTGGCCGTAGTTTTTGCCTGCCACTAGTAAGTTTTTCTGCCCGCCACTGCTAACTACATCATACCAGTGGCGGGTGCATATTTTGTGCCCGCCACTAGTATGTTTTCTGCTAGTTTTTGCAATGCAAGGGTTTTAGTGTTCCAGGTTAAGTCTTATGGGCCAATTTTTTTTCCTACATTAAACGTAATTTAAAGTTTCATACAAGAGTTTGTCCTTTTTAATGTTAATTAGCTGTTTTAAGGATATTAAATGAACTTCTAGGTATTTAATGGAGGTAAATCCACTTAAAGACTTAAATGTAGCAGACATACCTGAAACAATGCCAATTTTTGCATGTCACATGTAATCGTGTGTGTTGAGTGTATATAAAATTTGAACACTAATTAGGACGGAGCGGTCGTTTTGCATGCAGGCTGGTCTGTTTCAAATGTCTAGAAATGCATTTAATTGCTTAAATATAGCAAATGGATCCCAGAAAATGCATAATTTTGACATGATACATGTAATAGTGTGTATTGAGTGTGAAAAAATTTCAAGGTCAACCGACAAAGCAGCGCTAGATTCACATGTAAACTTGACATGCGCGCTCCGACCCTTGTGGAACACTTGTCGCCATCGCTGATACACATATTAGATAACCAATGTGGGATTTTACCGGCCACTGAATAAATCATTGACCAAGCTCCCTGTTGTCCCTCTATTTGCATCCGAGAAGTCTACTGCCCCACATGTTGCCCAACCGGTCAGGTAATATCGAAAGTATGTGGTCTCTCGACCAGAGGAGAGAACAAAATTGGTGTGTATTTTCTGGAAGGACGGTGGGGAATTGACCTAGCTCGAGATAGTAAATGTCACATACATATTGCGAATAGAGAAATTCTAGTGATACTAGCATCCACGTCATTAAGAGGATGGTATCTTGATGAACTCGAGGCTCACCAGTGTGGAGAGAGATAGATAGATCAGTTAGGGACTCAAATTACAACTAGATAATGCCCAGAGCGTTGTTGCGGTAACTTTGTTAAAAATGCATAAATAATTGCTAAAAAGGAACTAAATCTAATAAAAAATATAAGCCTTAAAATAAATAAAATTGTCTACAAATAGAAAAAAATAAACTGTTGATTTAGTTAAAAATGTCATTCCAAACAAAAATGTGAAGGATGATTAACATGCATCATGCATGTATAATGTCGCAGCGTTACATGCATAGAATAAGGCTAGTCATACTGGGAAGTAATGTAGACTAGTAACATGCATAGTCTATGATACTATCTTCATAGTGTGTAGTAACATAAGTACTAGTTCAATGCCCGTGCATTGCCACGGGCTAACAAAATATATGTACACCGAGAAATACGCTAACAAAATGTATAGGGAACTATTTACATGTGAAGACAGTTCATGCTAGTGATGTGCTAGATAAATGCATCTCCTCATCTTTCTCTCCCTCTCCCTCTCCCATGATCCTTTCTTCTTCGTGTTTTATTCACCCACGTCCCATGACTTCTCCAGTTGGCCATCCCTTAGATTATACTCCCTCTGTTCCCAAATATTTGTCTTTTTAGAGATTTCAACAAGTGACTACATATGGAACAAAACGAGTCAATCTACACTCTAAAATATGTCTACATACATCCGTATGTCGTAGTTCATTTGAAATGTCTAGAAAGACAAATATTTGGAAACGGATGGAGTAATAGATAACTTATGTGCCCCATAAAAGGATACCAAATGCCGTGTGAGAGATAAGAATTCAGGGTGACATCTGTCTATACAATTAGTTTTCAAGGTAAACTTTTGCAGCAAGATTGTGACATAGTCACATTCCATAGAATGAACATGTGATGCTGACCGGAGACTTGATCAACTGTTTAAATATGCCTATGATAAAAATAGTTTATTCAAAACACATTTATCTAAGAATGTAGTACGATTTGTTTAAAGTCAAAAATGATAGATTTGGGTACATCCTAAATTATCATATATATTGAGGAATAAATTTCATCAACTCATGATCTAAAATGAAAGGACTTATTATTAGTGGCATAAAGTCGTGAGAAAGCCATGTTATATGCACTCTATTATGTGTTGGAGCACAGGTGTGCTCGTTATCCCTCCCATCAAGTTGCCCCGGGATTTACAGCCCAACACACATAGGCCACTAATAATCTATGTATGCTTCTTTTGAACAGTGAATATGGCCCACATCTGAAGTCCATGAAACATGACTATGTGAGGCACTTTCACACCGGCTCAAATGTCAGTCCACCATATGGGTCGTCCAAGACGAGATTCTGGACTAACAGAGTCATTTTCGAGCCGATTTATTATGTCTGACTCATACAGGTAGCTTCCCTTCCCCTACACAACTCAAGCTCGTCCCTCACCGGCTAAAGCGAACTCCACCTAGATCCACCATTCCCCCGCAATCAATTCTTCCTCATCAGCCATTCCCAAAGAGATCTTGCCGCTCATTCCTGGCTTCGATTGCGGAGAGCAGATCATCACATAGATTGCCCATAGTGGGGCGAATGCCGGCAATCTGCCCCCGGTCACCTGCAACCACAAGAGTCCCTTTAGTATGAATCTGATTCACACCATAACCATTTGCAACAATCCAGTCCTCTAATCCAAGCCCATCATAATTCTCAATAGTCATTAAAATATGGAATCAACACAGCTAACAATCTATCATCTATCCAAAATTGACACCTATGCTTATCATACATGCCGGAAAAAAATAGCTACAATGTTGTTGTCAAGATAACATTTTGGAAGCGTTTTCTCTCAAATCAGTATTAATAGATCAGGCACTGACAAAATGATTATGGTAGTGTAAACTAGATGAAATGACATGGCACACACACCAATCTATTCAGGAGTGTTACATTAATCCAACAATTTGTTCAGCGCATGGTAGCTATATAAATAGTCCAGATATCATTCGTGTTGACAGAAATTAGCAATGCTCCCATCTACATACAAAATTGGCCAGAGAGAATTTCCTAGCATGCTGAGTTTCCAAAGACTGGACTTCTTAATAATGACACACCTTCACGTCCATGCAGGTGCTGTAGGGTCGATCAGGCCATAGATTGCTTCGATGCTGGGGACGAATCTTCCGTTCGAGCTTCCGTCGCCCCTCCGCCACACATATTTGTCCGTCTCCACTCACTCCCCTCATAGGCGGCAGCTGCTCGACATGTTGAGCCACTCATGGCGGTCTCCACTCACTCCCCTCATAGGAATATTGAACCGTAAAAATATTTTCAGAGTATTAGGCTTGTATCATGAATTATGTTCGCTTCTATCAACGCTTCAAGACGCAAATCTTTTTGTGTTTTCTAAGAAAACTAAGCAAATATGAAGGTAAAAGGAAATCATCAATATAATTCCGCAAAAACTACTACATGGAACGGACATGAAATGTTGCGGAAATTGCTGAAACTTACTTTTCTGGAACAACGATACAGAGTGTTCACTACTGACATGCACATACTTTGCAATCAGAAAAAAGCTTCATCAAGTATGTAGACGCGGCGAAAGGAAATACAACATACAAAAGCTAGATACAGAATTCCAGATAATAAAGCTAGATGGAGCTAACACGACACAGTATGCTTCATCGTTTAGCGAGTACTCCCATGCATATACTAAATCATATAGACATACACTTCAACCATCAGAACTATGCCAGAACTGGAACTGGTTTGTTCTTACATGTCATTTCCAGTGAGAAAAGGGGGATGCTATAGATTCCAAGTCGCAAAAATTGTCTTAGAATTATAAGAAGCAAACTAAAAATTATAAATAATCAGAAGAAGTGCTCCCGCTGAGCGAAAACACATTGCATCTCAACAATGCAAAGCAACTGCAGCACATAAGCTAGCACCTTATTCATGCTTTAAAGAAGGTGTACAGTTTGACCACCTACTGGTAGCTACTATACACATTCACAAGACATTAGGCCTTTCATGCAATATTTTTCTGGGCAAGAAAACATTGCTATATGACGTAACTCGTAGTAGTAGGTAAATTCACAAACTGTGTATGTCATATCAATGACTCTGCTGTAATCAAACTTTGAAGCTACAATCAGATAAAGGAATAATATGAACTTCAGTTAACTGATGTAAAATGACAAAATGAGGCATGTCTAAAGAACACAATGGAAGCATAGAATAAATGCATCTAGAAGATTACACATGATCTAATCTATACCTTGCCACCCAAAATCTTCCCTTTGTCGTATCAATGAGTTTGCTGTAAATGAGGAAGTAGTAATTTTTGCACGTACTCTAGGTGTTTTGTCATCAGTTGAACGACAAGCTTCTTCATTTTTGGAAACTACATGAACAGGACAACACAATTGTTCACAGTAAGTTAGTAACCCTAAAGGATCTACCTGCTCGGAGAAATTCATAAGAACAAACTGCATATACAGTAAAACACAACGAGCTCTGAATCAAAGTATAACAATTTGAAAATCTTTGGAGAAGGTTCGAAGGAAAGCAAGCAATACATCCTAAAGGGTCACTAACGGAGGTGCCAATTCCTTCGAGCAGGGGAAAGGGGAATTGAAGGTGCTCAGCACAAGAACTGGAAGGGGGGAGAAATGAAAACCTCAAACCCTACCATTTGAAGAGCAGAGGATATATATTTAGGCACTCACAGAAATCATCACCGGAGGTCGTGTACAGATATATACAAGTAGGTGGTGGCATCGCCGTCTCAGCTCGGTTGTCCAAGCAACACAGAATGTCCTAATCACCGTCTCAGCTCGGTTGCAATTGAAAGTGTTTGCAACTCTGCAAATTATATATATATCCAAGGATTTAATTGGGAGTTTATTCTGCACCATTTGTGAAAAAACACACTCGCAAGCAATTCGTTGAGTAGACACCATGAAATAAAATTATATTGTGAAGAATACTATTTATCAAACAGGTGAAACAAACTAATCAGGTGCATCTCCGTAAGCAAAGAAAAAGGCAGACCAAAATCTATAGGATATGAGACATATATACGTCATAATACCTTGACTTTCTTCCGGAGACTAAACATTGGTTTGTGGACTAAAAACTCAGAGAAAAAATTACCAGAATGGGTAAATGAGTAATGCAGCAAACATGCACATTACTGAGAGAGAACACATGTCCAGTGCATACAGTTATAAACAACCATACTTATATAATTTCCATGAGAGAGAAGTATATTAGGTTATGAAAGCAAGCACCGTCGTTCGTGATTTTAACGCACACGACTGATGTCATGTCACAATGTTGCCAACCGGCTTGCCCATGACACAGCTAGATTCTGTCACCTCAGTCTTTGTAATCTCATCCTCTTAGGCCATGCCACATCTTGCAATGTTGTGAGTAGATGACAGATAAGATGTAGCAGTGTACGGGGGAGGTACTCTGCCCGCCACTTCCCATCCCTAGAGGGGGCGTGGAGGGATCTCTCGGCGACCATCGCCTTGACGCTCGGCCCACGAGACTGCCATGGATGGATTCTCACCTGCGTCGATGCCACGTGCACGACGCCACGACCGCGGCTGCCACAGCCTGGCCTCTCCTACAAGCAAAAAAGTAAATCACACCAAAATCAACACAAAAGGCGCACCAAATCAAGTCCTCTCCAACAAGCAAAAAAGTAAATCACACCAAAATCAACACAAAAGGCGCACCAAATCAAGTCGAGAAGTGAGAGTGCAAGGGATTCATCGTACCTGTGGCACTCCGGCTCAGAGAAAACCGGAATGCCCCGTATTCCAGCCCAGAGACAAGTCTTCTAGAATACGGCACTGTTGACATAGAACAAATCAGCTCTTTATTACTATGGATAAGGTTACAAGGGTACATTAAATACATCGGCACAGCGACACTACGCCTGCCCAAGGTAGTTCTATGCTAACAGCGAAACAACACGAGGAAGCGGAGTACCCTCGGCAGCGGAACAACGACGGCGGTGGTGAAGTCCACTCCGCAGGGACTCTGGTTGGAACGCGTATCCTAGCTCGCAACCTCGGAATCCTCGACAAGCGAGCAATCATGGCATGACCTGCAAACTGGCATGACACGCCAGGTGAGTACTTTGAATGTACTCGCAAGCTCACAACAACCAAAGCATTCAAGACAAGCAACAACATGGTATTTACAGGTTAAGCAGGTGCAAACATGACGATACTAGAACAATATATGGCATGGGATATGAGCATGATGACACTACATGCAACAGGTTAAAACTATCATGATGCAACTTACTCTGTTCTGAGGTTACCTCATAACGACCACATGCAAGAACTTACCATCGAGTGTGCCACATGATAACCTCGGGGCCAACCAAACTAGGTATTACAATACCGTAGTGATAACATGATCACAAGGAGCTTGGTCTTTACCCAAGATCACCACATAACACTATCAACCAAATCCGGTATCCATGATACCACGGTGATCCTCTCGTGATCACGATCAACCAACATCGGTATCCTCGATACCACGGTGATCCTCTCACGATCTCATAAAGATCAACCAACTTCTTTCTCATCGAACGGGGTTGTTATAAGCAAGATTATTATACTGTTGACCCATAGTGTGTCCTACTATGAACTGTGCCCATAACCGAGGACGCGGCTATCGATAGATTATACACTCTGAAGAGGTTAGTACACTGTACCCACACCACGGAACTCATGTCCTCGAGCTCCCATTCGGGTGGACCAACGATGTTCCGACAAAACCCAATCTATTGCATGGCACTCTCTCGGCCACTCCGACAAACTCCCCTTTGGGCTATGTCATGGGTGACCCCTGTGTCCTTCCGACACCTGCCACCGTCGTGGCCAAACAAAACTGCCCCAAACGGGGACCTGAGCTCAATACCAAAACTGGGTTCACAAGGTTATAGCCGCCTACCTGATCAGGGTAGCACGCACTCATAACCTTCCCTGGTTGGAGGTACCAGCGAGAGGCATGACAATAGACCGAATTAGGGCTGCCCCATCCCAACAAGTGTGGTTGCACTGGTGAGCTCGATTCGGTGGCGCACTATGACTCAGCCAACAGGTGTTCAAGTTTGATTAACATCCGGTTAAATTTGAATGCAAATGAGCTGAGCCATGATAACAGGATGAACCGTAGCAACTGATAAAGAAACATGCATACATGTCATCATCTTAGCCTGAACTACTGCAAGTATTACCTATGAGCATAATGCTACCAACGACTACTTGATAACTAGCAAGATGCACATGGACAGAATGTAAAGATAAGCATGAAACATGAGCATATACAGTATTCTCAAACATAATAACATGCACATATTGAATAACTATTCAAGTAGGAACCATAGCTACTGAAAATCCATCATGCAAGTGGCTGTCGTGGCTTGCCTGAGAACGAGGAATACACCGGGAAGAAGTGCGGAGAGAGTTGCCGGAAACAGTTCTCCCTCGGAGGGGCTGTTTACGGGTAAGGGCAGAATGGTCATTTCCACCGTGTCAACACATTATGAAAACCATACAAATAGATAGAGTTCAACGAGACGAAGAAGTGGGCTTTGGATTCACCTCGATCGGAGTAGGGAGTGAAAAGTTGTGATAGTTTTTCTGCTAGGGACCTTTCTGCAAATAAAATCTTTACAAACGGGTCCTCAGTTGAAAAACAGATCGCACATTCTTAGGAAATACGCCTCTGCAGCAGGGAAAACGTACTCCAGGGGAGTACGCTTCCATTTAAATGACGTGGCAGGTGCGGTGCCGGCCTTGAGGCACTGACAGGTGGGGTCGACGGGAGACACGAGACCCGCCTGACCTAGTCGTCGTCTTCCTCGTCTCGCTCCCGACAGCAAACAAAGGAGAGGCGGGGAGGCTCGGCCGGCGACTAGCCTGGCCGGCTCCGGCCGTCTCCGGCGAGGGCGCGAGTGCCGGCGACCTCGGGACGGAGTGCCGCATCGTACTTGGCCGGTTGGGGACGCCGGCGAAGGGCAGTGCCGGCGACTGCGGAGGAGGACAGGGACGAGGGGTCCGGCCAGCTCCGACCACCTCTGGACGAGCTGAGACCACCGGCGAGCTTAGGATGGTGGGGCTGTCACGTCTGGACTCCTCACGCTCGCCGAGACGCACCGGAGGGAGTGCAGCCTCGACTGCGGCGGACGGCGGCTACGGGTGCTGGAAAGCCTCGCGGCCACGGCGCACCCGAGGAGAAGGAGGAGGGCGGAGGAGCTCCGGTGGTCTTTGGGTGTTGCTATGGTGGTGGTGGAAGGGAGAGAAGAGGCGGGACTCGCCGGAATTTAGCCGGGCACCGGCGGCGGCGATTGGCGGCCAGAAGGGCTCCGACGAGGGGTGGACAGGTCGGGGAGGATCAGTGGAGTGAGGAGAGGAGGATGGTGAGCTCGAACAGGCTCGAGTGACTTTATATAGCCGGAGGACGAGGGTGGCCGAGCTCGGCCGCGGCGACACGTACACCGGCGTGCCGGAGCTTCGGGAACCCGCGTGGAGGAGGGGAAAGGCATCCAGAACGATCATGGAGGAGCAGAGAGGACTCAGGCGAGGTCGGGAAGGCTCGGGAGAGCTCGCGGAGGAAGAGGACACGGTCACGGACGGGACAGTGCTCCGATGAGGCTTGTCGTGGCGTGGGGAGGAAGAAGCTAGAGGGGGAGAGGGGTCGAGAGGGGGCAGGCGGACGGCGGCGGCGTAGTCGACACTAGTAGACACACTGGGGCTGCTTGAGTTGTCTTGTCCGACGCGGTGAACGCGCAGAGCGTGTTCCTGCCGGCAACGTCGACGGTCACCACTGGCACCACGTGGACTAGCCACAGAAACGATCTCAAATCGTGTCTACCGTGTGGGTCAGCCTTCAAATAGGTGATGTGAGTCCTCACATCAGAGAGAGAGTCCCTGGTGTGACTGCACCTAGGTCAACTGCTGATGAACAGCAAGGTGCTGAAGGAAATATGCCCTAGAGGCAATAATAAAGTTGTTATTTATATTTCCTTATATCATGATAAATGTTTATTATTCATGCTAGAATTTTATTAACCGGAAACTTAATACATGTGTGAATACATTGACAAACAAAGTGTCACTAGTATGCCTCTACTTGACTAGCTCGTTAATCAAAGATGGTTAAGTTTCCTAGCCATAGACATGAGTTGTCATTTGATGAACGGGATCACATCATTAGAGAATGATGTGATTGACAAGACCCATCCGTTTCTACCGACGTGCTTCGCACACAGGTGGCTAGTGGGTGTCAGTTTCTCCAACTTTAGTTGAATCAAGTGTGACTACGCCCGGTCCTTGTTGAAGGTTAAAACAGCATACTTGATGAAAAATCGTTGTGGTTTTGATGCGTAGGTAAGAACGGTTCTTGCTCAGCCCGTAGCAGCCACGTAAAACTTGCAACAACAAAGTAGAGAACGTCTAACTTGTTTTTGCAGGGCTTGCTGTGATGTGATATGGTCAAGACATGATGTGATTTGTTGTATGAGATGATCATGTTTTGTAACAGATTTATCGGCAACCGGCAGGAGCCATATGGTTGTCGCTTTATTGTATGCAATGCAATCGCCATGTAATTGTTTTACTTTATCACTAAGTGGTAGAGATAGTCGTAAAAGCAATTAGTTGGCGAGACGACAACGATGCTACTATGGAGATCATGCTGGAGCGCCGGTGACGATGGAGATCATGCTGAGGCACCGGTGACGATGGAGATCATGACGGTGCTTCGATGATGGAGATCAAGAGCACAAGATGATGATGGCCATATCATGTCACATATTGAATTGCATGTGATGTTAATCCTTTTATGCATCTTATTTTGCTTAGTACGGCGGTAGCATTATAAGATGATCTCTCACTAAATTTCAAGGTACAAGTGTTCTCCCTGAGTATGCACCGTTGCTACAGTTCGTCGTGCCGAGACACCACGTGATGATCGGGTGTGATAAGCTCTACGTTCACATACAACGGGTGCAAGCTAGTTTTGCACACGCAGAATACTCGGGTTAAACTTGACGAGCCTAGCATATGCAGATATGGCCTCGGAACACTGCGACCTAAAGGTCGAGCGTGAATCATATAGTGGATATGATGAACATAGTGATGTTCACCATTGAAAAACTACTCCATCTCACATGATGATCGGACATGGTTTAGTTGATTTGGATCACGTGATCACTTAGATGATTAGAGGGATGTCTATCTAAGTGGGAGTTCTTAAGTAATATGATTAATTGAACTTTAATTTATCATGAACTTAGTACCTGATAGTATTTTGCATGTCTAGGTTGTTGTAGATCAATGGCCCGTGCTACTGTTCCTTTGAATTTTAATGCGTTCCTAGAGAAAGCCAAGTTGAAAGATGATGGTAGCAACTACACGGACTGGGTCCGTAACTTGAGGATTATCCTCATTGCTCCACAGAAGAATTACATCCTGGAAGCACCGCTAGGTGCAAGACCCCCTGCAGGAGCAACGCCGGACGTTGTGAACGCCTGGCAGAGCAAAGCTGATGACTACTCGATAATTCAGTGTGCCATGCTTTACGGCTTAGAACCGGGACTTCAACGATGTTTTGAACGTCATGGAGCATATGAGATGTTCCAGGAGTTGAAGTTAATATTTCAAGCAAATGCCCGGATTGAGAGATATGAAGTCTCCAATAAGTTCTATAGCTGCAAGATGGAGGAGAATAGTTCTGTCAGTGAGCATATACTCAAAATGTCTGGGTATCATAATCACTTGACTCAGCTGGGAGTTAATCTTCCGGTTGATAGTGTCATTGATAGAGTTCTTCAATCACTGCCACCAAGCTACAAAAGCTTTGTGATGAACTATAATATGCAAGGGATGGATAAGACAATTCCCAAGCTCTTCGCAATGCTAAAGGCTGCGGAGGTAGAAATCAAAAAGGAGCATCAAGTGTTGATGGTCAACAAGACCACCAGTTTCAAGAAAAAGGGCAAAGGGAAGAAGGGGAACTTCAAGAAGAACGGCAAGCAAGTTGCTGCTCAAGTGAAGAAGCCCAAGTCTGGACCTAAGCCTGATACTGAGTGCTTCTACTGCAAAGGGACTGGTCACTGGAAGCAGAACTGCCCCAAGTATTTGGCGGATAAAAATGATGGCAAGGTGAACAAAGGTATATGTGATATACATGTTATTGATGTGTACCTTACTAATGCTCGCAGTAGTGCCTGGGTATTTGATACTGGTTCTGTTGCTAATATTTGCAACTCGAAACAGGGACTACGGATTAAGCGAAGATTGGCTAAGGACGAGCTGATGATGTGTGTGGGAAATGGTTCCAAAGTCGATATGATCGCCGTTGGCACGCTACCTCTACATCTACCTTCGGGATTAGTTTTAGACCTGAATAATTATTATTTGGTGCCAGCGTTAAGCTTGAACATTATATCTGGATCTTGTTTGATGCGAGACGGTTATTCATTTAAATCAGAGAATAATGGTTGTTCTATTTATATGAGTAATATATTTTATGGTCATGCACCCTTGAAGAGTGGTCTATTTTTGTTGAATCTCGACAGTAGTGATACACATATTCATAATGTTGAAGCCAAAAGATGCAGAGTTGATAATGATAGTGCAACTTATTTGTGGCACTGCCGTTTGGGTCATATTGGTGTAAAGCGCATGAAGAAACTCCATACTGATGGACTTTTGGAATCACTTGATTATGAATCACTTGGTACTTGCGAACCGTGCCTCATGGGCAAGATGACTAAAACTCCGTTCTCCGGAACAATGGAGCGAGCAACAGATTTATTGGAAATAATACATACTGATGTATGCGGTCTGATGAATATTGAGGCCCGTGGTGGGTATCGTTATTTTCTGACCTTCACAGATGATTTGAGCAGATATGGGTATATCTACTTGATGAAACATAAGTCTGAAACATTTGAAAAGTTCAAAGAATTTCAGTGTGAAGTGGAAAATCATCGTAAAAAGAAAATAAAGTTTCTGCGATCCGATCGTGGAGGAGAATATTTGAGTTACGAGTTTGGTCTTCATTTGAAACAATGCGGAATAGTTTCGCAACTCACGCCACCCGGAACACCACAGCGTAATGGTGTGTCCGAATGTCGTAACCGCACTTTATTAGATATGGTGCGATCTATGATGTCTCTTACTGATTTACCGCTATCGTTTTGGGGTTATGCTTTAAAGACGGCTGCATTCACGTTAAATAGGGCACCATCTAAATCCGTTGAGATGACACCTTATATACTGTGGTTTGGAAAGAAACCCAAGTTGTCGTTCCTTAAAGTTTGGGGTTGCGATGCTTTTGTGAAAAAGCTTCAACCTGATAAGCTCGAACCCAAATCGGAGAAATGTGTCTTCATAGGATACCCAAAGGAGACTGTTGGGTACACCTTCTATCACAGATCCGAAGGCAAAATATTCGTTGCTAAGAATGGATCCTTTCTAGAGGAGTTTCTCTCGAAAGAAGTGAGTGGGAGGAAAATAGAACTTGATGAGGTAGTGGTACCTTCTCTTGAATTGGAAAGAAGTTCATCACAGATATCAGTTCCAGTGATACCTACGCCAATTAGTGAGGAAGCTAATGATGATGATCATGAAACTTCAGATCAAGTTACTACCGAACCTCTAGGTCGACCAGACTAAGATCTGCACCAGAGAGGTATGGTAATCCAGTTTTGGAGGTCATGTTACTTGACCATGATGAACCTACGAACTATGAGGAAGCGATGATGAGCCCAGATTCCGCAAAATGGCTTGAGGCCATGAAATTTGAGATGGGATCCATGTATGAGAACAAAGTATGGACTTTGGTTGATTTGCCCGATGATCGGCAAGCCATAGAGAATAAGTGGATCTTCATGAAGAAGACTGAGGCCGACGGTAATGTTACTGTCTACAAAGCTCGAGTTGTTGCAAAAGGTTTTCGACAAGTTCAAGGAGTTGACTACGATGAGACCTTCTCACCCATAGCGATGCTTAAGTCCGTCCGAATCATGTTATCAATTGCCGCATTTTATGATTATGAAATTTGGCAAATGGATGTAAAAACTGCATTCCTGAATGGATTTCTGGAAGAAAAGTTGTATATGATGCAACCCGAAGGTTTTATCGATCCAAAGGATGCTAACAAAGTGTGCAAGCTCCAGCGATCCATTTATGGACTGGTGCAAGCATCTCGGAGTTGGAATAAACGCTTTCATAGTGTGATCAAAGCATATGGTTTTATACAGACTTTTGGAGAAGCCTGTATTTACAAGAAAAGTGAGTGGGAGCTCTGTAGCATTTCTAATATTATATGTGGATGACATATTGTTGATTGGAAATGATATAGAATTTCTGGATAGCATAAAAGGATACTTGAATAAAAGTTTTTCAATGAAAGACCTCGGTGAAGCTGCTTATATATTGGGCATCAAAGATCTATAGAGATAGATCAAGACACTTAATTGGACTTTCACAAAGCACATACCTTGATAAAGTTTTGAAAAAGTTCAAAATGGATCAAGCAAAGAAAGGGTTCTTGCCTGTGTTACAAGGTGTGAAGTTGAGTAAGACTCAATGCCCGACCACTGCAGAAGATAGAGAGAAAATGAAAGTCATTCCCTATGCCTCAGCCATAGGTTCTATCATGTATGCAATGCTGTGTACCAGACCTGATGTGTGCCTTGCTATATGTTTAGCAGGGAGGTACCAAAGTAATCCAGGAGTGGATCACTGGATAGCGGTCAAGAACATCCTGAAATACCTGAAAAAGACTAAGGATATGTTTCTCGTTTATGGAGGTGACAAAGAGCTCGTCGTAAGTGGTTACGTCGATGCAAGTTTTGACACTGATTCGGATGACTCTAAGTCACAAACCGGATACGTATTTATATTGAACGGTGGAGCTGTCAGTTGGTGCAGTTCTAAGCAAAGCGTCATGGCGGGATCTACGTATGAAGCGGAGTACATAGCTGCTTCGGAAGCAGCAAATGAAGGAGTCTGGATGAAGGAGTTCATATCCGATCTAGGTGTCATACCTAGTGCATCGGGTCCAATGAAAATCTTTTGTGACAATAATGGTGCAATTGCCTTCGCAAAGGAATCCAGATTTCACAAGAGAACAAAGCACATCAAGAGACGCTTCAATTCCATCCGCGATCAAGTCAAGGAGGGAGACATAGAGATTTGCAAGATACATACGGATCTGAATGTTGCAGACCCGTTGACTAAGCCTCTCTCACGAGCAAAACATGATCAGCACCAAGACTCCATGGGTGTTAGAATCATTACTGTGTAATCTAGATTATTGACTATAGTGCAAGTGGGAGACTGAAGGAAATATGCCCTAGAGGCAATAATAAAGTTGTTATTTATATTTCCTTATATCATGATAAATTTTTATTATTCATGCTAGAATTGTATTAACCGGAAACTTAATACATGTGTGAATACATAGACAAACAAAGTGTCACTAGTATGCCTCTACTTGACTAGCTCATTAATCAAAGATGGTTAAGTTTCCTAGCCATAGACATGAGTTGTCATTTGATGAACGGGATCACATCATTAGAGAATGATGTGATTGACAAGACCCATCCGTTAGCTTAGCACGATGATCGTTTAGTGTGTTGCTATTGCTTTCTTCATGACTTATACATGTTCCTCTGACTATGAGATTATGCAACTCCCGAATACCAAAGGAACACCTTGTGTGCTATCAAACGTCACAACGTAACTGGGTGATTATAAAGATGCTCTACAGGTATCTCCGATAGTGTTTGTTGAGTTGGCATAGATCAAGATTAGGATTTGTCACTCCGATTGTCGGAGAGGTATCTCTGGCCCCTCTCGGTAATGCACATCATATGAAGCCTTGCAAGCAATGTGACTAATGGGTTAGTTACGGGATGATACATTACGGAACGAGTAAAGAGACTTGCCGGTAATGAGATTGAACTAGGTATTGAGATACCGACGATCGAATCTCGGGCAAGTAACATATCGATGACAAAGGGAACAACGTATGTTGTTATGCGGTTTGACCGATAAAGATCTTCGTAGAATATGTGGGAGCCAATATGAGCATCCAGGTTCCGCTATTGGTTATTGACCGGAGATGTGTCTCGGTCATGTCTACATAGTTCTCGAACCCGTAGGGTCCGCACGCTTAACATTCGATGACGATCGGTATTATGAGTTTGTGTGATTTGATGTACCGAAGGTTTTTTGGAGTCCTGGATGAGATCACGGACATGACGAGGAGTCTCGAAATGGTTGAGACATAAAGATTGATATATTGGACCATGTTGTTCGGACACCGGAAGTGCTCCGGAGAGTTTCGGATAAAACCAGAGTGCCGGAGGTTTACCGGAACCCCCCCCCCCCCCCCCGGGAAGTTAATGGGCCACCATGGGCCTTAGAGGAGAGAGGGCCGGCCAGGAGGTGGCACGCGCCCCCCAGTCCGAATTGGACAAGTGGTGGGGGCGGCGCCCCCCTCCTTCCTTCTCTCCCCTTCCTCCTTCCTTCCCCTCCTTGTTGGACTAGGAAAGGGGGGAACCTACTCCTAGTAGGAGTAGGATTCCCCCCCTTGGGCGCGCCCCTTGAGGCCGGCCGGCACCCTCCTCCCCTCCTTTATATACGGGGGAGGGGGCACCCCATAGACACACAAGTTAATTGTTTATTCGTGTGCGGTGCCCTCCACAGATTTCCACCTCGGTCATATTTTTGGAGAGCTTAGGCGAAGCCCTGCCGGAATCACTTCATCATCACCGTCACCACGCCGTCGTGCTGATGAAACTCTCCCTCGGCCTCAGCTGGATCAAGAGTACGAGGGACGTCACCGAGCTGAACATGTGCAGATCGCGGTGGTGCCGTACGTTCGGTACTTGGATCGGTTGGATCGCGAAGACGTTCGACTACATCAACCGCGTTACTAAACGCTTCCACTTTTGGTCTACGAGGGTACGTGGACACACTCTCCCGCTCGTTGCTATGCTTCTCCTAGATAGATCTTGCGTGATCGTAGGAAATTTTTTGAATTACTACGTTCCCCAACAGGTGCTTGTGCTGTAGTGGGGAAAATCCAAGAGGAGATAGAGACTGATCTTTGGCATGGTGTTGACACATGCTAAGAACACTGTGTTGGATAAAAATCAGCTAAATTAGATAAGAACATATAGCACTTGCTTCACAACCCAAAATAATTACCTGAAACAAAGATTTGATGCTGTGACCATATAGATGATGGAATGATGCTCAAATTTGGTGCAGAGATATTATTTTAGCATATGAAGGATCTTGAAAAATTTCAACTCATTTGGATATGCCTAGCTTGCACTTCCTTCACAAGGCCTCTGTTTGGGCAGAAACTTTGAAAAATTGCTAAGGAATATTTACTAGTCAAATGAAGTTGAAATTTGGCATGTGGTAATGATATGGATAGGAAAGAGTGCCCAAAAAGTTTGAGAGCAAGCAAGCCAATATAAAGGGTACTTGCTTCTCAAACTGCCAGCTTGGCCAGAATCAGGAAAAGGAATATTCGTGAAATATTTTTGAACAAGGCAAGGAGTATTTTGACATATCTGAAGAATATATGTCCCAAAGGATTTATGAGGATTATTTGGGAATCTTTGGGATGACATAGATGTGGGTTGCTTCACAACCCAGGGCAAATAAGGTTATTCCTTTAATAGAAAAAGGAATATTCCCAAGAAAAGAATATTGGGATTGGTCCAAGATGGAAATGACAAGGCCTTGGAATGGTCGTGAGGTTGACAAGCCACTGGGGAGAGAAATCAAAGGTGATCTCTCCAGGTTCCAAGACCACTAAGCCACAGAAAAGCAAATCCATACCAAAATCGAAAGAAAAAGAAAATGGGCAAAATCCAGGGTGTTGCAAACCTACCCCCCCTTAAAGAAATCTCGTCCTCGAGATTTCGTTACTCAGGGGTCAGGCATGAATATTCCCACTTGAGGAAACCGTTTCCATCTCAGGTTCCCTTTTTGCCTTTGTATTATGTCCCCACTATATCTTATCTGACTCACTGCCTGGCTTCGGGGTGGTTTGTTTCGCTGGATCCTCATTCTGACAGATCTTACCTCAGATATTACTCTGACTTTGATCCTTTTATGTCTGCCGACCTGTCTGGGTGCGATGAATTATACCGGCTGAATTACGTGTCCTTCTTGCACGTCCGAGAGTAGGTCCTCATGGACGTGTTGTGATGAAGTCCAATATGTACGACCGCCCATTGAGTTGTGAACAGAGTCTCTCGGTGGACACGAAATCTTTTACTCTGTGCATTGGGTGGCTTCAACTGGCTGTGTGTCCTCCAGACTCAAACGGTGGTGTGAATCATACCGTTCTCCTGGTGGAAACTGGCTTCTTGCAATAATTGCTGGAACATCTTGGGTATCTCCATTGTCTTGAGTATCACATTTGTACCAAATACTGGACTGTCACCTGTCGTGACCAGCATAAGGGTATGACTTTATAATGGTATTATTCCCAGGCTTGACTGACGATGGTTCTGGCCGAAGAATTTTGTTCACGGCAGGTTCTCTTTTAACAGATTCCCCTAGGTGAGGACACATGCTTCGAGACAGTTGTCAACCTTCTGATCGTTCCGTCTGTCGGCACCTGACGGACTTGGATGTCTTCTCCTGACAATTCTGAGCATACATAGTTGGCTGAATGGGGTAACTTGATAGGAGGTCGTTGCAAATGGGATATACACCATGGGTGTGCACCCATGGTGATTGGTACCGAATCAGATTGTTTTATGTATCTGTACCATGTTGATCTTGTAACCATTATCGTACCTGTATGGCCAATCTTGCTCCTTCATTAAGGTTTTCTTTGCCTATATCCTTAGCTGACAGAGCTTGGCCTGATGTGTTCTTGATTCTCCGGATGACAGTACACTATTCTGGCAGGCATATTACTTTACAAGTTGTAGCTGTAGGGTAACGACTGCCTGAACCCTTGGATGAAACCGGCAAATAAACCAGTAGCCACCAGAATGGTCTTTACAACTCGGATCTGGGACATTACTGGAGTAACTCAACCCCGACTCAAGACGGCTAAAAAGCAGCTCAGAGCATGAGACGGTGTCGATAAGAAGAAAGTAGCAGTTCCCTAAGACGGCCGTGGTACAGCTCAGAGCATAGGGTCGCTGCTACGGAAAGAAATTCAGCAGCTGCCCGAGACGGCTGAAAAGCAGCTCAGAACACGGGCCAGTTGCCGACAAGAGAAATATAAAATCGGCATCCACCCCGGACGGCCGGAAACAGCTCAGAACATAGGCGTGGTGCCGTTACTAAAGAAATACGAGCAAGGGTTCATCTGCGTCCCATACAGCTCGCTACTATGCATACGGGTATCAGCATAATAATTTGAACATACAGGCATAACATGGAGCAATACTTTAAGGCATATACCTGATGGTCGGCTTGCTCCATAGGTTGTTGGTCATCACACTGAAGTGTATAACTAGCGTTCTTCTTCTTCTTATATAGCTCATGCAATGGTCACATCCTCACCGAGCTGACATCATTGTATGGGTAACTCGTATGACCTTGGCAGTATGTTCACCACATCTATGGAAACATGTGTGGCTGGCCACTTGATTCCTGAGGCAAGCTTGTGAAGAAAGACTGAGTTGCTTATATCTGAAGTTTCCTTGTTGCCATAAGCAGACTGAGTGCACATATATATATATATATATATATATATATATATATATATATATATATATATATATATATATATATATATATATATATATATATATATCCCTTAATGTTTCTGCTGTCGGTTCCTTTTCTATGCAGAAAGTTGTTTGACTATTCTTCTTGTTGGGCACTGAGTTCCTAGCATATGCTGGCTTGATTCCAGGATATAGCTGGTTCCAATTGTACCCATAGCAGACTCCTACCTTATATGTGAACTATACCTTTGACCCGATGTGTACTGCTGATCATGCACACATCTTTGCTTTCTTGCTGATTTGATTATTACTGCTGTGAAGATCGCACATTGATATATACCTGATGCCAATAATCAATCCAGGATATCATTATAATCAGACCAGATATTCCCCATGCCAGGCAGTCGGTGCCAAATCCCATATGGTTGAGCTAAGCTTCCAAATGCTTCCCTCTTCACTGATTCTTTGAGTCCTGTGTCGGTGAGCAACTTCCATAAGTTGATATAAGGTAACACCAAGGGCCCAAAGAAAGAAGCAAAAGAAACGAATAAAACACAAAGCACCAAGATCACACACAAGCAATATCACATTCTACAACAATAATATGCATTCCTACTTAAGCACACAAATCTCGCAAGAACTCCGGTATTACGGTCTAACATGCTGTGGCGGTGTGCACGAAAGTGAATCCACGTGTGGAAGGGGGTGGAAAGAGTTGGTGTAAACAAAGCTACACCAGACACGGGCTTACACCGGTTACAGCTGGATGGACACAGAGGTGAGAACGGACTTGGTGATCGTGGATCGGAACACATAAGTCACGACCACATTATCATCAAGCGTACGGAGGGAAACCGTACTCATCCAGAGGATGGATGGCAGGAAGGGATGGCGATGGAAAGAAAGGTTTGCGGGCATAGCCCTTTTTCTGATAACTAGGATCAGTAAGGGTTGCCAACGCGTTTAGAAGAATGGCACGATCCGGGATAGAATCATGTCTATCACCGAAATAATAGGGGTGGCCGAATAGGATAATTGGTGTGGTACCGGTGCATCAATCCAACAAGCAATCGACAACACCAAGCACCTTGGCATCACTCCACTGGGACGAAGATGACACCACACCAAGGAGCAAATATGCAAATTGGAGGGTGCAGGCAGTGAATCGAAGCCGATGCCACCTACACTCACCAGATTAATCGTTAGTGATAAAATATCTAGTCTATATGCATGCTATGCACAAACAAATGCAACAAACAAGTGCAGTAAACCGATTAGACTCTATACTACCGGTTACTAACGTTCGCGCAGTCTAGGGCGTCCTACAGCCAGACCTGCTCTGATACGAACGCCTGTGGCACCCCGGCACAGAGAAAACCAGAATGCCCGTATTCCAGCCCAGAGACAAGTCTTCTGGAATACGGCACTGTTGGCATAGAACAAACCAGCTCTTTATTACTATGGATAAGGTTACAAGGGTACATTAAATACATCGGCACGGCGACACTACGCCTGCCCAGGGTAGTTCTATGCTAACAGCAAAACAACCCGAGGAAGCGGAGTAACCTCGGCAGCGGAACAACGATGGCGGTGGTGAACTCCACTCCGCAGAGACTCTGGCTGGAACGCGTAACCTAGCTCGCAAACTCGGAATCCTCGACAAGCAAGCAATCATGGCATGACCTGCAAACTGGCATGACATGCCAGGTGCGTACTTTGAATGTACTCGCAAGCTCACAACAACCAAAGCATTAAAGACAAGCAACAACATGGCATTTACAGGTTAAGCAGGTGCAAACATGATGATACTAGAACAATATATGGCATGGCATATGAGCATGATGACACTACATGCAACAGGTTAAAACTATCATGATGCAACTTACTCCGTTCTGAGGTTACCTCGTAACCACTACATGCAAGAACTTACCATCGAGTGTGCCACATGATAACCTCAGGACCAACCAAACTTGGTATTACAATACCGTAGTGATAACATGATCACAAGGAGCTTGGTCTTTACCCAAGATCACCACATAACACTATCAACCAAATCCGGTATCCATGATACCACGGTGATCCTCTCATGATAACGATCAACCAACATCGGTATCCTCGATACCACAGTGATCCTCTCGCGATCTCATAAAGATCAACCAACTTCTTTCTCATCGAACGGGGTTGTTATAAGCAAGATTATTATACTGTTGACCCATAGTGTGTCCTACTACGAACTGTGCCCATAACCGAGGATGCGGCTATCGATAGATTATACACTCTGAAGAGGTTAGTACACTGTACCCACACCACGGAACTCATGGCCTCGTGCTCCCATTCGGGTGGACCAACGATGTTCCGACAAAACCCAATCTATTGCATGGCACTCTCCCGGCCACTCCGACAAACTCCCATTTGCGCTATGTCATGGGTGACCCCTGTGTCCTTCCGACACCTGCCACCGTCGTGGCCAAACAAAACTGTCCCAAACGGGGACCTGAGCTCAATACCAAAATTGGGTTCACAAGGTTATAGCCGCCTACCTGATCAGGGTAGCATGCACTCATAACCTTCCCTGGTTGGAGGTACTAGCGAGAGGCATGACAATAGACCGAATTAGGGCTGCCCCATCCCAGCAAGTGTGGTTGCACTGGTGAGCTCAATTCGGTGGCGCACTATGACTCAGCCAACAGGTGTTCAAGTTTGATTAACATCCGGTTAAATTTTAATGCAAATGAGCTGAGCCATGATAACAGGATGAACCGTAGCAACTGATAAAGAAACATGCAGACATGTCATCATCTTAGCCTGAACTACTGCAAGTATTAACCATGAGCATAATGCTACCAATGACTACTTGATAAATAGCAAGATGCACATGGACAGAATGTAATGATAAGCATGAAACATGAGCATATACAGTATTCTCAAACATAATAACATGCACATATTGAATAACTATTCAAGTAGGAACCATAGCTACTGCAAATCCATCATGCAAGTGGCTGTCGTGGCTTGCCTGAGAACGAGGAATCCACCGGGAAGAAGCGCGTAGAGTCCGCGGAAAGAGTTGCCGGAAACAGTTCTCCCTCGGAGGGGCTGTTTACGGGTAAGGGTAGAATGGTCATTTCCACAGTGTCAACACATTATGAAAATGATACCAACATATAGAGCTCAACGAGACGAAGAAGTGGGCTTTTGATTCACCTTGATCGGAGTAGGGAGTGAAAAGTTGTGATAGTTTTTTTTCTAGGGACCTTTCTCCAAATAAAATCTTTACAAACGGGTCCTCAGCTGAAAAACAGATCGCTCATTCTCAGGAAATACACCTCTGCAGTAGGGAAAACATACTCCAGGGGAGTACGCTTCCAATTAAATGACGTGGCAGGTGCGGGGCCGGCCTTGTGGAACTGACAGGTGGGGTCGAGGGGAGACACGGGACCCGCCTGGCCTAGCCGTCGTCTTCCTCGTCTCGCTCCCGACAGCGAACAGAGGAGAGGCGGGGAGGCTCGGCCGGCGACTGGCCTGGCCGGCTCCGGCCGTCTCCGGTGAGGGCGCGAGTGCCGGTGACCTCGGGACGGAGTGCCGCATCCGACTGGGCCGGTTGCGGACGCCGGGGAAGGGCAGTGCGGCGACTGCGGAGGAGGACAGGGACAAGCTCCGGCGAGGGGTCCGGCCAGCTCCGACCACCTCTGGATGAGCTGAGACCACCGGCGAGCTCAGGATGGTGGGGCGGTCCCATCTGGACTCCTCTCGCTCGCCGAGATGCACCGGAGGGAGTCCAGCCTCGACTGTGGTGGACGGTGGCTATGGGTGCTGGAGTGGCTCGTGGCCACGGCGCACCCGAGGAGAAGGAGGAGGGCGGAGGAGCTCCGGTGGTCTTTGGGTGTTGCTATGGTGGTGGTGGAGGGGAGAGCAGAGGCGGGACTCGCCGAAATTTAGCCGGGCACCGGCGGCGGCTACGGCGGCGATTGGCGGCCAGAAGGGCTCCGGCGAGGGGTGGAGAGGTCGGGGAGGATCAGTGGAGTGAGGAGAGGAGGATGGTGAGCTCGAACGGGCTCGAGTGGCTTTATATAGCCGGACGGCGAGGGTGGCCGAGCTCGGCCGCGGTAACACGTACACCGGCGCGCCGGAGCTTCGAGAACTCGCGTGGAGGAGGGTAGAGGCATCCAGAACAATCATGGAGGAGCAGAGAGGACTCACACGAGGTCGGGAAGGCTCGGGAGAGCTCGCGGAGGAAGAGGACACGGTCACAGACGGGACAGTGCTCCGACGAGGCTTGTCGTGGCGTGGGGAGGAAGAAGCTGGAGGGAGAGAGGGGGAGAGAGGGGGCACGCGGACGGCGGCGACGTAGTCGACACTAGTAGACACACTGGGGCTGCTTGAGTGGTCTTGTCCGACGCGGTGAACGCGCAGAGCGTGTTCCAGCCGGCAACGTCGACGGTCACCACTGGCACCACGTGGACTGGCCACAGATACAATCTCAAATCATGTCTACCGTGTGTGTCAGCCTTCAAATAGGTGATCTGAGTCCTCAGATTAGAGAGAGAGTCCCTAGTGTGACTGCACCTAGGTCAACTGCTGATGAACAGCAAGGTGCTTGTGCTGTAGTGGGGAAAATCCAAGAGGAGATAGAGACTGATCTTTGGCATGGTGTTGACACATGCTAAGAACACTGTGTTGAACAAAAAGTTAGCTTAATTGGATAAGAAAATATAGCACTTGCTTCACAATGTGCCAAACTGGACAGAATTGGAAATGTTGAAGGGGCACTCCTGTGGATATTTGGATTGATCTAAATTTTAGAGGAGGTGAATGATTTGGTAATATGAGGACCCTGTATAAATTTCATACCATTTGGATAAACCAAAGTGGTACTTCCTTCACAATGATCTTATCTGACCAGAATCTTAGAAAAATTCTAGTGAATTATTGGGTAGATGAAATTAGCCCAAATTTAGGTGAGAGGTCACATATAGGTAGAAGCATGTTCTGGAAATTATTCATGAATTATGAGCAAAAAAAATTTATAGTTGCTTCACAACACAAAATAATTACCAGAAACAAAGATTTGATGCTGTGACCATACAGATGATGGAATGATGCTCAAATTTGGTGGAGAGATATTATTTTAGCATATGAAGGATCTTGAAAATTTTCAACTTATTTGGATATGCCTAGCTTGCACTTCCTTCACAAGGCCTCTGTTTGGGCAGAAACTTTGAAAAATTGCTCAGGAATATTTACTAGGCAAATGAAGTTGAAATTTGGCAAGTGGCAATGATATGGATAGGAAAGAGTGCCCAAAAAGTTTGAGAGCAAGCTAGCCAATATAAAGGGTACTTGCTTCTCAAACTGCCAGCTAGGCCAAAATCAGAAAAAGTAATTTTCGTGAAATATTTTTGAACAAGGCAAGGAGTAGTTTGACATATCTGAAGAATATATGTCCCAAAGGATTTATGAGAATTATTTGGGAATCTTTGGGATGGCATAGATGTGGGTTGCTTCACAACCCAGGGCAAATAAGGTTATTCCTTTAATAGAAAAAGGAATATTCCCAAGAAAAGAATATTGGGATTGGTCCAAGATGGAAATGACAAGGCCTTGGAATGGTTTTGAGGTTGACAAGCCACTGGGGAGAGAAATCAAAGGTGATCTCTCCAGGTTCCAAGACCACTAAGCCACAGGAAAGCAAATCCAGACCGAAATCAAAAGAAAAAGAAAATGGGCAAAATTCAGGGTGTTACAGTACCTGCTCCGAGTAGGTCGAGACGCCATAGTAAATCCAACCGGCTACCTTCCTGTCGGCAAGCCTTAACCGCAACCTCAGACACGTCACCTGCCTTCCGCCGCCAGCCACCGCTGCGTCCCTGTCGCCTGCCTTCCGCCGCCAGCCGCCGCTGCGTCCCTGTCGCTTGCCTTCCGCCGCCAGTCGCGAGTATCTCTTCGTTAGTCCGTCTCCTCGGCTGCGGCAGGGCGTGATGCCGCGATGGAGCAGCCGGCTAGAGATGCGATGGCGCGGCCGGAGTACCAAGGAGTGTCGCCGGTGTCGGCCAGCGCCTGGGTCACAAAGGAGTCGCTGGTCGAGGAGATCGAGGAGAAGAGAACGGCGGCGCGAGGACACGTCAGGAGGATCGCGAGAAGGGCAGGAGATGGGAGGATTGCGTGAACATACACGTTAATGGGCCGGCCCAATGCTATGACGTCACGATGTGAAACGTGGGCGAAAGATAGAAGTGGTGGGATGAGGTGGGGGTGAGGTGAGACTACCAACTGAGACATTAGGAGTAGAGATAGTGACATGCAAGCCTTTATCTATGACTAAGTTGTAGACTCAATTTGCATTGGGATGCGTTATGTTTTAGTAACATATTATGTTACCAGAAACCCCTCTCTCCTCATTAACTCTTTTTCAGATATGCATATTTATTTTGGGATGCCTTATGTTAGTAGCTATGTTACTCCACTATGGCTAGCCTTAACAGAAAAGTAATTGTAGTTTATAAGTTAAATACATTGCTTGCTTATGTGGCAAACCTAAATGTATGGCTTCGTGGAGAGATGACTTGAATGTATAGCTTAGTGGGGACATTGATGTGGACACTTTAACTGTCGAGAGAATTTGGATGAACCTTTTAAGAATATAGGAATCCCTTTTCCACTATGAGCATGAGGCACTTATACTGATTTTTTTCTGCGGGAACACTTATACTGATGTTGTGTCCTCCATAATGGGCAGGTGTGGGCCTTGGGCCTTTATGTGGGCTTCCGGAGTCCATAGCATGTCGTATGTCCTTCTCTTAGCGTTGAGGTGATGTGCCATGTACCAGGCCATCACATCCAGGTGTGCAGTATTTTTATCCCTAAAAAAAGGGTCTCAAAATATGTGTGCGGCTTTGTCCCATCGTGACGGTTGTAGTAATTTCTAATTTCTACCTGATGTAAGTCATGTGGCACCCCGTACTTTATGTGGGGTCCCTACCGCCTAGAGACAGAAGCCCCTGGAGGCATGGTGCATCTACCTACGGCTATGAAAATCTTATTAATTGTTACTCTCTCCGTTCCAAAATAGATGACCCAACTTTGTACTAATTTTGTATTAAAGTTAGTATAAAATTGAGTCATCTATTTTTAAACGGAGGGAGTATATAGGATTGGTTAAAAAAATGCGAGCTTGGAGAGGCATAGACGCATGCATGGTTAGTTGGGACGTCATGCTCCTCCAGCAAGTGGCACTGCAGAGATCGGAGATGGAACAGGACGGCAACGCCGATGGGCTCGATCGGCCAACAGTACCTCAAGATACTCTTGGCTGCTGGCCACTGATGCCAGGTCGCTACATGACATGGTGCCGGGTGCGTGCAACAGCAGCACCCACCACCATGCATGTCCCCGGCCCGCCGTGTCGCCGAATATTGACGGTCGTGATCTTCGATGGCCGCAATCCGCATAGGGTTCCTCCATGATCGATATACATCGTGTGGCCCTGTGCATGTTGTTATCTGAATCTTGTTCGCTTTTAACCCCACGCACGCACGCACGTACACTGGCTGCCACACCCATCTCTTTCTGCTGCATGTCTCTCCATCAGATCGATGGGGGGATACTATATAATTAGCTGGCTTTCCGTAGGTTAGGTCGATCGGGTCAACCCCTGGACCTCCCTATTTTTGGTTACCTTTGTATGTTCCGATCGGTGCCACTTTCCATGTAATAAGTGTACAACAGTAGCCCCCATCTCTTGATGGGGCAGTTGATGCATCTCTGCTTGTAAAAGAGATCCATCTTCCAAAACAGAAGCAGACAAATGCCTTCATGGGATCCATAGTACACCAACCCCGTTGATCCCTGACACTCAAGAAGCCCATCTCAAGTTCTCAACCACTTCATCATGGCACCAATTTCCCACTAATTTCTTCAAGGATAGGTCTAATACCACCAAAACACTTAAGAATTCACACCCCACAAAAAAGACTATAATGTTTCTAGCGGTGAAAATCCGAGAGAGTTTATGACCGATGTGATGCCTACAATACCTGTCCAGTTATTTTTCGGGCATGATGTCCATGGAGACAAACGTACATCACCGATTTAGCATTTGCACAAATTTCAGTGAAAATTAATGTCAAACCTAAATTGGAAATATTTAGATAGAAGCATTCACTTTGTGAAAAATAATCTAGAAATATTTTGAACATATATAAAAATACAAAAAAAATATAGGGCAAAAAATGAAATCTAGAATGCATTAACAATGCGCGATAACCATTCTTCGAAACCAACAAGAACTTCACATAGTTATTTAAAAACTTATAACCAGTCATTTTCCTTATCTATTTTTCTAGTTGAAAGAGAAATATAATAAAATAGCTTTGAGAAATATTGTTTCTAAAATGTAATAAAAAAATATAAAGATGCATTGAGCTAATCCATGTAAATTTTATTATAATTCCCTTTCTTTTCATTTTACAGTTAAAAATAATCATTGCTTAATGACTTTTTTCAAAAGTACCCCACCTTTTAAATTATATCTCCTTATTTGTACATTATTGATTTAAATTATGTTTTATTTTACTTTCCATGTTTTATATATTGTCATGTTTTCTGTTTTCCTAGAAACACGGTACAACTGCAGGCATTGACCTACGCAGACGTAAACTTAACAAAAATTCTCACTGAAACACTAGCATGCACCCCACCACTACTGGAATCAGCTTCTTTGCCGTCCGCCATGGCGGACGACAAAGGCATGGATCACGGACGGCAAACATCTTTGCCATCCGTCAGCAGACGGCAAACTTTCCGGCCGAACACGTGCCAGAAAAGGCCTTCTTTGCCGTCCGCTTCCTGGAAACGGACGGCAAAGAATTGTCCGTCCGCCATCCGAGGCCAGCAGACGGCAAAGAGAACGGACGGCAGTGCAGTGGCGTGAGAGCCGTTAGGGGGTTAACGGCGCTCTTTGCCGTCTGTCAGCGGACGGCAAAGAGTCAAAGCTCTTTGCCGTCCGCTGACAGACGGCAAAGAGCTCAGCTAGGCAGTACTGGGAATCTGCCACGTGGCCAGCTATGCCGTCCGCTGGCAGATGGCAAAGTGACCAAAAAGGCAGCCAGTGCTCACAGGTTTTACAGGTAGCTGCCACGTGTCCTCTTTGCCGTCTGCTAGCGGACGGCAAAGGTATTTGCCATCCGCTAGCAGACGGCAAAGAGGCTATGTATCCCCCGTTTTTATTTTTATCCATTTAATTTGACAGGGTTTCAAACACAGATATATATATATTTTTTTTTTTCACAGGCACACACAGATATACATATACATATCTATCTCCATCCATGACAACATACATATATACATAAGAAACATAGTTCCATCCATATATAACACATTATATATCACAATGTTTATCCAACACATTGTTCCATGCATCCATATAACAAATGAAAAAAAGATAAGGGAAACAAGCACTCCATGCATCCATGCAAGCTTCCATATAATGAATTAAATCTGCAAAATGGAAACAAGAAAGTTAGAAGAAGAAGACTAGAATCAGAAGAAGAAGAAGAAGAAGAAGAAAATGAAGAAGAAGAAGAAGTCCATACTTAGGTAAAATGGAGCTAACCTAGCTAATTGTGCCATTTTTTAGTGAACTAAGCATATTATGCCATTTTTGATATAACTTGAGCTAACTTCATTTTGGAGAAGAAGAAGAAACTAGAAGAAGAAGAAGAGACTAGAAGAAGAAGAAGAACTTCTTCTTTTTCTCTTCTTCTTCTTCTATTCCTTCTTTTCTTCCTCTTCTCTGGATTTTCTCTCTATCTTTTATGTCATTTTGGACTAAAAGGATAAATTATGTCATAAATGGACTAAATAGGCTAAATAAGAAGAAAAATGCCATTTTTAGCTTACCTAGCTAATTATGCATTTTTGACCTAACTAAGCATATTATGAATATAACTTAGCTTACTTCATTTTGGAGAAGAGAAGAAGAAGAAGAAAACTAGAAGAAGAAAAGAAGAAGAAGGAAGAGAAGAAAAAAAGAAGAAGAAGCAGACTAGAAGAAGAAGAAGAAGAAGAAGAAGAAGAAGTACTCTTCTTCTTCTTCTTCTTCTTCTTCTTCTTCTTCTTTTCTTTTCTTCTTCTTCTTCTTCTTCCTATCCTTCTTTTCTCCTCTTCCTTGATTTTCTTCATCTTATTATGTCATTTGTGGACTAAATAGGCTAAATTATGTCATAAATGGACTAAATAGGCTAAATAAGAAGAAAAACGCAATTTTTGAGCTTACCTAGCTAATTATGCCATTTTTAACCTAACTAAGCATATTATGCCATTTTTGATATAACTTATAAGAGCTAACTTCATTTTGGAGAAGAAGAAAACTAGAAGAAGAAGAAGAAGAAGAAGAAGAAGAAGAAGAAGAAGAAGAAGAAGAAGAAGAAGAAGAAGAAGAAGAAGAAGAAGAAGAAGAAGATCTCTTCTTCTTCTTCTTTTCTTCCTATTCCTTCTTTCCTTCCTCTTCCTTGATTTTCTTCATCTTATTATGTCATTTGTGGACTAAATATGCTAAATTATGTCATAAATGGACTAAACACGCTAATTAAGAAGAAAAATACCGTTATCACGGAGATGTAGGAATGGTCGGGGCTGCGCCAGTGCCAAACGGAGGTGAAGGACCGGTCGGGGTTCCGGCATTGGCAGAAGGAGTGCTCGATGCTTGTCGGGAGCCATGCTGCACCAAAGATCATTTCCCATAATGTCTCGTTAGCAAGTTCGCAAACTGAAATGTGAATAGTAGTAAGCAACGACCATTCAAATCAAACTCACCGTGGTCGCCGGAGCAATCTTGGGCATCGGCGGAGGGGCCTGACCGTTTTTCTCGCACAAGCTCTGCACATTTGGTTCTCACGAGTCAGTCATATTAGATAGTAATGCGAACATTACGTGCATGATTGGGCTAATATGCACGAGAAACGTACCACGATGAGCTCGTATAGGGCCCGGTTAGCGCTGTCGTTCCGGTTCCTCTCCTCCTCCAACAGCTTAGCCGTCTTCTCCTCCATCTCCCTCTCCCTCTCCGCCGCCTCCCTTTGTGCCTCCCTTTTTGCCTCCTCCAGAAGCTCCTTCGTCTTCAATCTCTCTTTCTCAACAATAGCCTGCAACACACCACTCCTCGTTAGCATTGTAATCATCGACGGACGCACACACAATGTAATGGAGGAAAGGTGAGAGAGTCCGTATAACTAACCGCCATGGCAATCTCCGCGGGCCGTGCACGAGGCGTTATCTCAGGATCAGAGCTACTCAGGCGCTTCTTGATCTGCGGGAGAGTCTTAGGACAACCTATCAGTCCATCACCCATGGCTAGAGAGCCATGGGACCTCCCGCCACCAGATATCATCACCAGCTCTGTATCAAAAGGATCCTGGCTCGGGTTAAAGTCCTCCCCTTTCCTCGCCTTCCCCTCGTGTCTGTACTTCACTAGCTTGTGGTGGGAGGTCTTGTTGGTGAAGTTCTCTGGATCATCTAGGTCAGACTCCGTGAATGGCTTGGCCTTCTTGTACGGGGCCATATGGGCCATGCCATAGAGGTCGAACAGACCTGGCACAGGCTTCTTGTGGTGGTGCGCCTGAGAGAGAGGAACAAAATATTAGTTAAGGGCTCAAGCTAGCATGAAGAATGATATTGCTATGTAAATAGGTCATTTTGGAGCTAAGAAAGGTTATTATGTCATTTTCGAGGAAAATAAGCTAAGTTTAGGTCATTTTCGAGGTAACCAAGATTATTATGCCATTTTTGACCATAGTATGCTAATTATGTCATTATTGAGCTATCTAAGGTTATTATGTCATTTTAGAGCTAATTATGTCATGAATGAACTAGCTAAGATTAGTTGAGCTCGTTATTGAGCTATCGAAGGTAGTTATGCCATTTTTTAACTGACTAAAGCATATTAAGTCATTTTATAGAGCTATCTAAGGTTATTATGTCATTTTAGAGCTGAATATGTCATAAATGAACAATCTAGCATGAAGAATGAATTGCATGAATCATAGCAAACCACATACCCAGTTATCCCCGTACTCAAACAGGTTGGAGCTCCCTTGATGGTGTGGCACACCTTCCAGTTGGTCGCGCTTATCCTTGGCCCTTTGGTGTTCGACTTTCCATTGGGCAGAGCACCACGCATCCACCAACGCCTCCCAACAGTCCATTTTATCCACACACCATCTCGGGGGCACCTAAGTGAGTCAAGAGAAATTTCATCGCTACGGCTACGAATCAAATCAAGAAAACTAAGTTCAAGGCCTTAAGAATAGGTAATTACCTGCATGTACTTCTCCTTACTCAAAAACTTGCCGCGACACTTCTGCTTGCCCCTCCTAATACCCTTCGAGGCGTAGTAGTCTCGAACGGCCTGCACCCGAGCCTCGTGCCTTAAGTTCTGAAGTAGGCGCTTGCACTCGTTTTCGACAACCATACACGCAGCCTCCTGCTCTCCCTCTGAAACCCTATAGAATGTCTGCAATCAAACAAGACAACACTGATTAGTACAATCACTAGGTAGTGTTGATTTTTAATTCCGTAAAGGAGAAATTACCCAAAACCGACGGAACACAATGTCCGCCACCGTCTCGCACAAGACACCGTCGACCCTCTCCTCTGGCGGGGCCGGGGCAACCGAGTACAGCTCCCAGGTCAGTGCTAGCTGTGGAACCTGACCCTCACCGGGCAACGTGACCCACCCAGGGAAGTGTTGCCGGCAAAGCACACCAAGGACCTGGTTGGGCCTACGGGAACCACGGGGGCGTACCCAGCCCCTGCAGTATGACAAGGCCAACGCATTAGCTATTAATTTGAAGGAACATGAAGGCAAAAGGTTAAAAAATAGTAAATGCACTTACTTCAACCCTTTAGGCGCAATCAACCACCTCTGGTTGGGGGTTGTCGGCACGGGCGGGAGCTTTGTACAGCCACGCTTGTAGACCTTCTTGCCGTTCTCAACCAGCTCGTCGTCGCTGTAGCTATTTTCTGAAAAGGTGTCCTCGCTACCATCCTCCGAGCCACTAGCCTCCGGAGTCTCGTGGGAAGAAGACTCCGGGATCGGAGTCTTCTGGGACGAAGACTCCGGGACCTGGGACGAAGACCCCGTGACCGGTGTCTTCTGGGACGAAGACCCCGTGACCGGTGTCTTCTGGGACGAAGACTCTAGGACCGGACTCACGTGGGGCGAAGGGTCGGCGACCCGAGTCTGGTGGGGCGAAGGATCAGCGACCGGAGGCTCATGGACCGGAGTCCGAGGGTCCACGTAAGACTGAGCACTCCTGTAGTCAGGTGAATCAGCTGAGGGTGGCGGCGACGAAGGCATAGGAGCCTTCCTACCTCTCCCACTGCCACGTCCACCTCTACCAGCCTTCTTCGTCCTCCCCCGACCTCTCCCAGGCGTAGAAGAAGCGCCCGCCGCAGCTGTCTGCATACCGTCCTGCACCGCTCTCCGGAGTGGCTGCGCTGCAATAATGCAACCACCCCTCCCGGTAGCGCTCGCAGGAGGCTCGGGGCGCTCTGGACCCTTGCCCACCATCCTGTCAACACCTGCAATGACAAAAAGTAAATGAAATTAGTACAACATAAAATATTTGGATACCTGACATTGAAAGATCGAGGATGTCGCCTAGAGGGGGGGGGTGAATAGGCGCTTTAAAATAATTATGGTTAAGGCTTGAACAAATGCGGAATAAACCTAGCGGTTAATTTGACAAGCACAAAACCTACAACAACTAGGCTCACCTATGTGCACCAACAACTTATGCTAAGCAAGATAGACAACTAAGTGATAGCAAGATATATGACAAGAAACAATATGGCTATCACAAAGTAAAGTGCATAAGTAAAGGGCTCGGGTAAGAGATAACCGAGGCACGCGGAGACGACGATGTATCCCGAAGTTTACACCCTTGCGGATGCTAATCTCCGTTTGGAGCGGTGTGGAGGCACAATGCTCCCCAAGAAGCCACTAGGGCCACCGTAATCTCCTCACGCCCTCGCACAATGCAAGATGCCGTGATTCCACTAAGGGACCCTTGAGGGCGGTCACCGAACCCGTACAAATGGCAACCCTTGGGGGTGGTCACCGAACCCGTACACTTTGGCAACCTTTGGGGGCGGTCACCGGTACCCGTCAAATTGCTCGGGGCGATCTCCACAACCTAATTGGAGACCCCGACGCTTGCCCGGAGCTTTACACCACAATGATTGAGCTCCGAACTACACCAACCGTCTAGGGCGCCAAGGCACCCAAGAGGAACAAGCTCTAGGGTGCCCAAACACCCAAGAGTAATAAGCTTCTCAAACTTCACTTCCACGTATCACCATGGAGAACTCAAACCGATGCACCAAATGCAATGGCAAGAGCACACGGAGTGCCCAAGTCCTTCTCTCCCAAATCCCACCAAAGCAACTAATGCTAGGGAGGAAAATGAGAGGAAGAACGAAAGAAGAACACGAAGAACTCCAAGATCTAGATCCAAGGGGTTCCCCTCACTTAGAGGAGAAAGTGATTGGTGGAAACGTGGATCTAGATCTCCTCTCTCTTTTCCCTCATGAACTAGCAAGAATCATTGGAGGGATTGAGAGTTAGCAAGCTCAAAGAAGGTCAACAATGGGGGAAGAACACGAGCTAAAAAGATAAGGTCCATTGGGGAAGAAGACCCCCTTTTATAGGTGGGGAAAAATTCAACTGTTATCCTCACAGCCCGCACAGAGCGGTACTACCGCTCCAAGGAGCGGTACTACCGCTAGGGCGGTTGTAGCCCTTTGAAAAACAACAGCGAGGAGGCAAAAGGCCAGTAGAACCGCCGGAGCGGTACTACCGCTAGTCCTCACAGTACTACCGCTAGGGATAGCGGTACTACCGCAAAGGGTAGCGGTACTACTGCTAGCGAGCGGTACTAAAAAAATACATTCGTGCCTACCACCGCTGGACCTAATACGAGATTTTGGTCCGGAGCGGTACTACCGCTGTAGTAGCCGCGGTAGTACCGCTCTGGAGCGGTAGTAAAAAATTACATCCGCTCCAATCCGCGGTAGTACTGCTGCAGCCTTTTCAGAACACCAAAACTGCCACAACTTCTGCAAACGGACTCCGAATTCAACGAAACCAAGTTTGTTGGAAAGCTAACGACATTGGCTAACACAATCTTGGTAGAAATATCAATAAGAAGCAAATTAGAAAAGTCCCATGAGAAAATGGTGAGAACCCTTCCTCGAAAAAGACCGGTAAAACCTCCAACACTGAAAACGCGATAGAAGATGCATATGAAATCCGTTTTTGATGTACTAGAGCTTGTCACGAAGATAACCACAAGATCTAAAACCTCAAAATAAAATACAAATAAGAATCAAGAAAGATGATGCAAGGATGCAATGGTTTGAGCTCTCGACGAACGATACGATCAAGCTACTCACTTGAGAGCCCCCCTTGATAGTACGGCTATCGATCCTATAACCCGGTCTCCAAACTATCACCATGAGACCGGTAAAATATAAAACCTATCAAGGGCAAACCTTTGCCTTGCATGAAGTCCACTTGAGCTAGATGATGACGATCTTGACTCCCTCAAGTTGGACCACCTTTCTTGATTGCGTTCGCTCGATGAAGACTAGTTGATTGCTACCCCATACTCCAATATGGGTGAGCCACTCTTTCGCACATTTTCACAAGTCCATTGTCACCACAATGGACGGCAAGCTTCAAGCATGTGATCTCTTCGTGATGATCCACTTGAACTTGCACACCGCAACCTAACCCCACAAAGAACTCTCACGAAGACCATGGGTTAGTACACAAAGCGTAATTGACAATGCTTACCATACCATGGGATTGCTTGGTCCCCCTCGGTACATCTTCTATGCTTTGTGTGTTGATCAACTTGATTCACTCTTTGACTTAGTCTTGATCAACCTCTCACATGACCAATCTTTAGGTAATTCCTTGAATAGCATCTTGCTCATCACAAACTCTCCTTGAAACCAACAAATGGACTCGAAGAAAAGCCTATGGACAAATCCTTCAAATATAACTCAAGGCAACCATTAGTCCATAGAGATTGTCATCAATTACCAAAACCAAACATGGGGGCACCGCATGTTCTTTCAATCTCCCCCAATTTGGTAATTGATGACAATCACTTTCAAGAGAGTTTATACAAGGAATTATGCATCACCATGCAATGCACCAACCAATAATGCATGCGTATGAGATGCAAATGCTTAGGAACAAGACCAAAGCACGAAGATGCGTATGAGATGCAAATGCTTAGGAACAAAACCAAAGAACGAAGATGCGTATGAGATGCAAATGCTTAGGAACAAAACCAAAGCATGAAGAAGCTCTCTAAACATCTCCCCACAAAACTCTCTGAAACTTCTCCCCCATTGGCATCGATTGCCAAAATGGGCGAAAAGCTTAGAAGGCCAATATAAATTGTGTTCCTCCATAAATTGTGTATTTCTCAATAAGATAGTGGAATGCACTACACATATCCAAAGGTAAATACTTGGAGGAAGGCAAAATATATTGAGGCTCAAAGATTGCCAAAGAATGATATGCCACAAAGACATAACAAAGAGAGAAACAAGCAATCAGGCAATCAAAAGATACCAATTGAAACAAGCTATCAAAAGATACCAATTGAACTAACAAGACCAATGCTCCTATGAGCCACATGAAAAAGATATTATGATATGAGCAAAGGAGTGTTCTAAAGAAACTAGAGAAGCTCCCCATGATTTGTGCACACATAAGAATATTTGTATTTTGATACAAAGTGCACAAAATAGGATCATAGCTCCCCCAAAATCAATAAAAACTCACAACAAGAGCATGTGAGCATATAGGAAACTAAGCCTATCACTTGCAACCAACACATGGTTGAGCAACATGTAAAAGAGGCAACTTAAGAATAGGCTCAACCAAAACCGATGTGTGTGAGTCATGGCAAAGCACTTGAGAAGACTAATATAAGGATGAGCATTAAGCATCAACATAGTCTTGGATAAATGAGATACAAGGTGCCAGACATGTCCTTCCCACACACACACACACACACAACAAGCAAATGGATACACAAGCTTACTAAAAAGTGAAATAACAACCAAGCTTGTGACAACCCATGGTGAAGATAGAAAGTGAAAGCCTCATCAAGACGAGGGATACCAATTAAGATGGCAAAAAGCCTCGTCAAGACAAGCATGAGGAAAATGATCTTCACCACACAAGAGTGCAGCAAGATGCAACGAGATATGACCCGCACTCAAGGCACACACTTTAACGGAGCCACCAAAGAAATAAAACAAGAAGGAAAAGGTGGACGTGAAAGAAAGGGATATCAACTAGATATGCAACTTCTCTCAAGTGTATAAGATTCTAGGTAGATGAAGATCATGATGATATCGATCCATAAAGAAGGATGTACACACGAAATGGTTACACAAGGAAAGAACAAGATATCCACAAGGAAGTCATAAATATACCACTAAGATATTTGCTTGAAAGCATAGCGCATGACTAGATATGGTCTTATAGTATATAAATGAACTCCTACCACACAATCATCAAAGACATCACAACTAGCAACACGAGATCATCGTTGGGATGCTTTGAGAAAGGAAACAAGTATCATAAGAACGAATCAAGAATTACATGCCATGATACAACCTACACAAGGTTGATGCAAGAAATGTGTGCATGAAGTAGATGATGATACTTGTTACCGAGATACCATTGTACGGATGTAGTAGATACCAATTGAAGGTAGATAGTAGTTCATTGATCATCCTAGCTTGACTCCAATAAGCACATGGTGACAACACCTTCCTTGTGAGTGAGCCGAGCATCCAATGCATCTCCAATTGTTCCTAGAACAACAACACAAACAAAATGGTACCCAAACTCATTGGGACCAAAGAGTTAGAAACACCAATACATAGGACAAACTCCACAAACATGTGTGCATATAGAAATGGAAATGAATTTCATGCACATCTCATCCAAATTGAGACTTGGTGGAGTTTCCCCTATATATTGGATCAAAGAAAGAAAACATGCCAAATAAAATACACGAAGTGACTATGCATGCTCAAGACTTTCAAGAAGCGATACCAAATGAGAAAGAAATACCAAGAGAAAATAGATTACCAAATGGAGAAATCATCACTTGGAAGATATCATTAAACGATACATCAAGGAATGAGATATCCATTGGCACACTCAAAATTAAAGAAATCAAACTCCCAAAAGAGAGGATGGTTCCAAACAAACCATGCCCTCTACAAAGTTTCATGGTGGCACAAAGTACCAAAAAGAAACGGCTTGCCTTCCACCAAAACACACTTGATAAGGATCACAAGAAGAGTGTTCTAAAGAAAATAGGATAGCTCCCCCATGAGTTGTGCATTATAGAGAATTTGCATTTGAATACAAAATGCACAAGGTGGGATCACCACTTTGACTATATCTAGAAAACACTAGACAAGAACAAGAAATTAACAAGATCCACAAGTGGTATGGAAGACAACGGGAGTGGACACAATCCTTGGCAAGAGATAAGGCAAATAAAAATAAAAGCCAATGTAAAGATGATCAATAAATTCTACCACACATAAGTGAGTTCCAATTGTCAAAAGGCAAGAAGTATTTGGAAATAATTCCCGATGGTAGATAACAAGGATATCCAACAGCATCTTCACAACAAACACAAGCAAATTGCAACTTGTAGAGCTAACATGTCACCTAGGAACAAGATAATTAATAATATCAACTCTAAGTGACAATATCTCAAATGTACACATTTTCTAGGCTTGTAATATGCACATAGCATATTACTCCCCCATAATGTGATACCAATGAAAACTTAACAAGAGGCAATAAGAGAATCCAACAAGAGATAATTAATGGACTTTTTAGAATTTGAATTTCTCATGAGAGACATACCACCTAGCGACTAGATAATCTTGTAATATCAATACTAGATGGTATTCCTCATGTACACACATTTATAGGATTGTGAGGTGCACAAAGCACATCACGCCCCCAAAATGGGATGTTCCATTAATCTCTCACACGAGCCAACTAGGATATAAATAAGAAGCATAAAGGCTCAACGCACGACACACACGTACATGCTGTGCAAACCAACATACACATACTTGATTGCTCAAGATAAGCAAGTTGGAAGCACAACATATACAAACACATGCATGGTACAAAACCAAAACATGCAAAAGGAGCAAGTAACTTTCAATGTAAACAATTTAAGCACGAGTTACCGCAAGGAGGAACATTGGATATAAGATAGAAACTTGATAATCCGAATGACTTGGCTTGAGACAATATGAATGATGAAGACCCCTTAACTCTTCATAATGTAGCCAAGTCTCCAATGCCCTCCAACAACACCTATTGATCAAGTTTGAGCTTGTTGGTCCCCAACCAAGTTGGGTCCTAAGAGGTTAGTCACAATAGGCTTGGCAACCCAAATGGTTCTTTGCTTGAAACCACTTTGATTACCAACAAACTTGGCAAACACATTGCCAACCTTATCCTTCCCAAGAGAATAAATATCATCAATAATAATTGGGTTGGATAAGTTACCACTAGTGCATGAAGAAGCGACGTGACCTTTCTCACGACATAAGTAGCAACGTCTACTCTTCACTTTCTTCTTACTTGATTACTCAACTTGAGAAGCATTAGCTTGAGTCTTCTTGGGAAGAGGCCTTTCTTCAACTTGAGGTTGAGCATGAGAATGAACTTGTGGCCGCTTCCCTTGTTGATTGTCATTAATGGGCTTGTTCTTCAATGGGCAAGATCTAACATGATGCCCTTCAATTTTGCACTTGAAGCAAATAATCTTGGCCGAATTCTTGACTTGTTCTTGGCCCTTCTTCTTGATTCTCTTGGACTTCTTCTTCTTATTGGAGTTGAATCCAAGTCCACCTTTGTCATTGGGGGATTTTTGCACAATCAAGATATTGTTGAGTGTGGACTTCCCTTCATGACTCTTTTCCAAGTCTTTCTTCAAATAATTGACTTGGGCCTTGAGCTCTTTGATTTCCTCTACATGGTTAGTATCAACACAAGTACTAGAGGAAGTATACGCTTCATCGTTGGAGCAACAAGGCAAGGAAAGCAATTCATCACAAGATGTAGCAACATTATGGGTAGAGAAATTGCGAGGACAAGCACATGGCAATAAGGCATTTTGACTAGAAGTAGAGCTAGTATCCACATGAGGCTCACTAGATGTTACCTTAGTAATCATAGCCTCATGAGCTATCTTTAGCACATTTTGGGATACTAGAAGATCATCATGAGAGCTTGTGAGCTTTACATGATTTTCTTCCAATTTCCCAAAATTGCTAGATAGCAACTCAAGTTGAGCTCGTAGCTCAACATTCTCCTTCAAAATGGATGCTTCACAAGAAGTAGAGTTAGTAGCACAAGCATCATCATTAACAACAAGAGGAGAAGGCAACTTGGCAAGCTCTTTTGAATAAGAAGCTTTAAGTTGAGCATGAGACTCGGTGAGTTCGATGAGCTCACTCTTAATGACCCTTGAGCCATTTTTGAGGTGCTCAAAATCCTCAAGGAGTCTAGCATGAGCAACTTCAAGCTTAGCATTTTTAGTTTTGAAATCATTGGCCACCTCAAGTGCTCTATCATGAGATTCCTTTATTCTAGATAATTCTAGAGCAAAGGTCTCCTCAAGAGATTCCTTGGTGGTTTGTTCAAGTTCAAGAGCTTGAGAGAGGTCCGCGATCTCATTAGCGTAATCACGCTCATGACCATCCATTTTCTCAATGGTGACCTCATGCTCCTCGAGACGAGATTCCAACTCATCAATATATTTCTTGCCCTCAATGGCAATGGACATGATTTCCATGAAGTTGGAACGAGCAATTTTATTTTTATGAAGAGCTTTAAAAATCATTTCCCCCTTAGTTTTTAAGGAGGCAACATTATCATTCTCTTCATCATTATCCTCATCATCATTAGCATCAACATCATCATCAAGAGACATATTGGGGTTCAAGGTAGGAGATACCTTTGAAGCCTTGGCCATAAGGCAAAACGCAATAGATGATAATGTAGGATCCCTTGAAGCACCATTAAAAACAACATCTTGTTTCATGGAGTGTTGGGTTTCCTCTACATTGTTAGTACAACAATTCGAGGAAATAGATGCATTTTTATCATGGCAACAATACATAGCAAGCATATCATCATGAGATTTAGTCAAGCCATTTCTACAAGATATGCACAGACTATCAACACAAGCATGTGAAACATTTGGAGTGCTCGAAGTGTTGGAGTCCAAAGATGGAGCATTGCAATAAGATAGAGATGAGGGATCATCAACGATAAGCACACTATCATCATTGCAATGAACACCACTACTCACCATATCATTACCTTGTGGCAATCCACATGTAGGTGAAGTAGAAGAAGTTGAGAAAGCAGCACGGCCGGAGGTGGAGGGAGAAAAATCATCCCCACAAAACTTGGACACGCCATATTTATCTTGAAGCTTTGTCCACAACTCATGAGCATCCCGAAACGGCATGAGTTGAAATATAACTACATTGCTCAAAGCATCGAAAAGCACATTAGAAGCTCGAGCATTGAGATAAGAGTTTTTCTCATCCTCTAAAGATAATCTTTGGGGATCCTTTGGAGGAGAAAAACCCATATCTACAATTCGCTCTAAATTTGGGTCCATGACCCTAAAGAGATTAAGCATGCGAATTACCCAAACATCAAAATTTGTGCCATCGAAACTAAGAGTGTCAGAGAATCCTAAGCCCCTATTCGACATCCTTACTCTCTAGGCGGTTAAGCCCTAAAAAGAGAGACGAGGCTCTGATACCAATTGAAAGATCGAGGATGTCGCCTAGAGGGGGGGGGGTGAATAGGCCCTTTAAAATAATTACGGTTAAGTCTTGAACAAATGCGGAATAAACCTAGCGGTTAATTTGACAAGCACAAAACCTACAACAACTAAGCTCACCTATGTGCACCAACAACTTATGCTAAGCAAGATAGACAACTAAGTGATAGCAAGATATATGACAAGAAACAATATGGCTATCACAAAGTAAAGTGCATAAGTAAAGGGCTCGGGTAAGAGATAACCGAGGCATGCGGAGACGACGATGTATCCCGAAGTTCACACCCTTGCGGATGCTAATCTCCGTTTGGAGCGGTGTGGAGGCACAATGCTCCCGAAGAAGCCACTAGGGCCACCGTAATCTCCTCACGCCCTCGCACAATGCAAGATGTCGTGATTCCACTAAGGGACCCTTGAGGGCGGTCGCCGAACCCGTACAAATGGCAACCCTTGGGGGCGGTCACCGAACCCGTACACTTTGGCAACCCTTGGGGGCGGTCACCGGTACCCGTCAAATTGCTCGGGGCAATCTCCACAACCTAATTGGAGACCCCGACGCTTGCCCGGAGCTTTACACCACAATGATTGAGCTCCGAACAACACCAACCGTCTAGGGCGCCAAGGCACCCAAGAGGAACAAGCTCTAGGGTGCCCAAACACCCAAGAGTAATAAGCTTCTCAAACTTCACTTCCACGTATCACCGTGGAGAACTCAAACCGATGCACCAAATGCAATGGCAAGGGCACACGGAGTGCCCAAGTCCTTCTCTCCCAAATCCCACCAAAGCAACTAATGCTAGGGAGGAAAATGAGAGGAAGAACGAAAGAAGAACACGAAGAACTCCAAGATCTAGATCCAAGGGGTTCCCCTCACTTAGAGGAGAAAGTGATTGGTGGAAACGTGGATCTAGATCTCCTCTCTCTTTTCCCTCAAGAACTAGCAAGAATCATTGGAGGGATTGAGAGTTAGCTAGCTCAAAGAAGGTCAACAATGGGGGAAGAACACGAGCTAAAAAGATAAGGTCCATTGCGGAAGAAGACCCCTTTTATCGGTGGGGAAAAATTCAACTGTTATCCTCACAGCCCGCACAGAGCGGTACTACTGCTCCAAGGAGCGGTACTACCGCTAGGGCAGTAGTAGCCCGTTGAAAATCAACAGCGAGGAGGCAAAAGGCCAGTAGAACTGCCGGAGCGGTACTACCACTAGTCCTCATGGTACTACCGCTAAGGATAGCGGTACTACCGCAAAGGGTAGCGGTACTACTGCTAGCGAGCGGTACTAAAAAAAATACATCCGTGCCTACCAGCGCTGGACCTAATACGAGATTTTGGTCCGGAGCGGTACTACCGCTGTAGTAGCCGCGGTAGTACCACTCTGGAGTGGTAGTAAAAAATTACATCCGCTCCAATCCGCGGTAGTACCGCTGCAGCCTTTTCAGAACACCAAAACTGCCACAACTTCTGCAAACGGACTCCAAATTCAACGAAACCAAGTTTGTTGGAAAGCTAACGACATGGGCTAACACAATCTTGGTAGAAATATCAATAAGAAGCAAATTAGAAAAGTCCCATGAGAAAATGGTGAGAACCCTTCCTCGAAAAAGACCGGTAAAACCTCCAACACTAAAAACACGATAGAAGAAGCATATGAAATCCGTTTTCGATGTACTAGAGCTTGTCACGAAGATAACCACAAGATCTAAAACCTCAAAATAAAATACAAATAAGAATCAAGAAAGATGATGCAAGGATGCAATGGTTTGAGCTCTCGACGAACGATACGATCAAGCTACTCACTTGAGAGCCCCCCTTGATAGTATGGCTATCGATCCTATAACCCGGTCTCCAAACTATCACCATGAGACCGGTAAAATATAAAACCTATCAAGGGCAAACCTTTGCCTTGCATGAAGTCCACTTGAGCTAGATGATGACGATCTTGACTCCCTCAAGTTGGACCACCTTTCTTGATTGCGTTCGCTCGATGAAGACTAGTTGATTGCTCCCCCATACTCCACTATGGGTGAGCCACTCTTTGGCACATTTTCACAAGTCCATTGTCACCACAATGGACGGCAAGCTTCAAGCATGTGATCTCTTCGTGATGATCCACTTGAACTTGCACACCGCAACCTAACCCCACAAAGAACTCTCACGATGACCATGGGTTAGTACACAAAGCGTAATTGATAATGCTTACCATACCATGGGATCGCTTGGTCCCCCTCGGTACATCTTCTACGCTTTGTGTGTTGATCAACTTGATTCACTCTTTGACTTAGTCTTGATCAACCTCTCACATGACCAATCTTTAGGTAATTCCTTGAATAGCATCTTGGTCATCACAAACTCTCCTTGAAACCAACAAATGGACTCCAAGAAAAGCCTATGGACAAATCCTTCAAATATAACTCAAGGCAACCATTAGTCCATAGAGATTGTCATCAATTACCAAAACCAAACATGGGGGCACCGCATGTTCTTTCAGACATGAACATAATAATATGTATACAATTTAAGTGTATCATAATCATGAACCTAATATGTATACAATTTTCCTTTTCTTCTTCTCTTCTTCTTCTTCTTCTCCTCCTCTCCTCTTTCTTCTTCTTCTTCTTCTTCTCCTCCTCTTCTCTTTCTTCTTCTTCTTCTTCTTCTTCTTCTTCTTCTTCTTTTTCTTCTTCTTTCTTCTCCTCCTCCTCCTCCTCTTCTTCTTCTTCTTCTTCTTTTCTTCTTCTTCTTCTCTCTATTTCCTCTTCTTAAACCTAGCACTAATTAACCTAAAACAAAACAGGAAAAAACTACACCTAAACCTAGCTATTCTTCTTCTCCTCCTCTTCTTCTAACTATTCTTAGTTTTTTTCATGACTAAACATAAACCTAAAACTAAACTAAACCTAAGACCAAACTAAAAGTAATCTAAACTAAACTAATAAGAAAACCAAACTAACAGTAATCTAAACTAAAACTAAATCTAAAACAAAACTAAAGTAAATCTAAACTAAAAAACACAGAAAAAACAAAAAAAAAGAGGAGAAGAGGGGTGCGGCGGCGGGGCTCACCTGCGGCAGGCCCAGGGGCCCCGGGCGGCGGGGTTTACTCGGCGGCGGAGGGGCCCTGGACGGGCGAGGGGGCACCGGCGGGGTGGCGACGGGGCCGCATGGCTTCGGGGCGCGTTGGTGGCGCTGCCGTGCTTAGGTTTGGGCTCCTTCGTTGTTTGCGCAGGCCGCATTTCTCCTGTGTGCGGCTTTTGTGTGCTCGTGCTTGTGGGGCGGCGGCAGCGTGGGGGCGGCGGTGGGGCGGCACTGGCCGGCGGAGGGGCGCCGGGCGGTGGTGGCGACGGGGCCGCAGGGCTCTGGGGCGGCGGGGTGGTGCTACGGCGGGATGGGGTGGCGGCAGCGTCCGGGCGGCGGCGGTGTTCGACGGCGGTGTTGCGGGCGCGGGCGCGGTTGAGTTGGGGGCGCGGGCGCGGTTGAGTTGGGAGAGAGGGGAGAGAGAGGGGCGGGTGGGGCCGGAGAGACAGAGAGCGAGCATAGGAGGGGGGAGACGGCCGTTAGCTGGGCCATTTCTTTGCCGTCCGCCAGCGAACGGCAAAGTTCCAGAAGGCAGACGGCAAAGACCAGGCAGACGGCAAAGAAGCTGACCTAGCAACGCCGTGCCCTGTGGGGCCCACCTGGCCCTTTGCCGTCTGCCTTCTAGCTCTTTGCCGTCAGCTGGCTGACGGCAAAGAAACAGCGGACGGCAAATAGACTTTTTGCCATCTGCACATTCTTTGCCGTCCGCTATGTGGAAGCGGACGGCAAAGAGGCTCTTTGCCGTCCGCTGGCCGACGGCAATGAGGTGGCAGACGGCAAATTACCAGATTTCAGTAGTGCACACACAAAATTATAACGCCTCTAGCATTATAATATTGGGAGAGTTTATGATTGGCGTGGCGCCTACATTTTGGAGGAGGGGCCAAGGGGACCGGCAGACAGACCAACCCACCCCCACCACCCAAAAAAAACAAAACAAAATAGAAAAACAAGAAAAACAAAAAGAATAAATACAAAAAAAAAACAAACAAACCCAACACAAACACCACAACCCAACCCCCCACCAACCCCAAACCCCACAACACCCCCCCCCCCTCCCCACCCCCCCCCCCCCCCCCCCCCCCCCCCCCCCCCCCCCCACCACCCCACACACACACACACAAAATACATTTATGACAATGATTTAAATATAATACTAAAAAACAGTGTAAAATAGATATAGAAATTTACGTAAATTAAAAGTCTAGGAAAAAGGACGAAAATAATGCCCAAAATACATGTAAATTTACTTAAAATAAATCTAGAACAACTAAATACTGCCCAATAACCATTCTAGAAACAACCATAAGAACTTCACGTAGTACTTTTGAAGTTTACACCGGGCCCCTTTTCCTTCTTCTTTTTACTAGTTAAAGAGAAATGTAATAAAATAGTTTTGAAAATTATTATCCCTAAAATATTGGAAAGAAATATAATGATGCATTTTGAGCAAACTCATGTAGATTTTATTTGATTGAGGATCAGATATGATCGGTCCGACCAAAACAGGTGACCAATCCCCGTTGGAGAATATATATGGAGGTGGGTAGCTAAATCTAGAAGGTGAAGATGAGATTTGCATTTTGGAGAGGGGGACCATTTTCCGATACGGCCGGGATCGGACAATGAAACCGGGGGCGGGCGGGCGGGCATCTGTGCCAACTGACCCATCCATCCGTCTGTCCATTAGGTTTCGTGGTCCTCCTCCTCTTTTTTTTTTTCGAGAATGCCTCCTCCTCTTCATATGCCTCATTGATCGGATTCCATGCACCACGATGCAACTCCAGCCAATCAACCGTTCCAATTTGAGTTGCATGCATGGTCCAGCCGATCAGTGACCAGTGCCCAGGTAGTCAGCTGTACACGCATGAAATGCATGCATGGTAAAATATTGCTGCTACATGCCAGCTCGCTGTGCATGCATGGCAGCTAACTTAGCTAGGCTGACAAGCACCAGTAAATACACCTGGACAAAAAGTGCACTGTGCCACTGCCACGCATGGACAACTTCCTACGTTGCACGTTTCACAGTGTCGACCGTCGGTGGATGGAGACCGTCGGTGGATGGAGATAGATTGATCGATCGATCACAACTGGACGCACGTACATACTACATGCGCTAAGATAGATCAGTTCCAAACATGGATGGCACACGTGTACGGTGTAGATAGTTTTGCTGGCACTGCCAGCTCGATCCATCGATCGGCCAAAGGAAGAACGAGTAAGAAAAAAGCGTTGAGAGAGAGAGAGAGACCTTCAATGAAGAAAATTCGTTGGAGAAAAGGAGAGGGGGTCCATGCAGCGGATAGAAAAAGATTTCATGGGGAATTCCGCCGTTTGTCCTGCACCCATCAATTTGGACCGCTACCTTGGCAGCGGTGGTGGGGGGGCGACCTCAGGTGCCTGACGTGCGGTCGCTTGGTCACGTACGTAACCGCCAAACCATCAATAGAGAGTGAGGGACGAGCAAAAGACATTGGAATTCGAAAGGCAGTGACAAGAACGGGAGGAACAAGACAAGGATATGGAGATGGAGATGAGATACAAATCACCAACATGATTGGTTTCCTGCATCTTCAAAGTACATATGCATTGCCATCCTTGTCTTCTCTCTCGAAACGGGAAACAGGCTTTCACTCCGATTTACAGATAAAGCATCAATCAGAGTTCATACAGCATGTAGGCACAAATTCAAAAGAAAGAAAACTAGTGTATTGGTTAAATAAGACAAACCCTACTAAGTCAGCCCCCTCCCCTCGCGTCGCCTGTATTGGTTAAATAAGGCAAACCCTACTAAGTCAGCCCCCTCCCCTCGCGTCGCTGTCGGTGTCAAAACCGGCGGACTCGGGTAGGGGGTCCCGAGCTGTGCGTCTAAGGTCGATGGTAACAGGAGACGGGGGACACAATGTTTACCCAGGTTCGGGCCCTTTCTATGGAGGTAATACTCTACGTCCTGCTTGGTTGATCTTGATGAATATGAGTATTACAAGAGTTGATCTACCACGAGATCGTAATGGCTAAAACCCTAGAAGTCTAGCCTGTCTATGATTGTGATGATGATTGTCCCTACGGACTAAACCCTCCGGTTTATATAGACACCGGAGGGGCTAGGGTTGTACAAAGTCGGTTACAGAGAAAGGAATCTTCATATCCGAACGCTAAGCTTGCCGTCCACGCCAAGGAGAGTCCCATCCGGACACGGGAGAGAGTCTTCTGTCTTGTATCTTCATGGCCCATCAGTCCGGCCCACATTACGTACCCCGGACGCCCGAGGACCCCTTAATCCAGGACTCCCTCAGTAGCCCCTGAACCAGGCTTCAATGACGAGGTCTCCGGCGCGTAGATTGTCTTCGGCATTGCAAGGCGGGTTCCTCCTCCGAATACTCCAAAACAAACTTCGAGCGCAGAAAACGTGTCCGGGTCTGCAAAACAAGTACCACACACAACCGCTGAGAGTATAATATTTTACGAATCCAATCCGCTGACAGCTTTTGATAACGTGATACCACGTTCCTTTAAGATGCGGCTTCCAGTGGCATGCCTTGTCACAGCAGAGATCGTATTTCCTTTATTACGGGATTCTCATTAATACGGGCGTGGGTAATCCAATCGTGCCATCTGCACGGCCCTTGGGAATAGGCGAGTTTTAAGGTGAGTGGGGAGGCGCTTGATATTCGCTGCCTTTATAAGGAGATAAGGATTCACCCCTTTCACCCACGCCTTCTCTTTCTCTGCCTCCCCATTCTCGAGCTCCAGCGCCCAAGTTCTCATCTTTTCCGCCTCAAAGAAGCACTCCGACCATGTCCGGATCCGGAGCGCAAGGCAAGTGGATGGCCTCCTCCGTCAAGGAGAAGGACATCGCAAAGCTCCGGGAGGCGGGGTATTTGGCCAATGAAATCGCCCATCGGCTTCCGGCCAAGGGACAGATCATCCCCACCCCCAAGCCTCATGAGAGGGTGGTGTTCATCCCCCACTTCGTCCGCGGGTTAGGGTTTCCTCTCCACCCTTTCGTCCGCGGACTCATGTTCTACTACGGGCTAGATTTTCATGATCTAGCCCCAAATTCTTTCTTCAACATCTCGGCATTTATTGTCGTGTGCGAGGCTTTCCTCCGCATCCCACCCCACTTCGGACTGTGGCTCAAGATCTTTAATGTGAAGCCGAAGGTGGTGGATGGTCAACACGCAGAGTGCGGAGGCGCCATGGTGAGCAAGATGCCCAACGTCACATGGCCCAAAGGTACTTTTGTGGAAACCGTCAAAGGGTGGCAATAACTGTGGTTCTATATCACAGAGCCCCGCGACGCTACCTGGGCCGCGGCTCCCGAATTCAAGTCCGGAGCCCCAATGCGGCTCACCTCCTGGCTAGAGAAGGGCCTGAATTGGTCGTCGTCGGACGAGCTGACAGCGCTGCACGCGCGTATCCAGAGCATGGTAGACAAGAACATCAAGCTTGTCAATGTGATCCAGGTGATGCTAGTTCGCCGGATCCTTCCATGCCAAAGCCGGACTTGCCATCTGTGGGAGTTCGATCCGGCCGAGCACCAGACCTTGCAACAGTTCATCGGAACTACGCACGAAGACATCTGGAAGGTGCTTTTTAAGGCCAGCGAAAAATGGCCAGAGACGACCGAGGACCGCGGGCACGACCTGGCCCATCCCGCCAGTCCGGTAAGCTTTTCGTGCTTTCAAGGTGTATCCTTTACTTGCTTGCTCAGGGAAAATGCCTAAGCCTCCCTATTTATTTTTTTCAGGTCTGGACGAAGAAGGCAGAGCAGATCAAGTTTCCGGCTCGGCTACCCAAGGAACCAGCCATCCCGCTTCTGACGAAGGTGCTGGTCCCGGCGCCCTACCAGGCGCTGGAGAAGAAGGCCAAGGAGACCAGAAGTGGCCTCCGTCGTAAGGGAACTTCGGACGCGACGTCCGAAGACGCCGAAACTCACTCCTCCGCCGCAGAGGACGTCAAGGAGGAGGAGGAAAGCAACTCTCCCCTTGAGGGGGGAAGGAAGAAAAGGGCGGCCTCCATAAATCTGGAGGCAGAGGCGTCCAAGAAGGGGAAGGTCTCCCTCGCGGATAACTCCGCGTGGGATGTCGACAGCAGCCCAGAGCGGCGCCCCCGAGATAAGCCCCTGGCCGGATCGTGAGTACACAAAGACCCTGACGCACTCATATATCCAGCCTCTTGTCTCCATAGTTTTAACATGTTGAATCATACTCCTCCTCGGGAAATTCGCTGGACCCGAAGGTGATGGACAGCGGGTCCCTTCCGGCGGCCTCCTCTCCCAAGGCCATGGAGGGCACCGAGGTGTTGTCCCAAAGGATCCCAGGCCAGGGAGAGACGCAGGAGGCCGTCAGCGCGGCGCCAGAGGGTGAAACCTCGGCCGCCGGACACATGGGGGAGCAAATCCCCATGGAGCCTGGCAATGGGGACCAGGTCCAATTCGACCCCCAGCCGAATACGATCCCGGAGACCAATACGGCTCCAGAATCCGGCAAGCAGCCTCCTTCGAAAGAAGGGGGTGTGCCCGTTTCGCCGATGACCTTTGTCCAACCAGAGGCACCGAACACCCTACTGGAAGCGCTGCGAAGTGCTTCCATTGTAGAGGAACACCGTGCCCTTATGGGTACGGTGATTGAGAAGACTCAATCCGCGGAGAGCGGACTGACCGAAGCCTGCAAAAGCCTTCTAACAGGTTTTGAGGTATGAAACGTAATTATGTAAAAGAATATCATAGTATAGACAGTAGCCCCTGAGACACTGTCCGGTGGTCGAAAAGAAAAGCCGGACAGAGGATCAAACAATTTTCGCAGGAGACTAACCATACATGTCTATGTGAAAAAGACGGCGTCGCTGCTGGCTGCGACCTCTCGTGCTGCCGAAGTCTTCGGACTGAAGCAGAGTCTGGAGCGGGCCGAGGAAGAACTCGGCCATGTGAAAAAGCAGCTGGAGGATAAGCAAGGTATGCCATGACCTTCTGTTTATCAGAAAGGATAGATGATTTGCAGTGACCATAGTGCCATGATATTTGTAGGAGCGACGACTGAGGTGGAGGCCCTTAAAAAGGCGCTGGCCGAGGCCCAGAAGAGAGCGGCGGAGGAACAATCCGTCCGCGAAAAGCACGAGGCCAGGGTAAGTGAGGTCCAACAAGAGCTCCAGGACACTGTAAAGAAATGCGAGTCTTTGGAGCGCAAGATGACGGATCAAGAGTCCGAGCTTGCTAAGGCCCACCAAAGCACACAAGAAGCCCGTGTTGAAGCCCAGGGCGCCCTCCAGGAAATCCAAGAGGCCAGGAAAATCGTGGCTGGTAAGGCCTTTATAATACAAAGCAAATTTGTGAAGAAAAGGTACCTCTTACTGACCCGGATTTGGAGTTCTCTAGGAGCGTTTGTGGATCTGCCGCACAGCATTGCAGATGATGCGGATTTCTTCCGAGCCGAAGAGGGGAGCTCAACGGAGAATATGTTCTGGTCGCAATACCTTGTGCCAGAGCATCCGGTGCCCCTTAGCGATCAGCTGAAACAGCTGACCGAACTGCATAGGGCGGTCGAATTGGCCATGAAGGATTTGATAATCTGCTTATGGCCTGCCGAAGCCATACCCCAAAGCTACTTCGGGCTCGTGAAGCGACTGGTTGCTGCCTACCCTCGGCTTGATGCCATCAAGCGGTCGGTCTGCATCGAAGGTGCGCGGATGGCCTTCGCCCGTGTCAAGACACAGTGGGCGAAGATGAACGCCGTCAAGCTTGCGACCGAGGGACCGCCCGCGGGCAAGGAGCACCGCACGCCCGAGCGATATTTTGATGATGTCCTGGAGGGATCCCGCATTGTAGCGGAGCAGTGTGCAAAAGACATTATCTTCGGATGAATATGTTATCCTGTCCTGCACAATAAAACGAAACTGATATGTAATATAATGTTAGTTGTTTATATCAAGATTTTTCCACCTGTGCGGCCATTTTATTAAATCTAAGAGTTGGCCAGTCGTCGGCTTCAGCCCCCACGTAGTTAGTACGGGGGTGTTCAGGATAAAATCTAAACACTCTTTATCCAAAGTTTGGTCCTTGAAGGAGGTGTTTAGCGCAACGAACCAGGCAACCGGACTATGTGGCTTTATCACCCTCACTTAGCCATAGGAGTTTTATAGAAATTTAGGCGCAGCCCCTAGCATTCGTGAATCCGAACTAGGGTGCTGTAAACACCGGATCGGGTAAAGACTGATTCGTCGCATAACGCGGAAAAAATCGCAAAAGATTTGTAACCTCCGAAGAGCTGACCGGCTCACGCCGCATCATGACAGTCAGTTTTTGGCTTTCTCTACTGAGGTGCTCATCCGGACGAACCAGGGCACAATCGCAGTAGTTCTCCCTTTACTACCCTAGCCGATATAGCGGAACGTAAGGTAGTAAGCACAGGAGCCGGGCAACCCAACTATTGACCAAAGACATGATTCGGAGCCAATGCATATAATGCTTAATTCGGGGTGCCGAACTATAATGTAAAAAGTGTTCGGACTTTGTTGCTGTATTATGGGGCGCCATAAAGCCCCTGGCAAATTTAGGCCGTACCAAAGTGTACGGGTGCAATGGATAAGATTATCATGAAGAAAGAAAAAGTTGTAAGCTAGTGCCGCAAAAGTTGGGCCGCGAACTGTTTCCATTACAAATTTATGAATACATAAAAGCGTATAAGTAGTGCAATAAGCAACAGGGCAATTTTACATGCCATGACCAAGGGAGAGCTGCGTGAGGGTCCTGAGAACAGGTAGAGTGACCGTCAAAAAGACTTCCTAGAGATTCCCGCATACCGCAATGCTTCTTGCTATCTTGGTGTATCTATCCTTCGAAAGGACCGATGATCAGGCCGTCTTGAGGGGCCTGTGGAAAACCTGAAAATGATGAAAAAGAAAGAGTGAGAGTACATGTATCCAAGGGAGGTCGAGCCGTATTATGGACCACAATATAGTTATGCCTCCATCTATGCCCATGGTATTTTAAGTGCGTAGTTATGTACGCGTGGTACGAATGCCGCCATTTCGCCGGGACAGAGACGGAGGCCAGACTGCTAGTGTAACTCCTTACGAGCCGGACTGTTATGCTGCGGAGTAGTCCGCATCCGCTTGACAGTCTCCGGAAGTTTGGCCGCTGAATTAAGATTCTGCTTGGCAAGGCCGCTCTGTACTTCCGCTGCCAAGGCTGCGGTGTGCTCCTCAGTACGGAGGGAGCGCTCCGTGTTTCCATTAACTGTTATGACACCGCGTGGACCCGGCATCTTGAGCTTGAGATAAGCATAGTGTGGCACCGCATTGAATCGAGCGAATGCGGTTCGTCCGAGCAGTGCATGATAGCCGCTGCGGAAGGGGACGATATCGAAGATCAACTCTTCGCTTCTGAAGTTGTCCGGGGATCCGAAGACAACCTCCAGTGTGATTGAGCCCGTACAGCGGGCCTCTACACCTGGTATGACTCCTTTAAAGGTAGTTTTTGTGGGTTTGATCCTTGAGGGATCGATGCCCATTTTGTACACTGTATCCTAATAGAGCAGGTTCAGGCTGCTGCCGCCGTCCATGAGGACGCGCGTGAGATGGAATCCATCAACAATTGGATCGAGGACCAGTGCGGCTGAACCGCCATGACGAATACTGGTCGGATGGTCCCTGCGATCGAAGGTGATCGGGCAGGAAGACCATGGGTTGAACTTTGGGGCGACTGGCTCCATCGCGTAGACGTCCCTGAGCGCTTGTTTGCGCTCCCTTTTGGGGATATGAGTGGCGTATATCATGTTCACCGTTTTAACCTGGGAAGGGAACTTCTTCTGCCCTCCAGTGTTCGCCGGACGGGACACCTCGTCATCGTCCTCGCTTTGCGACCCCGTCTCCTTGTGTTCGGCATTTAACTTGCCGGCCTGCTTAAAAACCCAACAGTCTCTGTTGGTATGATTGGCTGGTTTATCAGGGGTGCCATGAATCTGGCATGGACGATTGAGTATGCGGTCCAAGCTGGATGAGCTCGTATTGTTTCTTTTGTATGGCTTCTTCCGCTGGCCGGACTTGGAGCCACTGAAACCGGCGTTGACCGTCGTGTCATCGGCAGTGCCACCATTGCTTCGGCGCTTGTGCCTGCTGCGTTGGGGCTTGCCATTGCCATTCTTGGCTTCAGAGATACCGGCATCGCTTGCAGTGTTATTGCTACGAGCTAGCCAACTATCCTCGCCCGCACAAAAGCGGGTCATGAGTGCCGTGAGGGCTGCCATGGACTTCGGTTTTTCTTGGCCGAGGTGACGAGCGAGCCATTCGTCGCGGATGCTATGCTTAAAGGCCGCTAGGGCTTCGGCATCCGGGCAGTCGACGATCTGGTTCTTTTTAGTTAGGAACCTAGTCTAGAATTTCCTGGCCGACTCTCCAGGCTGTTGAACTATGTGACTTAAGTCATCGGCATCCGGAGGTCGTACATATGTGCATTGGAAGTTGTCGCGGAAGGCGTCTTCCAAGTCCTCCCAGCTGCCAATAGAGTTTTCAGGCAGACTGTTTAACCAGTGCCGAGCTGGCCCCTTGAGTTTTAATGGGAGGTATTTGATGGCGTGAAGGTCATCACCGCGGGCCATATGAATATGGAGAAGAAAATCCTCAATCCATACTGCGGGATCTGTTGTTCCATCATATGATTCGATATTTACGGGTTTAAACCCTTCTGGGAATTCGTGCTCTATTACTTCATCAGTGAAGCAGAGGGGGTGTGCGGCGCCTCTATATCGGGCCACGTCGTGACGTAGCTCAGATTAAGTTCGTCGGCAGTCTTCGGCCCGGGCGTGGTTATGTTTGTCACGTCTGGCTTGATAGCCGTCGTTGCGCGCCAGGGCATGCCCCCGCGATCCGTAGATTGATCTGGACTGACCTGCTCTATTGTCCAGGTCCTGCCGCAAGTCATATGTATGACCCCGGGCTGTTATGTCTTTGCTTTTGCGGCGAGGTAGTATGGGCTGGTGTTCGGCTTGAGTTGCCGCTTTGTCCCGGCCATGTGGTGGTCGGTCAGCCGCATTATGTGTTGATGGCATGGGCTTAAGTGCCTCGTCGTTGAATTGGGGTAGCAGTTTACGCCTCGGATAACTTTTAATGGGGCGCTCGAGTCCGTATTCCTCGGCTGCCAGGACATCAGTCCATCTGTCGTTGAGTAGATCCTGATCAGCTTGAAGCTGTTGTTGTTTCTTTTTCAGGCTCTTCGCAGTGGCTATTAGCCGGCGCTTAAAAAGCTCCTGCTCGACGGGTTCCTCAGGCATGATAAAGTCTTCGTCGCCAAGGCTCACCTCATCTTCGGAGGGTAGAAGATAGTTGCTGTCCTCCGAGTCTTCGTTTATGGCCTGTTCATCAGGGCTGGCTTGCCCATCTTCCCTATCGTCCTGTTCGAAAGTTGGCTCGACGGGATCTTCTTTGTCTTCGGCCTCATTCGGAGTATTGTTCTCTCTCGTGCCGGTATTGCTGTCTTTTCCACGGCGTGATTTAGAGCGGCGCCGCTGACGTTGGCACTTTGGCCGTGTCTCAGGAGGTGTATCCTCGACTGGATCTTTCTTGTTATCATCGTTATTCTCTTTGGGGGTATCCACCATGTACACATCATATGAGGAGGTGGATGTCCAGCGCCCAGTAAACGGCGGGTTTTGGGCCTGCTCCTCTCCGGCATCGGCGTCCATACCGTCGATGTCTTCGGAGTCGTAATCGAGCATGTCGGTTAAATATTCGACAGTGGCAATGAAGTGGGCGGTGGGTGGGAGCGAAATTCTCCGTCCTCATCCCCCAGTTCAAACCGGATATTGTTCCACTGCGAGTCCCCCGCTAAGGAGAGGGTTTTTAATGAGTTAAGCACATCGCCCAAAGGTGAGTGCCGTAAGATGTCCGCGGAGCTGAACTCGACGATCGGCGCCCGATTAAGCTCGATGGGCGCGGACACACGCGGTTCGGAACCTGTTGCCGGAGACGAGTTCGAGGTTCCGGTGACACAGATCTTGTTCGAAGTTGGGTCTGTGTGCGGCTCCAATGCCGCTGAGTCTGCGGCTTCCGTGGCGGGGTTGAGCTTCCTGTCCTCGGATGGCGCAATCTGCCCCGGATCTAGGGCCAGGGCAGTTACAGGAGCTATCTCCCAGGTATGGTCCGATGATAGATTTAGGTCATGTTCATCGCGGTGGCAGGGAGCGGCTGCCATGGGCTCGAATCCGTCAAAGATCAAGTCTCCGCGGATATCAGCAACATAGTTCAAGCTTCCAAACCTGACCTGACGGCCAGGGGCGTAGCTGTCGATCTGCTCTAGATGACCAAGCGAGTTGGCCCGCAGCATGAAGCCACCGAATACGAAGATCTGGCCGGGAGAAAGACCTCCGTCAAGGCAGCATCATTGTGGATGATTGATGGAGCCATCGAGTCTTCTAACGACGACACAGCGGAACTCTCAATGAAAGCACCAATGTCGGTGTCAAAACCGGCGGATCTCGGGTAGGGGGTCCCGAGCTGTGCGTCTAAGGTCGATGGTAACAGGAGACGGGGGACACGATGTTTACCCAGGTTCGGGCCCTCTCTATGGAGGTAATACCCTACGTCCTTCTTGGTTGATCTTGATGAATATGAGTATTACAAGAGTTGATCTACCACGAGATCATAATGGCTAAAACCCTAGAAGTCTAGCCTGTCTATGATTGTGATGATGATTGTCCCTACGGACTAAACCCTCCGGTTTATATAGACACCGGAGGGGCTAGGGTTGTACAAAGTCGGTTACAGAGAAAGCAATCTTCATATCTGAACTCTAAGCTTGCCGTCCACGCCAAGGAGAGTCCCATCCGGACACGGGAGAGAGTCTTTTGTCTTGTATCTTCATGGCCCATCAGTCCGGCCCACATTACGTAGCCCGGACGCCCGAGGACCCCTTAATCCAGGACTCCCGCAGTCGCCTCCCCTGAGGCGACTCGGGGGCGAACCCTAGATCGCCTCCGCGCTCCCCCCTCCCTCTCCTCTCCATCCACCGCCGCCTGAGGTGCTCACCGGCGCGGCCGCGTGACACCTATGAAGGTGGCGGCGGGGATTTGGTGGCTCCGTCTTTGCGGAGGGCCCCGGCGTTCGGGGCAGCGGCTCCGATGGGTGGTGCCCGGCGTGGCCGGTGCGGTAGGCTGCGCCGGTGGGTGCCAATGGGCCGCCTCCCTGGCCATGCGGGCGGCGGGGTGGGGATGGCGAACACTGGCGTTGCGGCGCCCCCGCGTGGGTGGCTCTGCCGTCATGGAGAAGCTCCGTCCCCGGCCCGATCTGCTCCGATCTGTGCTTGCTTCAACCCCCGGTGGCTTAGGTCGTCATCATGTGGGTCTGGACGGACGGATCTTGTGGTTGGGCATGTTACCGGGGGAAACCCCTGGCCGGCGCGGCGGCCTCACCAAAGGTGACGTCTTTCGGCGACGTGTTCCTTCCTGTAGGCTTTGGTGTGGTTCTCCCCTCCTACCCCCCCCCCCCTCAAGCACAGGTGAAGACACCTGCCCTCCCCTTGCTTGGACGACGGCGGCATCCGGTGTCGTGCTCCTTCTTGAAGGCGTCTTCCGGGGATTGCTCGTGTGGGGTGGGGTTGCTGGTGGCGCGGTGACGGTGCGAGGCAGCCTGTTCTTCTCAGTGGCTGCCGTCGTGGTCTCGGTTGCGGTGTTCCAAACCCTGACCACATCGTGGCATTGCCCCTTTCTGGCCTTCTCCCTGGATCTTCGCCTTCGTTCAACGACTCGCGGCCGACGTCCTGTCTGTGGCTTCCGACGACGGTGCTCTTTGGTCGGTTTCCGGTGCGTGTGGTTCTGCCTCTGCTGTTTCCCTCTAGTGGCTCGGTGCCTTTGTCTGGGTTCATGTGGAACCACTCTGTAGGCCGCCGGTGCGGCTCCCGTCGAGTCCGGGTGAAAGGGTGGTGGCCCTTTGCGGCGGCAGAGACAGATCTTGTGTTGCTCTTGTCTGCCCGTGTGGTTGCAGTCAGCGGCACAATACAAGCCCGGAGTTGCCGTCCTCCTATAGCATTAGTTTGGTTTGCTTGTTTGGCATTGCGGTGGTTGTTGGCAACACTATCTATTGTTGCCTTTGAGTCATCCCTCTTAGCACTATGTATGTCTGCTCCGCTTTGTTTCCTTTTCTCTGTATTGTGGTTTGTGTAATCCTGGCCGGTTGATGGCTTTGTTAATTCAAAGCCAGGCTAGGTTCGAGCCCTTTCTCGGGCTCAGCCGATGCCTTTTCTCTTAAAAAAAAATAAGACAAACATGCCCAAAAGTGAAAAAATAAGGACCTGAATATGGCGCTGACAATCAATCTGGGAACCTCCTAGATCGAACGAATAGTTCCCTCGGAGCATCAGTAACAAACCCTTTTTCTACTGTGAATGGCAACCGGGGACAATCCCTAGCGCGCCGCCTGAAGGAAATATGCCCTAGAGGCAATAATAAAGTTTTTATTTTATATTTCCTTATTCATGATAAAGGTTTATTATTCATGCTAGAATTGTATTGATCGGAAACTTAAATACATGTGTGAATACATAAACAAATACCGTGTCCCTAGTAAGCCTCTACTAGACTAGCTCGTTGATCAAACATGGTTAAGGTTTCCTAACCATAGACATGTGTTGTCATTTGATAACGGGGTCACATCATTAGGAGAAAGATGTGATGGACAAGACCCAACCGTTAGCTTAGCATATTGATCGTTCAGTTTATTGCTATTGCTTTCTTCATGTCAAATACATATTCCTTCGACTATGAGATTATGCAACTCCCAGATACCGGAGGAATACCTTGTGTGCTATCAAACATCACAACGTAACTGGGTGATCATAAAGATGCTCTACAGGTATCTCCACAGGTGTTTGTTGAGTTGGCATAGATCGAGATTAGGATTTGTCACTCCGAGTATCGGAGAGGTATCTCTAGGCCCTCTCGGTAATACACATCATAAGAAGCCTTGCAAGCAAAGTGACTAATGAGTTAGTTGCAAGATGATGTATTACGGAACGAGTAAAGAGACTTGCCGGTAATGAGATTGAACTAGGTATGAAGATACCGACGATAGAATCTTTGGCAAGTAACATACCGATGGACAAAGGGAATTCCGTATGTTGTCATAACGGTTCGACCGATAAAGATCTCCGTAGAATATGTAGGAAACACTATGGGCATCCAGGTTCCGCTATTGGTTATTTACCGGAGAGGTGTCGCGGTCATGTCCACATAGTTCTTGAACCCGTAGGGTACGCAAGCTTAACGTTCGTTGACGATATAGTGTTATATGAGTTATAGGATTTGGTGACCGAATGTTGTTCGGAGTCCAGGATTAGATAACGAACATGACGATGAGTCTCGAAATGGTCGAGAGGTAAAGATTGATATATAGGACGATGGTATTAGGACACCGGAAGTGTTTTGGAGTGTACCGGATAGTCATCGGAATACCGGATGGGGTACCGGACACCCCCGGGAGGATAGTGGGCCTATTGGGCCACAAGAGGGGAGCACACCAGCCCACAAGGGGTTGGCGCACCCCCCATGGCAGCCGCCCAAGTGGGGGAAAGGAAATGGGGGGATTCGGCCTCCCCCTTCCTTCCCTCTTCCCCCTTTCCTTCCCCCCTCCGACAAATACGGCAGGGGGGCGCGGCCAAGGGCAGGAGCCCAAGTAGGATTTGGACCTACTTGGGGCTCCTAGCACAACCAGAACAATTGCTTAGCCGTGTGCGGCGCCCCCCTCCACCGTTTACACCCCCGGTCATTTTTTCGTAGTGCTTCGGCGAAACCCTGCGGAGATAGCTTCACCATCATCGTCACCACGCCATCGTGCTGCGGGAACTCATCCACTACCTCACTGTCTTGCTAGATCAAGAAGGCAGAGGACGTAATCGAGCTGAACGTGTGCAGAACGCGGAGGTGCCGTACGTTCGGTACTTGATCGGTTGGAGCGCGAAGAAGTTCGACTACATCAACCGCGTTAACAAACGCTTCTGCTTATAGTCTATGAGGGTACATAGACACACTCTCCCCTCTCGTTGCTATGCATCTCCATGGACAGATCACTACAGGAATCAGCTTCTTTGCCGTCTGCCATGGCAGACGGCAAAGGCATGAATGGCGGTCGGCAAAGCTCTTTGCCGACTGCTAGCTGTCGGCAAACAGTCCGGCTCAATTCCTGCCGGTAAAGGCCTTCTTTGCCGTCTGCTTCAGAGAAGCGGACGACAAAGGTTTATGCCGTCAGCCGTTTGCGGCCAGCAGACGGCAAAGAGCGTAGACGGCAGTGAGGTGAGGTGGGAGCCGTTAGGGGTTAACGGCGTGCTTTGCCGTCAGCCGGCAGACGGCAAAGAGGCTAAGGTCTTTGCCGTCTGCTGGCGGACGGCAAAGAGCCCAAATAGGAGTCACTGGGAAGCTGCCACGTGGCCTTATTTGCCGTCAGCCGGCAGACGGCAAAGAGGCTAAGGTCTTTGCCGTCTGCTGGCGGACGGCAAAGAGCCCAAATAGGAGTCACTGGGAAGCTGCCACGTGGCCTTATTTGCCGTCTGCTAGCTGTCGGCAAAGGGATTTGAATCTTTGCCGTCTGCCAGCAGTCGGCAAAGACCTTAGCCTCTTTGCTGTCTGCCAGCTGACGGCAAAATGCCCAAATAGGCAACCCAGTGTTCCCAGGTTGCACAGGTAGCTGCCACGTGGCCTTCTTTGCCGACTGCTAGCTGTCGGCAAAGCTCTTTGCCGACTGCTAGCAGACGGCAAAGCTCTTTGCCGTCTGCTAGCAGACAGCAAAGAGCCTATATAACCCCTGTTTTTAATTGAATTCATTCAATTTGACAGAAATTCATAGATATACATAGATAATACATATATACACAACAAGCATATCCAACAATATATTTCCACAAGTCCAACATATATCCATATGACATAAGAAGTTTCCAACAACATATCCATAGTGACATACACATCCAAACAAGTTCCCAAACATGTTTTCATAAACAAAAAGGAAGCACAAGGAGAATATATGAGTCCATCAATGCAAGCTTCCTCATCTCAAGCAAATCTGCAAATTGGGAAAGATGAAAGTTAGAAGAAGAAGAAGAAGAGGAAAAGAAGAAGAAGAAGAAAAGAAGAAGAGGAAAATAAGAAGAAGATTTTATATTCTCTTTCTTTCTCTCCTCCCCCTCTTCTTTATCTTCTTCTTTTCCAACAAATGTAGTTAAAAAAGCCAATTTAGAGCTAAGCTAGGTAAATAGGTCATTTTGGAGATAAGCTAAGTTCAATGTATCATATTGGAGCTAACCTACGTAAACTTGGTCATTTTGGAGCTAAGCTAAGTTAAATGGATCATATTAAAGCTAACCTAGGTAAACTTGGTCATTTTTGAGCTAACCTACGTAAAAATGTCATTTTTTGCTATGCTAGGTAAAAATGCTAAGTGTGTAGGTCAATTTAGAGCTAACTTAGGTAAATAGGTCATTTTGGAGCTAACGCGGGTAAAATGGATCATATTGTAGCTAACTTAGGTAAACTTGGTCTTTTTGGAGCTAACGTAGGTTAAATGGATCATATTGGAGCTAACATAGGTAAACTTGGTCATTTTGGAGCTAACCTGGCTAATTAGGCCATTTTTGACATTACTAAGCTTATTGTGTCATTTTAGAGGACAACAAGCTAAGTATATGACATTTATGAGGTTAGCAAGGTTATTATGCCATTTACGAATAAAAACAAGTAAGAGGAGGAAAAGAAGAAGAAGAAGAAGAAGAAGAAGAAGAAGAAGAATAAGAAAAGAAGAAGAATAAGAAAAGAAGAAGAAATGTTCTTCTTCTTCTTCTTTTCTTATTCTTCTTCTTCTTCTTCTTCTCTTCCTATTCCTTTTTAGGGTCGTCAGCATTGTACCGAGGCTTCGGATTATGCAAATGACGATTTTTGGCTTCGTAGTGTGCTGTCACGAAGTTTGCCGCCTCCTCAGTGATGAATGCCTCGGCCATCGATGCTTCAATTCTACGTTTGTTTTTACATTTTGCTCGAAGCGTCTTCTGCATTCTCTCAGTTGAGTAGCACCAACGATTTTGCACGGGCCCTCCCAATCTTGCCTCGGTCGGGAGATGCAAAATCAAGTGCTGCATTGGATTAAACATGCTCGGCGGAAAGATTTTCTCTAACTTGCAGATCAACTCCGGTGCCAACTGTTCCATTTCTTCGAGGAGGCCAGGCGATAGTTCTTTCGCACAAAGAACACGGAAGAAATAGCTCAGCTCTGCCAGTACTAGCCATTCATCCTCAGGGATGAAGCCACGCAACATCACCGGCATTATCCGCTCAATCCATATGTGCCAATCATGACTTTTTAGACCAAATATTTTCAATTTTTCAAGACTCGCTCCCCTCTTTAGATTTGCTGCATACCCATCGGGGAACATCAACTGCATTTTCACCCACAGAATAATTTCCCTCATAGCTGGCCTTCCAAGATTGAACCATGCCTTTGGCTTCGTGAAGTTCCGCTTTCCTTTCGGATCTTGCATGTTTTGTAACGGTCTATCACATAGCTCCTCTTGATCGACTCTAGCCTTAGGATTATCCTTTGACTTCCCCTCTATGCCGAACAATGTGCCAAAAATGGCTTCGGCAATGTTCTTTTCGGTGTGCATCACGTCGATGTTGTGTGGGCAAAGGAGGTCTTTGAAGTAAGGCAGATCCCATAAGCATGTCTTGTGAGTCCAGGCGTGTTCCTTATTATACCCCTTGAAATACCCTGGACGCACTGGATCTGGCTCGAGAGCGTTTAACTGATCTAGGGTTTGTTGGCCTGTCAACGCAAGTGGTGCAGAGTGTTTGACAACTCTACCTTTCATGAAGTTCTTCTTGTCTTTCCTGAACTTATGGTGAGGATCCAGAAACGGTCTATGCAAGTCAAAGCAACTATACTTGTGCCCTGCGGTCAGCCAACGAAACTCAAGAGCTCCCTTGCATGTGGGGCACGGGAACCTTCCATGCACACACCAGCCAACGAATAGCGCATACGCCGGCAAGTCATGCGTCGAGTACATGTACCAGGCACGCATTATGAAGTTCTGTTTGCTAAAGGCGTCGTATGTCTTGAACCCATTATCCCAAGCTTCTTGCAATTCGTCCTTAAGCGGCTGCATGTACACATTCATATTCTTCCCCGGATAGTTGGGCCCTGGAATTATCAACGTCAGGAAAATGTTCTTTCTTTGCATAATCTGTCCGGGGGGGAGATTGAGTGGAATGACAAACACGGGCCAACAACTGTATTGGGTTGCCGTCTGACCATACACACTGAACCCATCCGTGCTGACGGCGACTTGAGGATGCCTTGGATCTGCCGTTTTTTCCTTATGTAATGCATCGAAGCGCTTCCACGCTTCACCATCCGATGTGTGCACCATCATCACATTCCCATCTGCATCACGTTCGGTTCTTTTGCCCGTTTTGTGCCATGTCATATGTCTGGCCGTCTCTTTGACCATGAAAAGACGTTGAAGTCTTGGTACGATTGGCAAATACCGAAGAACATTAACCGGTATTTTGGTCTGCGTCTTCTCACCCATACCATTGTCTACCACAACATACCTGGATGACTCGCAAATGGGACAATAGTTCAAGTCCTCATACTGGTGCCTAAATAAGACACATCCTTTCTCACAGGCATGTATCTTCTCATAGGGCATCTTAAGAGCACGGAGGATTTTGTCTGACTGGTACAGGTTTGTAGGTAGCACATGGCCTTTGGGTAGAAATCGTCCGAATACTGTCATCATCGCGTCGTAGCATTCTCTACCCAAGTTGAACTGAGCCTTCAAAGCCATGATTTGTGAGATGGCATCCAGCTGACAAAGCTCAGTGTGCTCGTGGAGAGGACGTTTTGAGGACTCCAACATTTCAGTGAAGGCCTTTGCAGATTCCTCCATCTCCTCGTCCGAGTCCCGAGCATCGTCAAAGTCTTGCACCATGTCTTCCATCCCGGTACCATGCTCGTCGGTGCGACGACGAACCACCTCAGGTCTGGCACGTTGGGCAGACTCACCATGAAATGTCCAGACCGTGTAACCAGGCGTAAAAGCAAACTTCTGCAGGTGTTTACTCATTTCAAGCTCGTCCCTCTTATTAAAGTTGTCGCACCGGACACAGGGGCACCAGCTTAATCTCTGGCCATTAGCAAATGCGGCTCTAACAAACTCTTTGGTTTTTGTTAACCATTCACCGGTCCAAACTTTCTGACTAGTGTAACCGGTGTACATCCACGCACGATCACTCATATTGACTTCCTACTAGACAGACAATAAATATATACATCATTAAGCAAACCATATCCATTAGTTAATGGAGTTTGTCAGTTCTCTTACGTCCATGCAACCTACATGCTAATAGGTAAAGATAGGTCCTAATCCCACCCGAGTATGTGTAGATTGAGTTCGTTTTCCCATGCTCTGCTCCGGATCCGACGCAAAATTTCGGCAGCACCTCCCCGCTGTTCTCCTGATACACGTCCCGGCAATAAGCAGAGAGGATGTGTACCCGGAGAACAACAGGGAGGCACTGACGAAATTCTGCATCGGATCCGGAGCAGAGCATATAGGAAAACGAACCCAATCTACACATACTCGGGCTGTCCATGGATAACGTTGGACAATTCGAAAGAATCACGATTATAAATATGCAAATGCATGCATATTTATAGATGTAACCCTTTCGAACGGGAGACGCATAGTGGTTACGCATACTGATGACGGACACCTATAGCTAGCTAGTTTCATTGGCACGAAGACCGGAATAGAGCAAATGTAGGGGGGAGGAGGAGATGTCATTTGTGCTCACCAAGGAAAGCAGGGGCGGAGCTCGTCGAACGCACGGGGAGGTCGTCAAACACCACACCCTTGCAGCGACGAAACAACTGCACATTTTAAATCCACCCTGTTTTCACACAAAATATATATGATGTTTTGCATAACAAAATCGAAAAATATACGACCTAACTCATAATTCACAAATATATGACCCCGTCGGGGTCGGGGTCGGGGCAGGGTCGGGGGGGTGGTGTCAGGGTGTGTAGGTGTCGATCAGGATGTCAGGATGTCGTTATGCGGGGTCGATCAGGGGTGTCGATCAGGGTGTCGGGGTCAGGGTCAGGGGATGAAATTTCATGAGGAGAAGACATAAACATCAAGTGAAACAATTAACATTGTACAAAGTTGAAAACTTGCTACTACGACGAGGTAAAGTTCCTTTGCGAAATCTATAGCTTGAAAGCGATATATAATAGCATCATCATCAACCTTTGCAAAATTTCTGCTCAGTAATTATTTGGTCAGTAGCAACAACGATAAGCAGTACTACAGTAGCAAATACTAACATTATAGCAAGCAGATCAAAAAATGTTCAATCTACAAAAATTTAACAACAACAGCAAGGCAGAGTAGCAGTCAGTGTAGCACAATGCACATGCACATATATCCTGTCTGTGAGTGAGTGAGTCTGTCCATTACCAATCGGCTCTTCAGTGCGGCTGCGGTGCGGCAGACGGCGTGGCGGACAAGGCAGAGTCGCGGAGACCAGGGCAAGGGAGGCCGGAGCCCGGAGCAGAGCCGGCGTGCAGAGCAGTAGAGCCGCAGCCCGCAGAGGAGAGCGGAGGAGAGAGGGAGAGGGCGGAGAGCGGGGGGTGGCGTCGTGGCGGAGGGGCGCGGAGCCGGCGAGCACCGGAGGGGGGGCAGCGGCAGTGGAGGAGGGGAGGGGGGCCGGTGGTGGAGAGGGGGGGGGGGAGGGGGCCACGGTGGTGGAGGGGGGAGGGGGACAGGCGAGGGAGGGAGGGAGGGAGGGGGGGGAGGGGTGGAGGGAGGAAGGGAGGCGGGACGGGGGGAGGGAGGGAGGGAGGGGGGACGGAGGTGGAGGAGGGAGGGGAGGGATGAGGGGGGGGCCAGGGGGAGGGGGGGGGAAAGGAGGGGGGGAAGGACGGGAAGGGGCGGAGGAGGGAGCGGGGAGGAGGAGGAGGCGGGAGGGATGGGCGGAGGAGGAGGAATGGGAGGGAGGGGGATGAGGGAGGGGACTGAGACGGAGAGGGGGCGGCGAGGCGGCGGCATGGTGGGGATGGGGGCCGGAGAGGCGGCCTGCGTCGGGAGGGCAGGAGGCGGAGCGGGCGGGAGGCGGCCTGCGCGCGTGCGGGAGGCAGAGGGTGGGGAGGCGGGAGAAAGAGATGGAGGAGGGCGCGCGCGCGGGGGGCCAAATTAAACCCCCGCATTGCCGTCTGTTTTTTTTTCTCTTTGCCGTCTGCTGGGCAAAGAATTCTTTGTCGTCTGCTGGCAGACGGCAAAGAGGATGACCGTTAGACGGCCACCATCGTGAAACTGTGGGCCCCTCTTACCTCTTTGCCGTCTGCTGGCAGACGGCAAAGAAGTGGCCCGTGTGACCTACCCAGTGCAGTACCCCCATGGGGTCCACTTTGGACTTTGCCGTCTGCTGGCGGATGGCAAAGAACTCTTTGCCGTCTGCTGGCGGACGGCAAAGAGCTCGCAGATGGCAAAGACCCTGTTTGCCATCAGCTGGTTCTTTGCCGTCTGCTTTGAGAAGACAGACGGCAAAGAGCCTCTTTGCCATCAGCTGGCAGACGGCAAAGAGCTGGCAGATGGCAAAGACCCAGATTCCAGTAGTGGATCTTGCGTGTGCGTAGAAATTTTTTTGTTTTCCATGCAACGTTTCCCAACAGTGGCATCATGAGCCAGGTCTATGCGTAGATGATATGCACGAGTAGAACACAAAGAGTTGTGGGCGCTGATAGTCATACTACTTACCACCAACATCTTATTTTGATTCGGCGGTATTGTGGGATGAAGCGGCCTGGACCAACCTTACATGTCCACGCACATGAGACCGGTTCCACCGACAGACACGCAACTAGTTTTGCATAAAGGTGGCTGGCGGGTGTCTGTTTCTCCTACTTTAGTTGAATCGAATTTGACTACGGCCAGTCCTTGAAGAAGGTTAAAACAGCAAACTTGATGAAGCACCGTTGTGGTTTTTGCGTAGGTAAGAACCGTTCTTGCTAGAAGCCCGTAGCAGCCACGTAAAACTTGCGACAACAAAGTAGAGGACGTCTAACTTGTTTTTGCAAGGCATGTTGTGATGTGATATGGTCAAGATATGATGTGATATATGTTGATGTATGAGATGATCATGTTTTGTAATATCGACAACCGGCAGGAGCCTTATGAAGGCGCCATGTAATTGCTTTACTTTATCACTATGTGTTAGCGATAGTTGTAGAAGCAATAGTTCGCGAGACGACCCCAACGCAACGATGGAGATCAAGGTGTCGACCCGGTGACGATGGAGATCATGACGATGCTTTGGAGATGGAGATCAAAAGCACAAGATGATGATGGCCTTATCATGTCACATATTTTGATTGCATGTGATGTTTATCCTTTATGAATCTTATTTTGCTTAGAACGGCGGTAGCATTATAAGACGATCCCTTCACTAAATTTCAAGATAAAAGTGTTCTCCCCGAGTATGCACCGTTGCCAAAGTTCGTCGTTCTCGTGATGATCGGGTGTGGTAGACTCTACGTTCACATACAACGGGTATAAGACAGTTTTGCACATGCAGAATACTTGGGTTAAACTTGACGAGCCTAGCATGTACAGACATGGTCTCGGAACACTGGAAACCGAAAGGTCGAACGTGAATCATATAGTAGATATGATCAACATAGAGATGTTCACCATTGATGACTACCCTATCTCACGTGATGATCAGACATGGGTTAGTTAATTTGGATCACGTGTCACTTAGATAACTTGACTGATGTTTATTTAAGTGGGTGTTAATTAGTAATTTGATTAATTGAACTTAATTTAGCATGAACTTAGTCTTATAGTTTTGCATATCTTTGTTGTAGATCAATGGCCCTAGCTACCGTTCCCCTGAATTTTAATGCGTTCCTAGAGAAAGCTAAGTTGAAAGGTGATAGTAGCAACTACACGGATTGGGTCTGTAACTTGAGGATTATCCTCATTGGTGCACAGAAGAATTATGTCCTTGATGCACCGCTAGGTGACAGGCCTGCTGTAGGAGCTGAAGCAGATGTTGTGAATGTCTAGCAAGCTCGATCTGATGACTACTCGATAGTTCCGTGTGCCATGCTTTACGGCTTAGAACCGGGACTTCAAAAACATTTTGAACGTCATGGATCATATGAGATGTTCCAAGAGTTGAAGTTAATATTTCAAGCAAATGCCTGGGTTGAGAGATATGAAGTCTCCAACAAGTTCTATAGATGTAAGATGGAGGAGAACAGTTCTGTCAGGGAACGCATACTCAAAATGTCTGGGTATCATAACCACTTGACTCAGCTGGGAGTTGATCTTCCAGTTGATAGTGTTATTGATAGAGTTCTTCAATCACTGCCGCCAAGCTACAAAGGCTTTGTGATGAACTATAATATGCCAGGGATGAATAAAACGATTCCTGAGCTCTTCGCAATGCTTAAGGCCGCGGAGGTAGAAATCTAGAAGGAGCATCAAGTGTTGATGGTTAACAAGACCACTAGTTTCAAGAAAAAGGGCAAGGGAAAGAAAGGGAACTTCAAGAAGAATGGCAAGCAAGTTGCCACTCCCGGGAAGAAGCCTAAAGCTAGACCCAAGCCTGAAACTGAGTGCTTCTGCTGCAAAGGGAATGGTCACTGGAAGCGGAACTGCCCCAAATACTTGGCGGATAAGAAGGATGGCAAAGTGAACAAATGTATATTTGATATACACGTTATTGATGTGTACCTTACTAATGCTAGTAGCAGCGCCTGGGTATTTGATACTGGTTCGGTTGCTCATATTTGTAACTCAAAACAGGAGCTGCGGAATAAACGAAGATTGGCTAAGGACGAGGTGACGATGCTCGTCAGAAATGGTTACAAGGTCGATGTGATCACCGTCGGCACGCTACCTCTACATCTATCTTCGGGATTAGTTTTAGACCTCAATAATTGTTAATTGGTGCCCGCGTTGAGCATGAACATTATATCTGGATCTTGTTTATTGCGAGACGGTTATTCATTTAAATCAGAGAATAATGGTTGTTCTATTTATATGAGTAATATCTTTTATGGTCATGCACCCTTGATGAGTGGTCTATTCTTGTTGAATCTCGATCGTACTGATACACATATTCATAATATTGATGCCAAAATATGCAAAGTTGATAATGATAGTGCAACATACTTGTGGCACTGCCGTTTAGGTCATATTGGTGTAAAGCACATGAAGAAACTCCATGCAGATTGACTTTTGGAATCACTTGATTATGAATCATTTGATACTTGTGAACCATGCCTCATGGGAAAGATTACTAAGACTCCGTTCTCCGGAAGAATGGAGCGAGCTAATGACTTATTGGAAATAATACATACCGATGTATGCGGTCCGATGAGTGTTGAGGCACACGGCGGGTATCGTTATTTTTTGACCTTCACAGATGATTGAAGTAGGTATGGGTATATCTACTAAATGAAACACAAGTCTAAAACATTTGAAAAGTTCAAAGAATTTTAGAGTGAAGTGGAGAATCATCGTAGCAAGAAAATAAAGTTTCTACGATCTGATCGCGGAGGCGAATATTTGAGTTACGAGTTTGGCCTTCATTTAAAACAATGTGGAATTGTTTCACAACTCACGTCACCTGGAACACCACAGCGTAATGGTGTGTCGGAACGTCGTAACCATACTTTATTAGATATGGTGCGTTCTATGATGTCTCTTACCGATTTACCACTATCGTTTTGGGGTTATGCATTAGAGACAGCCCCATTCACGTTAAATAGGGCACCGTCTAAATTCGTTGAGACGACACCGTATGAACTGTGGTTTAGCAAGAAACCTAAGCTGTCGTTTCTTAAATTTTGGGGTTGCGACACTTATGTCAAAAGGCTTCAGCCTGATAAGCTCGAACCCAAATCGGAGAAGTGCGTCTTCATAGGATACCCTAAGGAAACAATTGGGTACACCTTCTACCACAGATCCGAAGGCAAGATCTTTGTTGCCAAGAATGGAACCTTTCTAGAGAAGGAGTTTCTCTCGAAAGAAGAGAGTGGGATGAAAGGAGAACTTGATGAGGTAATTGTACCTTCTCTCGAATTGGAAAGTAGCACATCACAGAAAACCGTTCCCGTGATGCCTACACCAACTAGAGAGGAAGCAAATGATAATGATCATGAAACTTCAGATCAAGTTACTACTAAACCTCGTAGGTCGACCAGAGCACGAGCCGCACCAGAGTGGTACGGTAATCCTGTTCTGGAAGTCATGTTCTTAGACCAAGGCGAACCTACGAACTATGAAGAAACTATGATGAGCCCAGATTCCGATAAATGGCTTGAGGCCATGAAACCTGAGATAGGATCCATGTATGAGAACAAAGTGTCGACTTTGGTGGACTTGCCGGATGATCGGCAAGCCATTGAGAATAAATGGATCTTCAAGAAGAAGACTGATGCTGATGGTAATGTTACTGTCTACAAAGCTCGACTTGTTGCAAAAGGTTTTCGACAAGTTCAAGGAGTTGACTACGATGAGACTTTCTCACCCGTAGCGATGCTTAAGTCTGTCCGAATCATGTTAGCAATTGCCACATTTTATGATTATGAAATCTGGCAAATGGACATCAAAACTGCATTCCTTAATGGATTTCTTAAAAAAGAGTTGTATATGATGCAACCGGAAGGTTTTGTCGATCCTAAAGGTGCTAACAAAGTGTTCAAGCTCCAGCGATCCATCTATGGACTGGTGCAAGCATCTCGGAGTTGAAATCTACGCTTTGATGAAGTGATCAAAGCATATGGTTTTATACAGACTTACGATGAAGCCTGTATTTACAAGAAAGTGAGTGGGAGCTCTGTAGCATTTCTGATATTATATGTGGATGACATATTGTTGAATGGAAATGATATAGAATTTCTGGATAGCATAAAAGGATACTTGAATAAGAATTTTTCAATGAAAGACCTCGGTGAAGCTGCTTATATATTGGGCATCAAGATCTATAGAGATAGATCGAGACACTTAATAGGACTTTCACAAAGCACATACCTTAATAAAGTTTTGAAGAAGTTCAAAATGGATCAGTCAAAGAAAGGGTTCTTGCCTGTGTTACAAGGTGTGAAGTTGAGTCAGACTCAAAGCCCGGCCACTGCAAAAGATAGAGAGAAAATGAAAGTCATTCCCTATGCCTCAGCCATAGGTTCTATCATGTATGTTATGCTGTGTACCAGACCTGATGTGTGCCTTGCCATAAGTCTGCCAGGGAGGTACCAAAGTAATCCAGGAGTGGATCACTGGACTGCGGTCAAGAACGTCCTGAAGTACCTGAAAAGAACCAAGGATATGTTTCTCGTTTATGGAGGTGACAAAGAGCTCATCGTAAATGGTTACGTTGATGCTAGATTCGACACTGATCCGGATGACTCTAAGTCACAAACCGGATATGTGTTTATATTGAATGGTGGAGCTATCAGTTGGTGTAGTTCCAAGCAGAGCGTCGTGGCGGGATCTATGTGTGAAGCAGAGTACATAGCTGCTTCAGAAGCAGCACATGAAGGAGTCTGGATGAAGGATTCATATCCGCTCTGGGTGTAATACCCAGTGCATCGGGTCCAGTGAAAATCTTTTGTGACAACACTGGAGCAATAGCCTTGGCGAAGGAATCCAGGTTTCACAAGAGAACCAAACAAATCAAGAGACGCTTCAACTCCATTCGTGAAAAGGTCAAGGATGGAGACATAGAGATTTGCAAAATACATACGGATCTGAATGTAGCAGATCCGTTGACTAAGCCTCTTCCGTGAGCAAAACATGATCAGCACCAAGACTCCATGGGTGTTAGAATCATTACTATGTAACCTAGATAATTGACTCTAGTGCAAGTGGGAGACTGAAGGAAATATGCCCTAGATGTAATAATAAAGTTGTTATTTTATATTTCCTTATTCGTGATAAAGGTTTATTATTCATGCTAGAATTGTATTGATCGGAAACTTAAATACATGTGTGAATACATAAACAAATATCGTGTCCCTAGTAAGCCTCTACTAGACTAGCTCGTTGATCAAAGATGGTTAAGGTTTCCTAACCATAGACAAGTGTTGTCATTTGATAACGGGATCACATCATTAGGACAATGATGTGATGGACAAGACCCATCCGTTAGCTTAGCATATTGATCATTCAGTTTATTCCTATTGATTTCTTCATGGCAAATACATATTCCTTCGACTATGAGATTATGCAACTCCCGGATACCGGAAGAATACCTTGTGTGCTATCAAATGTCACAATGTAACTGGGTGATCATAAAGATGCTCTACAGGTATCTCCAAAGGTGTTTGTTGACTTGGCATAGATCGAGATTAGGATTTTTCACTCCGAGTATCGGAGAGGTATCTCTGGGCCCTTTCGGTAATACACATCATAAGAAGCCTTGCAAGCAAAGTGACTAATGAGTTAGTTGCAAGATGATGTATTACAGAACGAGTAAAGAGACTTGCCGGTAACGAGATTGAACTAGGTATGAAGATACCGACGATCGAATCTCGGGCAAGTAACATACCGACGGACAAAGGGAATTGCATATGTTGTCATAACGGTTCGACCGATAAAGATCTTCGTAGAATATGTAGGAACCACTATGGGCATCCAGGTTCCGCTATTGGTTATTGACCGGAGAAGTGTCTCGGTCATGTCTACATAGTTCTCGAACCCATAGGGTCCGCATGCTTAACGTTCATTGACGATATAGTGTTATATGAGTTATATGATTTGGTGACCGAAAGTTGTTCGGAGTCCCGGATGAGATCACGGACATGATGAGGAGTCTCGAAATGGTCGAGAGGTAAAGATATATATATATAGGACGACGGTATTCGGACACCGAAAGTGTTTCGGAGTGTACCGGATAGTCATCGGAATACCGGAGTGGGTACCGAACACCCCCGGGAGGATAATGGGCCTATTAGGACACAAGAGGGGAGCACACCAGCCCACAAGGGGCTGGCGCACCCCCCATGGTAGCTGCCCAACTCGGGGAAAGGACAGGGGGGGATTCGGCATCCCCCTTCTTTCCCTCTTCCCCCTTTCCTTCCCCTCTCCGACAAATATGGCAGGGGGGCACGGCCAAGGGCAGGAGCCCAAGTAGAATTTGGACCTACTTGGGGCACCCCTTGGCCTCTCCCCTCTCCCTCCCACCTATATATATATATGTGGGAGGGGGCACCTAGCACAACCAGAACAATTGCTTCACCGTGTGCGGCGCGCCCCTCCACCGTTTACACGCCCGGTCATATTTTCTTAGTGGTTAGGCGAAGCCCTGCGGGATAGCTTCACCATCACCGTCACCACGCCGTCGTGCTGCCGGAACTCATCCACTACCTCACCGTCTTGCTGGATCAATAAGGCGGAGGACGTCACCGAGCTGAACGTGTGCAGAACGCGGAGGTGCCGTACGTTTGGTACTTGATCGGTTGGAGCGCAAAGAAGTTCGACTACATCAACCGCGTTAACAAACGCTTCCACTTACGGTCTACGAGGGTACGTAGACACACTCTCCCCTCTCGTTGCTATGCATCTCCATGGATAGATCTTGCGTGTGCGTAGAATTTTTTTTGCTTTCCATGCAACGTTTCCCAACACCACCACCTCCCTCTCCCCTCCCATCCCCATCCCCCGCCGCCACCATGAGGCACCGCCGGGCACAGTCTGGCAGCCGTAGGTGGCCGCGGGGCTCTGGCTCCTCTCCGCTCGAGGCGCAGCTGGCTCGGGACAACTTCAGGGGCTGGGGGTGGTGGGCGGGCGCGAGGCCCTCCGGTGCGGTGGCGGGCAAGCGGATCGTCATAGTGTGTGGTGGATGGTGGCGCAGTGATGGGCCGGTGCTTGATCGTGGTGCGGCGGCTGCAAGGAGGTGTGCTCGTGCGGCTCTGTGTCCCTTGCTTCTTGCTCCGGTCCGACCGGATCAACTGCAGGCAGCTCGGGCGCGGCGCGCGAGGTAGCCAGAGGCGCAGCTGGGCCTCTTGTGGGTGGTGTGCTGTGGCGACCTTGGAGCTCCGAGGCCCCGCTGGCTTTGCCCAGATCCGGGCTTTCTATGCCACAGGGCCTCGTGGTGGCTTCTTGGGCACGCTGGCAAGCTTGGAGGGCGCAGCTGGCGGCTGGTGATGCACTCTGTCCACTTGGCTCACGTTCGAGTCCAAGGGGTTGCTCGGGTCGGCGGCATGCTCGCGGCTATGGTGCGGCAACTGATACGTCTCCAACGTATCTATAATTTTTTATTGTCCCATGCTATTATATTATTTGTTTTGGATGTTTTATATGCATTAATATGCTTTTTTATATTATTTTTGGGACTAACCTATTACCCTAGAGCCCAGTGCCAGTTTCTGTTTTTTCCTTGTTTTTGAGTTTTTACAGAAAAGGAATATCAAACGGAATAAAACTTTCGCGATGATTTTTCTTGGACCAGAAGACAACAAGAGGACTTGGAGAGGGGGCCAGAAGGTTCCCGAGGAGGCCACAAGTCTGCTAGGCGCGCCCTGGGGGGGCGCCCTGAGGGCTTCTGGTCCCCTCGTGAGTCCTCCAACCCTAATCTTTGCACTATAAATTCCCAAATATTCCCAAACCATCAGAAGCATCCCCCAAAATACTTATCCGGGGCCACAAGCCTCTGTTCCCGTGAGATCCCATCTTGGGGCCTTTTCCGGTGATCTGCCGGAGGGGGATTCGATCACGGAGGGCCTCCACATCAACTGTGCTGCCCTGTCGATGATGCGTGAGTAGTTTACCACAGACCTACGGGTCCATATCTAGTAGCTAGATGGCCTCTTCTCTCTCTTTGATCATCAGTACAATGTTCTTCTCGATGTTCTTGGAGATCTATTCGATGTAATACTTTTTTGCGGTGTGTTTGTTGAGATCCGATGAATTGTGGATTTATGATCAGATTCTCTATGAATATTATTTGAGTCTTCTCTGAACTCTTTTATGCATGATTAAGATATCTTTGTATTTCTCTTCGAACTATCGGTTTGGTTTAGCCAACTAGATTGGTTTTTCTTGCAATGTGAGAGGTGCTTAGTTTTGGGTTCTAGCTTGCGGTGTCCTCACCCAGTGACAGAAGGGGTAGCGAGGAACGTATTGTATTGTTGCCATCGAGGATAAAAAGATGGGTTTTATATCATATTGCTTGAGTTTATCCCTCTACATCATGACATCTTGCATAAGGCGTTACTCCATTCTTATGAACTTAATACTCTAGATGCATGCTGGATAGTGGTCGATGTGTGGAGTAATAGTAGTAGATGCAGAATCGTTCCAGTCTACTTGTGACAGACGTGATGCCTATATTCATGATCATTGCCTTAGATATCATCATAACTTTGTGCTTTTCTATCAATTGCTCAACAGTAATTTGTTTACCCACAGTATGCTATCTTCAAGAGAGAAGACTCTAGTGAAACCTATGGCCCCCTGTCTATTTTCCATCATATATTTTCAGATCTATAAACCAAAAAACCCAAAAATACTTTGCTGCACTTTATTTATATTTACTTTAGTTTGCTCTTTTATTTATCTTTTATACCTATCTCTATTAGATCTCACTCTTGTTCGTGACCGTGAAGGGATTGATAAACCGTTTTTCGCGTTGTGTGCAAGTGTTTGTTAGTTTGTGCAGGTGCATAGATTGGAGACATGCTTGTGCCTCCTACTGGATTGATACCTTGGTTCTTAAATGAGGGAAATACTTATCTCTACTTTGCTGCATCACCCTTTCCTCTTCAAGGGAAAAATCAACGCAAGCTCAAGAAGTAGCAGTGAACAGGCCGTCAACCTAGGACCTCCATGGTCGGATCTGGAGCCACAACATCCAAACATCCTTGCTACGATGGAGCGTCGGAGGATGCAATAGGACGCTACGGCCAACTAGAACTATGTCGTGGGCTAGGCAGAGGCTCTAATCCGCATCAGTGGCGCGTTCACATCTACACAACGTCACAGAGATCGGACCGACACGCGGTCCAGACCGGCGATCTGCATCCTCGCCTACCCACTGGCTGGCTACACTTCCCCTTGGCAGCAGGCACCAGATGATGGCCATCAGCCATTGACTGGCTGGCTGCACTGCCCCGGGCCACGACAGCCTTTGTTTGGATGGAGGCCACACCCTTCCAAGTGGCGGCGATTGCCAAGATGATCAATCGGGAGACAAGAAACTAGCGCTTGAGACAGAGAGGCCCCGCCACCGCGAGATGCCGCATGGGGCTTTGCCTCGGCGTCGCCGTCTAGCCGGTGGTGAGGGAAGGGCGCACGCGGAGGCTTCCCGAGAAAAGTGGACCATGAGGCGCCCGTCAGGTTATTCTTTCTAAAGCAAGAGAAACATTTCTTAGTAATTCATGTCTGGATCTTCAAATCCAGGGTCTACAAGTGAGCCCTTGTGATTGTATCACCCTTAGTAATAATGTTTGAGCTCAACAAAGCTTCCATTTTTTGTGTGAAGAAATCATGTGAGGCACCAACCAAGATGTATACTCCGCAACTAACAACATCCTCACATTATTGACTCCCTGGATAAGTACGAGTCATATGAGGTATCCGGATCACAGTAAATATATCATATCTCCTCATATTTATCATACCATCCCTTGAGTCCATGTCTCGGGATGTCGCTTAGGACAGGTCCTATTTACCCATGGCAATATCTACCAGTTCTAATATCTACTATTCCGCAGGGATTCGCCAAGCACAATGGACATGGAGAGAGGAGGAACTAGAACTAGAGGGAGAGGGGCGCCGCAAACGGCTTGGGAATCATGGTGTGTGTTGCCCCCTCCCCTCCTCACATATATATAGGTGGAAGGGGGAGAGGAGGCTGCCTAGGGCGCCCCCAAGGGGGTCGGCGGCCAGCCCTAGGGCGCCAACCCTAGCCGCCCCTCCCCTTTCTTCCTAGGCACGTGGGAGAAGGGCACGAGGGGAGGCGCCCCCCCTTCCTTTCCTTGAGCGAGGAGAAAGGCAGGAGGGGCTAGCCCCTCCTCTTTCCTTCCCCTAGGGCCGGCGGCCAGGATGGGGACGCGCCAGCACCCTTGTGGGCTGGTGTGCTCCCTCCTCTTGGCCCGTTTATGCCCAATAACTCCCGTGGCTTTCCCGGAACCCCTTCTGGTGATCCGATAAATACCCAGTGCATTCCGAAATCTTTCCAGAGACCAAATACTATCATCCTATATATCAATCTTTACCTCCAGACCATTCCGGAGCTCCTCGTCGTGTCCGTGATCTCATCCGGGACTCCGAACAACATTTGGTCACCAATTCACATAACTCATATAATACTATATTGTCAACGAACGTTAAGCGTGCGGATCCTACGGGTTCGAGAATGATGTAGACATGACCAAGATGCTTCTCCGGTCAATAACCAATAACGGGACCTGGATGCCCATATTGGTTCCTACATATTCTATGAAGATCTTTATCAGTCGAACCTTTATGACAACATACGTAGTTCCCTTTGTCTGTCGGTACGTTACTTGCCCGAGATTCGATCGTCGGTATCTCCATACCTAGTTCAATCTCATTACCGGCAAGTCTCTTTACTCGTTCCGTAATACATCATCTCGTAACTAACTCCTTAGTCACTTTTCTTGCAAGCTTCTTGTGATGTTGTATTACCGAGAGAGCCCAGAGATACCTCTCCATCATATGGAGTGACAAATCCCAATCTTGATTCACGCCAACTCAACAGACACCTTTGGAGATTCCTGTGGAGCACCTTTATGATCACCCAGTTACGTTGTGACGTTTGATAGCACACAAGGTATTCCTCCGGTATCCGGGAGTGGCATGATCTCATGGTCGAAGAAATTTGTATTTGACATTAAGAAAGCAGTAGCAATAAACTGAACGATCATATGCTAAGCTAACGGATGGGTCTTGTCCATCACATCATTCTCCTAATGATGTGATCCCGTTATCAAATGACAACTCATGTCTATGGTCAGGAAACCTTAACCATCTTTTGATCAACGAGCTAGTCTAGTAGAGGCCTACTAGGGACTTGGTATTTGCTTATGTATTGACACATGTATTTAAGTTTCCGATCAATACAATTATAGCATTTATAATAAACCTTTATCATGTTTAAGGAAATATAATAATAACCACTTTATTATTGTATCTAGGGCATATATCCAACATTAATATGCTATTTTATATCACTTTTTGGACTAACCTATTAACCTAGTGTCCAGTGCCAGTTGCTGTTTTTTTCTTGTTTTTGTCTTTTATAGAAAATCAATACCAAACGGAGTCCAAACGGAACGAAACTTTTTGAGGATTTTTCTTGGACCAGAAGACAACCACGAAGCTTCGGGAAGAGGCCAGAAGACCCATGAGGGGGCCACAATACCTAGGGGCGCCCCCTTGTGGGCCCCTCGCAGCTCTTCTAACCCTAATCTCTGGTATATAAATACTCAAATATTCCCGTTACGTCAGGGGGCGCACCAAAAATACTTTTCCGCCGCCGCAAGCTCCTGTTCTCGTGAGATCCCATCTTGGGGCCTTTTCCGGCACTTTGTCGGAGGGGGATTCGATCACAGAGGGCCTCTACACCAACCTTGCTGCCCTTTCGATGATGTGTGAGTAGTTTACCATATACCTACGGGTCCATAGCTAGTAGCTAGATGGCCTCTTCTCCCTCTTTGATCTTCAATACAATGTTCTCCTCGATGTTCTTGGAGATATATTCGATGTAATCTTCTTTTGCGGTGCGTTTGTTGAGATCCGATGACTTGTGAATTTATGATCAAATTATCTATGAATATTATTTGAGTCATCTCTGAACTCTTTTATGCTTGATTAAGATAGCTTTGTATTTCTCTCCGATCTATCGATTTGGTTTGGCCAACTAGATTGGTTTTTCTTGCAATGGGAGAGGAGCTTTGTGATGGGTTCAATCTTGTGGTGTCCTCACCCAGTGACAGTAGGGGTAGCGAGACACGTATTTGTATTGTTGGCATTAAGGATAAAAAGATGGGGTTTTTTACCATATTGATTGGATCTATCCCTCTACATTATGTCATATTGCTTAAGGCGTTACTCCGTTCTTGTTAACTTAATACATTAGATGCATGCTGGATAGCGGTCGATGTGTGGAGTAATAGTAGTAGATGCAGGCAGGAGTCGGTCTACTTGTCACGGACGTGATGGCTATATTCATGATCATTGCCTTAGATATCGTCATAACTTTGCGCTTTTCTATCAATTGCTCAACAGTAATTTGTTCACCCACCTTATGTGTTCTTTCAAGAGAGAAGCCTCTAGTGAAAATTATGGCCACCGGGTCTATTTCTCATCATATATTTTCAGATCTATAAAACCAAAAATCCAAAAATACCTTGCTGCAATTTATTTATATTTACTTTATTTTACCTTTTATTTATCTTTTATATCTATCTCTATTAGATATCACTTTTGCTAGTGACCGTGAAGGGATTGACAACCCCTTTTTGCGTTGTGTGTAAGTGTTTGTTAGTTTGTGCAGGTGCATCTATTGGCGACTTGCTTGTACCTCCTACTGGATTGATACCTTGGTTCTTAACTGAGGGAAATACTTATCTCTACTTTGCTGCATCACCCTTTCCTCTTTAAGGGAAAAATCAATGCAAGCTCAAGAAGTAGTAGTGCGCGAGGGAGAGAGACCCCGCAGCCACGAGATTCTGCATGGGGCTTTGCCCCGACGTCGCCGGCCGGCCGGTGGCGACGGAAGGGCACTTGCGGAGGCTTCCCGAGAAAAGTGGACCAGGAGGCGCCCGTTAGGTTATTCTAACTAAAGCAAGAGAAACATTTCTTAGTAAATCATGTGTGCATCTTTGAATGCAGGGTCTACAAGTGAGCCCTTGTGATTGTATCACCCTTGGTAATGATGTTTGAGCTCAACAAAGCTTCCATTTTTTGTGTGAAAAATCATGTGAGGCACCAACCAAGATGTATACTCCGCAATCAACAACATCCTCACGCGATTGACTCCCTAGATAAGTACGAGTCATATGAGCAATCCGGATCATACTAAATATATCATATCTCCTCATATTTATCGTACCATCCCTTGAGTCCATGTCTCAGGATGTCGCTTAGAGCATCTCCAACAGGCGCGCAACCACGCGGCGCGCTAAATATTTTTATAGCGCCAAAATAGCCTTTTTTGCGCGCAGTAGGGCGCTTGCTCCAGCAGCCGCTGCAAAATATGGCGCGGCGCTATAGCTCGAGCAGACACGCTAAATTTACAGCGCGCGCGAGCAACCGGCGCTTGGCAAATATGATCAATACATATCCATTTGACAATATAATGATCTTTCAAACATTTAAACAAGTGTGCAAAATAAGAGTTGGAGCAAAATAACATAGTTCAAAATCACCCAACCAAGTTCATGACAAATAAAAGTTCACACAAACAAATGGCACATCAACAAGCATGCCATATCTTCATCTTCCTCCCCTTCTTCCGACTTTTCGAAGATGATTCTTCCTCCTCTTCTCCATTTTCAAGCGCGTCATCATCATCGGGAGCTCGGACGGTGTTCGCAAGATCTCCAACGGCATCATGCGAAGGTATGTGAGGGACACCGGAAGCCATGCGTCCACCCATGTCACCCGGAGGTGCTCCCATGCCTCCTATGAGAGACCCAAAACTCATGCCTCCCAAGCCTCCCATGGTAGCTTCGAAGCCACCCATGCCTCCCGTAGATGCTTCCATGCCTCTCATTGCCGGACATGGTGCCCACGCCACCCATGCTTGTTCCCATGCCTCCCATGGTAACTCCAATGCCTCTGAAGCCTCACATGCCTCCCATGCTTGCACCCATGCCTCCCATGGCCATGGATCTTTTTTGGACCAAGACTTCATCACGGGAAAGATTGACAAACTCCTTTTGCCTATCATTGAAGGTAGATGTGTCCGTGAAGAACAAGTACTTCTCCCATTCCAATAATCTAGCTCGCTCCTCCATGGCCAATTTCTTCTCCTCCAATGCCACCTTCCTCTCCTTGGCCGCCACACTCCTCTCCTCGGCCGCCAACCTTCTCTCCTCGGCTACCGCATCTTGGCTCCTTGCCATCCTCCTTGCCTCGTTTGCTTCCTTTCTTGCTTTGACAATAGCTTCCAGAGCATTTTTATCTCCTCATCTCCTCTCTACTTCTTCTTTTCTTTTGCTTCTTTCTTATCTCCATTTGGTCTTTTTGGATTGGAGTAGGCAACCGAGTTTGGTGTAGGGCTTCTCTTGCCGCCATCACTTGATGCCTCCTCCTCCTCATCATCATCCAAATCAATAGTTGCCTTGCTTTTCTTGCTCTCCTCTTGGTCATCATGGGGCTCCCATTTCTCTTCATCCTTCAACACATTGTAGCAATGCGGCAACACAAATGCTCTCCCTTTCTTGACCTTCCCTTTCTTGGTCTTCTTCTCTTCTCCTCGAAATAAGTTTTCTGCAATTGTGAGCTACAAACAAAAGAACAAGTTAGCACTTGAAACAACAAAGAAGAAGCATGAACATGGAACATAAATAAATGACACTTACCCTATCTCTATCATTAGTGCCACTTGAGTTTATCGTGTTAACCGACTTAAGTACCGCCGCTCACCTTTGACAACCTTTGTTGATTATCGACCACCGGGAGCGAAGAGATCTATCGGTGCGCTCAATTCCACTCTTGTTATGTATATCAAAGTGCTCCTTCATCCGGACCCAATATGTATCTCTACTTTGGTCCCCTCAAACGTTGGCATCCATAGACACATGCAACCATGTATTGCAAGCAAAATGTCTTCATCCATGGTGTAGTTGCCCGCTCTTCTTTTCGGTGCATCGACGATATCCTCACCATCCTCATCCACCTCAAACTCATGATCATCTTCATGCACTTCATTGGTTGGAGACCAATGAGAATTGCTGGAGCCAACACCCATAGTTGACATATATGTGTCATCATTGAAACTACAAAGTATGTTGAAGAAAACTAAGCTATCCATACGTATCCATTCATGTAAAAAACAACAACAAAAAAGAGGGGCGAAATCATACCTTGTGGGCATTTCATCAAACACCTTGTGCGCATCGGCCGCCGGCGCAACAAATTGCGAGCTCTCCGGCGCTTCGGTCGACGGAGGCGCGGCCGGACACCCTCCAAGTTTCTTCTTCGGCCGCCTAGAAGAGCCGTCCGCCGCTTTGTTCTTCTTCCGGGACGCGTTGCCACCGTCGCATTCGATCGCTTTGAGACGGGGGCCCATTGCTTCACGGCGGGCGGCGGTGTGACGCCACCCTGCGAGGTCGTCCGTGGCGCCATGAAAAGGACGCGCACCAGATCGGTGCTTGGAGGAGGGGCACCGGCGGCGAAGCCGAAGCTCAACCCCGCGCTAGGGTTTGCGACGGCGGCGGCAGCGGCGGAGGGGTCGCGGCTGTAGGGAGGGGTTAGGGGATGTCGGCGCGGCCTTCCATCAGTCGAATTTCGCCGGCGGCGGCGTGGGACGGGGCGAAGGCGGGGCGGCCGGAGAGGTTGGCTACAGTTGGTCGCTCGCGCGCGAATGTCTCACTCTCCAGCACATGGGAGCGAGCGCACCAAATAAGCATCGCGCAATGCAGTTTTCCTCCGCGCGCTGAACCCATTATTACCGCGCGCGCGATTATTGCGCGGCTACTGGAGCGCCCGTTGCGACCTCACGCGCGCAAAAAAAAGCAGTCTTTTCTAGCGCGCGGCTTAGATAGCGTGCTTGTTGGAGATGCTATTAGGGCAGGTCCTATTTGCCCATGACAATATCTATCAGTTCTAATATCTATAAAGAGGATTTCTTAGTAAATGATGTGCGCATCTTAGAATGTAGAGTCTACAAGGGAACCCTTGCGGTCGTATCACCCTTGGCGGCGATGTTTGAGCTCAACAAAGCTTCCAAAATTTTTTTTACTCCCAAAGAAATCATGTGAGGAACCAACCAAGATCTCTACTGCGGCAACCAACAACACCACAGCTTGGCTCAGTTGCATGCTACTCCAAAGATGCCGCAGCTGATTGGCTCCGAGAATAGTTCGTTCAAGGTTGGGTGGCCGGGCATGCGGCGCGATCACAGGGATATGGTGGCGGATTCTGCTGGTGGGCGCTGGCGAATGCGGCCAGGCCCCGGCTGAGGCTCGACCCCAGCCTAGCTAGAACTCAACTCGTAAATGTGGTTTGGCTCGTACGATGGTTGCTACGTGCTGCTGACTCAATTGTCGATTCCATTCAATCGAATTCGTCCCTGTCCAGTGGTACTACTGATTGTGATCAGCCCAGGCAGAGGGAGATAGCAGCCGGAGGGATAAAACCGGATGGGAGTTCATTTGGTGGCTTCCGGGCCTGCCCATGCCCCCTGTCTCCCTCAGTTTCCATTTTTCCCATTCTTTCCTCCCGCCCATCACCTTCTTGTTCTTCGCATCTATCCAGCTCCACCCATCCATACATTGATGGCCCGGATAAATGGACATGTCACTTATGTGTTATTCATCTATGCCCTTCATGGCTTCAAATTCCTCTCCTCCTCTGCATCTGTCCTGTCTCCCTGTTATATATCACTCCCTAATTCCTCTGATGTTTGCATCTTCTTCTTAATTTTTACTTACCATGCTTGCTCGACGCTGATCTAATTTCATCGCCATCACAAAAGAAGGACCCTCTTGGCTGGCGAACATTCGCCGGGAGAGGGGTTGGCATTTGCGAACGTTTAGATGGCGGTTTTAGTTGTATGAGGGTTGGCAGTTTCTTCATAACTGCACGATGGTTTCTTGAGAGAAAGACATTTTTCTTCTAAAACTATCATCATTTGATCTCGTGTCGTAACTAAAACTGTCAGGAAAGTGCGTTGGCATGTCACCCCCTTCCCAGCTGACGTTCCCGAGATAACATTACCGCAAAAACACGCACATAGAAAGTAGCAGAAGATGCCTTCCTTGGTTGAATGGAATCTGTTGTTCTTGGTTGATTCTTGTCCCACCGGCCAGGATGGAACGGTGCATCTTGCTATGTCACTCCTCCTACATAGTAGACCAGTACTAGCTAGCAAGTGGAAGAGATGCAACGGCAGTTGGCAGGCGGACGATATCCAGTCACCACCCTCCCTACCTTGGCCGTCGTGCCACTGCCATACCAACTATCCTACTATGGAGTAGCCAATAGAAAAGTCACGAACAGAGGACACGACAAATCAGAAACAGATGCATGACAAGCCAAGCACCACCCCACGACAAACCACTAGCTCATGAGCTCGGCTCATGGCTCATGGCAGTGGCAGTGAGTGGCAAGGTTCCAAGGACGACGACGACTCAGTTTTAGGAAATTATCATCTAGGAAATTCATCCATGCTTCTTCGTACGTACGTGCTATCACTGGATCAACCAATTAAGCTGTAATAATAACATTCGACGGACGGATGATGTCTCTCTTTTCTCAGTCTCAGCAGCTAAGCTGAATCAATGGCTAGCGGGAGGAGCAAGCAATAGAGAGCAGAGCAGACAGCAGAGAGCTCCCTCCTCTGCCTGAAATCTGAACCGACCCATCATGTCCTGGCGGGCTGCGGGGCCTGGCCCTGCTGCTGCTGGACCACCCAGGAGGAGAACACCTCCAGCGTCTTCATGTCGGCCCGGTAGTGCTTCTGCGTGAAGTCCAGCAGCGACCGCCACGTGAAGTCCGGGTAGGCGCGCGGGTTGGCGGCGTCCACCAGTGTCCCCGGCGGCGCCACCACCTTGTCCATCTCCGGGCACAGGAAGAAGGCCAGCGACTTCCTCGGGACCCGGCTGTTCACCACCGCCCGGTGGAGGCAGCTCTTGTACCGCCCGTTGGAGAGCGCCATGAAGGTGTCCCCGATGTTGACGACGAAGGCGTCGGCGCGGGGGCGGATGGAGCGCCACCGGCCCTCCGTGTGCACCTGCAGGCCGCCGACGTTGTCCTGGTGGAGGATGGTCAGCGACGTCGGGTCGCAATGCGGGCCCGTGCCCAGCGTCTCCAACGGCCGCTGGCACGGCGGGTAGTAGTTGAGGCGCATGATGGAGTCGTTGCCCTCGAAGAAGCGCCGGTAGTGCGCGCGGCCGACCCCGAGGCTCTCTCCGAGAACCTCCATGATCTCCAGCGACAGACGGCTCATCTCCGAGCAGTACCGCGCGTACACCTCCCTGTAAAAATCCAATGGTTTCTTGGTCGTTAGCTTTTATGTTGGGCCGTCCACAGAAGATGCTCTGCTTTGTTTGTTACGCTTGGTAAGGTTGCTTACCCGAGGCGGCGGTGGTCCTCGCCGAGGGCGGCGACGACGTAGTCGACGACGAGGGCGGGGTCGGAGGGGCAGGACCGGAACGACAGCGTCTCCTTCCAGGGCAGCTTGGAGGCGAACCGGCCGGTGAAGCTGCTGGCGTAGCCGCAGTACTCGCCGGGGCGGCGCAGAGCGCGCTGCTTCTCCGGGAGGGGCATGGTGAAGAAGGCGTCCACGCAGCGGTGCGCGTCGGCCAGCAGCTCGGCGTCGATGCCGTGGTTCAGGACCTGGAAGAAGCCGTGCCGCTCGCAGGCCTCGCCCACGAGCCGCGTCACCTCGGCGGCCGCAGCGGCGTCGCCGGAGAGCATGCCACCGATGTCGATGAGCGGGACGTGCAGCTCCTCGGCGGCGTCCGGGGTCGGGCTCTCGCCCTCGGGCCAGATGAACTGCGACGGGATGTCCGCCCGCCCGCTCAGCACCGCCGCGTCGAACACCGGCTGCACCATGATCGACTCAACCAAGAAGCTGAGTGAGTATGCTAGGCGAGCGATCGAGAAGCAGAGATCGATCTGGAGCTGGAGGAGAGTGCAGTGCCGGCTCAAACTCACTGGAGTGAGCAGGAGGAGGAGAGGAGGATGGTGGTGACAAGCTGGGTCTCTGCCTCCCTCGCACCCTCGCTGCCCTTTTATACACGGCCGCGGCCCTCAGCCTCCTCTGTTTTTCTCTCTCTGCGTGGGAACATTTTTCTCTGCTTCCTTCTGGTGAGAGGGAGGGAAGGGTGCTTGGCGCCACACGCAAACGGCAACACAGTGTGCCGGAATATTGCACTCCGCCACATTCACCTCTACCCACCAACACACCAAAAGTTATTAGTCTAGTGCTATTTTCGCCAAAGTTTTAAATAGCGGGCTATGGTATATAGCGGCAGCCCTTAAAAACAGCTATAGCGGGGCTATAGCGGCAAATTGTACATGAAATCAAATAGCGGCAACATGTTCAAACAGCTATAGCGCAGCTATAGCGGGGCTATAGCCGGCTATTTAAAACTATGATTTTCGCACGGTTTTTGACCATGTCTCTACATTGTTTTCACTATTTTTGAGCAGCGGCGTGGGGCTTAACAAATGTTTTTCAGTTCTTATGCAGTCCATCCACTCCCAAAATAAGCGTCTTAACTTTAATACAAATTTGTGCTAAAATTATTAGTATAAAGTTGAGACACCTATTTTAAGACCGAAGGGAGTAGTATAGCTTTCTTTTTAGCTTGTTGTGTAGTACATCAATCGATGCACAGACCGAGGGATATCCACATTTTTTGAAAGATTATTCCCCTATTTTTTGCACATATACTTTAGAAAACATAAAGGTTGCTATTGTATGTGGGGTTAATTCTCTTGGGCTGCCAAAAAAACAAATCTCTTGAAAATTTGCATGGCTCTAAGGAAAATGATAAGTGCTCCCTCCGGTCCATATTAATTATGTACAAAATCATCGACAATTAATATGGTTTGAAGTCAGTATTTTTCTCCTATAAAAGATAAATATGAATATAATTTGTTACACATAATTTAGTCAACCCTTCAACATTCTGTCAACGCTAAACTCGAAGACCTTTTGTTTGCGACTGGTCCTGATAAGTCTGCGGACACTGATGCGGGAGCTGATCATCCAACCATGTCCTCTAAGTTCCGCGAACATTTAAAGGGTATCATTGGATGTCAAAGAGTGTCCAGACTCCGCAAAGAACATTTAGGAGCGATTTGAGGGTCCCCCTTGAAAATGCTCTTCCGTTGCAACTTTATTGGGAAGTTGGAGGTGCTGCTGCTCCTAGATCACGAAAAGCCATTCTAGACCTAATATACAACATTGTTAATTAGCATACATTTAGCATAACAAAACATCATTTCCAGAATTCCAGGAGAAGCATAACCATCCGCCGCGTTGACAAATACTAGTCGTGGAACGCTGCGTATAAAGTTCCAACTAGTATTCTAAATAACGTCTGTGTTGAAATATATTGCCCGCCTCTCTCCATCAGTTCGGACTTTTGGATGAGTTGGCTGGAGCATGAATTTAATATGGTATCCGAGCCAAGAGGTCTTGAGTATTAAATAAAACGATTCTGCGTCCTACATCGATCCCACGTCTAAGGACTAAAATAGCCTAGACAACAGTTAACCATGAAGCAACAGTTGACAAATGGGTGCGCGTGCATATGTGGCTGAACAAGTGGAGATCAATCCAGATAGCTAGAAGGTGTCATCCCTGGTCATTTGGACAGCACACCTTTTGAATCTTTTATCTTGTCTCCACTTTCTTTTTTGTATGACTTCTTGCTCGTCACCTTTTCTATTTACTCCATAAAAAAATATGGTAGCAAGAGTGTAGATTCACTCATTTTGATCTGTATGTGGTCCACAAAGACTTATATTTAGAAACGGAGGGAGTACTTAATAGCCTTAACATTTTTGGTCTTTGAAGCTGCCTTTAATTTATTTTGTCTTTGTGCCGGAATATTGCTCAGCCAAAACTCCCCCAAATTTGTCTCTACCTACCAACACGACAAAATATTTTTCTCAAAAAAAAAAATTGTGTAGTGCTATTTACGCACTGTGAAACATATGGGGGGTTCTGTACAGCTTTTTTTTAGTATGTTTCTACATTGTTTTCACCATTTTCATGCAAGACACGAAGCTTAACAAACATCTTCAGTTTTTCTACAATTTTTTTATGGCTGGCGGTATGCATCCGTCTAAGCATTAGAAGAAAAAATGTGTCTTCTACTGTTGTACAAGAATGTACCGGTTAGCAAACCTTTGAGTTTGTTTCTAGATATATAATCGTAACGTAAAGGTGGTATGGTACCCGACATTAACTTAATTATCTTCAAATTTGCCCGGCTCTAGTGAAAATGATAAGATTAACGTTGCATCCACGGACAGAATATTACACACCTCTCGCATGAACTTCCGTGGGAATTTTTTTGGGTTTTCATCATTTATGCCACCAGTTGTGTCCCACTACTCAGTTTTGCCACTAGGATTTTCAACTGCTCAAAAGTGCCATCGCTTCGTTAGACACATGCTCAAAAATGCCACTGGACACCATTATTGTGATCTCAAATCTCTTTTCCATGTTATAATGACATAAATACCTATGGACCAACATGCCAGCTCTCCCTCTATCTCACTACAATCAATTGTGGGGCCTACTTGATCCCAACAGCGTTCTTATTTTCCTGTAAAATTATTCGCTTGCTTACTCCTGACAAGTGGGGCCACACTTATCATTGTGAGATAGAGAGAACTGACATGTGGGTCTAGGCTTATTTTTGTCATATAACATGATCAATGGGTTTGACGTGAAAATAATAACGTCTAATGGTATTTTTGAGCAAACATCTAACGGAACGATGGCATTTTTTAGATATCTAATGGCATTTTTCAGCCAGCATCTCACGGATTGATGACATTTTTTAGCAGTTGAAAATCCTAGTGGCAAAACTGAGTAGTGGGACACAACTAGCGGCATAAATGATAAAAACCCAATTTTAATATAAATTAACCGACCCTACAACATGATGTGGTTATGTGGATGTTGAAGGTGTTGCTGCTCCTAGATCAGCAAAACTCTATCTGGACCCAGTACATATAACATTGTTAACTACCAGCATACATTTGAACAAACATTCTATCTTTATTTTCTGGAGATGCATAACCACCGACTGTGTGGACAAACACTTGCCGTGGAATGCTACATATGAGGCTCCACCCCCCCCCCCCCCCCCCCCCCCCCCCCAGCATAAGCCAGCAGTTGACTAATCGGTGCACATACATATATGGCTAAACAAGTGGAGATCAATCCAGATAGCCACGAGATGTCATCCTTGGCCATTTGGAGAGCACACTTTTTGAATCTTTTATCCTGCCTCTACTTAGTTTTTTGTATGACTTCTTGCTCATCACCTTTTCTATGTACTCCTTAATAAAATACGGTCAGAAAAGGTACCCATTATATACTTGATAGGCTTAACACTTTTAGACTTTGAAACTTCCTTTCCCTTCTTTTCCCTTTGACTTCGAGCTAACCAATCGTTCTATATTTTTTTCTATATAACTATGGCAGGGATAATAAAGGTGTATAGTATCTCTTGTTTTACTCAATAGTCCGCACATTTTTTTCCCTTCAGCTAGATATCACTACTTTGTTTTCTCTCTGACTTGAGATGCACCTTTTGTATCTTGTTTTGTAGACATAATTAGGGCAGTGGTGTACACTGAATTAATTTTTAATATAATTTTAAGCTAGAATTACTCTGTTTTCTCATTGACTTTCTGCTTAACACCTTTTCTATCTTAATTTGTATACACAATATGGCAGATAAAATTAAGATGTATATTGAATCCATTTTCTCTCTGGTGTTGAGCTTACCACCTTTTTCTATCTTATGCTGAGTAGGAAAAACATAAAAGAGAAAATTAAGTTGTATACTAGTTACATCCATTTTATTCGATAATTTATATTTTAAGCTGTCTTTTATGTGTTTGAAAAAAAGGGTTTCATGAAATACTTACCACGCCTTACAATTAGTGGCGAGGAGCTTTGAAATAATAGGTGATGTGTTTAGGCGCTAAACTACATCTTCTACACCACCCTTACCGATTTGTGCTAGCTATGAGATGCTACAAGAAAAAATATAGTTTTTATGAAAAAGAATTATTAACAAAATTGAACGGTGTATAACCTTAAACATTTCTTTATAACTGGTAGAGGGACTCCAAGATGAGGTCTTTAGGAAGGAATATGGTGCTAAGGGACATCGACGTCATCCGCACCAACCAGAGTAAGTGTATGACTTACTCCCGGGGTACATTCTCCATCATCGAGCCCCCTGGACCACAGGAGGATCAAATCTACTCGCGACACGCCGGGTTTGCACACTTTTGTCAACAGCCGGCAACACGAGGTCGACACCTCGACCCCTAGGGCCTAGACCGCCGTGATGCCGCACGCATGACCAGGGTAGGCACAGAGCATACCGCTAGGGGGCCAAGGACTAACCCCGATGACCACAGCTTCACGAAAAGCAAAGGATGAAACCCCGACACCCAAGTTATCCAGTTTCCAGAACATTATGCCGCAGCGCGGCCTTAGCCACATGCTCTAGCACCACCACCAGTGTATCGAGAATTTAGGTGTCAGATCTGGATCTTTTGACCTCAGCGCCATTCCATACCCCCAGGCAAGAGAGAAGGAGAATGGCGCTGCCACCATTCTATGGGTAGCCACCCCCGCTTGCCTGCACAGATGAGATGCGTCCGCCACTAGTCGTGTAGCTTCGTCAAGGGCCGCCATCATGCACCTCTCAAGGAGAAGACCCCGACACCATTTGCAAGCGGGCTTTGCCTGTCGGCATCTTCTAGTGGTGGCAACAAAAGTGAGAAAGGGCGGTGGAGAGTAGACGGTGGTCGCGGCTGTGTAATCGCCCGGGCTTCCCTCCAAGAGCGAGGTGGGCCTAGTTGGAACCATCCACCTTCAACTTTTTAACTTTGTATTCTTTACTCTGTAATTCATTTTAAGAGAGCATCTCCCCTGGCATCTCCATCCAGATATACATAACAATATTTTTTACAATGTTTTGTAGGTCCAAATTTCAAAAGGTTAACAACACCACCCAGGGAGCTCCCCTCCTTTCCCTTTCATCAAAAAGAACAAGAGCTCATTAACTTATAAGATTGAGTGCGCAATCTAAAATGGCATCATCCATGCATCAATTGGGTTAATGTAAGCTAGTACGGAGCTACTGTCATGATTGCATCAACAAAGCCGCGATCAAGTTTGTCTTTCATGTGTGCTGTTGGTTGGCTCCAAAACAAAAATGTCAAGGATTAAAAATGCTGCGCCCATTGGTTGAGAGCAGTAGATCTTGGAATCAGAAGATTACAAATAAGAAATGTCGCCACCGTTCGAACGGTTTTGCCTTCACGCAGCGCCTACTACCCGCCTGCTAGGCATACTTAACGCAGCTCCGTCGACGGAGAAGACGACACGCCACCCTAGCTCTAGCTCGTACGATCACACATAATTAATCTCCCATGCTTAATTCTTCCTTCCTGTTCCTGTCAGGACTTGCATGTGGCGATTTGATTAATTAGGTGCTAATTAATCAGGACCACAACAGCACAAAGCTAGCTAGACGCCAAGCTAATCGATCTAGCTCCTTCTCTTGATCTCATATATGCAAAGATTGCATTGTGCTTTGCTTCCTGCCCATACATACATGACTAAACAATACTAACAAAATCATCCAAAAGAAAATGTTAATTTTAATTTGTTGTCTGAATAAGGCATGCAGATGGGTACATGTATACATACAAAAGAAAGTACAGCTCTTAGAGCTGCATGCCTTGTTGTTTTGCGATAGCTCCAGCTCCACGAAACATAATACAAACTGATGTCACCACTGACGATATATGCATTATTACTATTTATTTACTATACTTAATTCCCTGGTGATGAGGACGACGATGATGATGTTCTTGTCGGGTTAATTAGCATGATCTACTTGCATATTTCGATCTGTACTACTCCCTCCGTTCCTAACTATAAAATATTTTAGAGATTTCACTATAGACTACATACGGAGCAAAATAAGTGAATCTACATTCTAAAGTATGTTTATATACATCGGTATATAGTCCATAGTGGAATCTCTAAAAGGTCTTATATTTAGGAACGGAGGGAGTAGTTAGCTACATATAATGTTTGATCCGTATAGTTAGCCAGTAGAATCAAATTAAGGTATCGGTCATCTCATCCAATGTTGCAAGCGTGTGTGTGTGCATGTGTGTCTGTGTGCGTGTGCACGCACGCGTATGTACGGTTTGGATTTTGTGGTAACTAAACTATTACTGCAACCTTATCTTGATCTGCTTGATTAATTACGTAAGTGGTCATATCGATTGGCACATCTCAATAGTTATACGATATAATGGAAAGCTAAGTCTATCTATCTACACTTACCACGCGCCAGCTGAAGATCGACCAGTCTCAAGATGCGCATAATTATAGGGATGGATAGCGATAATACAGTACAATATCTTGACACATAGGCATCAACGGCACCACGAACGAGACAAACGAACAACGATACATATACTGGACACATTAATACATAGGAAGAAACAAATGTCCACGGCAACAGATGTATATCTATGCATGTAGTACTGTTTCTAGTGTGAAAGGCAGGGAATTATATTCATCTTAATCCTGTAGCTAGAAAGCGGCCTTCTCTTTTTCGTTCATGATCTTCTGTTTTTCCAGGAAACCAACAGGAGATCCCCTTATTCATTCAGAAGGAAGCAATTTCTCACCAACACTGTGATTAGTTTCAGAAAACGAGCGGGAAAAGACATGCAGGATAAGCTGGCTAGCTACTCCCAAACTGAAAACAATAGAAGTCATATCAAAAAACCCGCGGAGATGCATGTAGTTAACAATCATCTTTCAAAAGGAAAAGTTAGCAATGATGGTACCATAAGTTTTGTGTGTATTTGGTGAATCATTTTCCAAATTGTGATAGTAAAAATTATATATTCCTAATACCACAGCATGTGAGATTATGATTCATGTTAGGGGTTCGAGTGGGTGATTCGGCCAATGTAGTGTTCTTTGTGTTCCTAGAAGTCGAGAGGTGGTGTACGTGCAACATATTATAACTTGTGGAAGATTGAGGAGGGACAAGATGACGATCAAGTGTTATCAACCGAAATGACCGACCTTGTCAATGCAAGGAGATGGAGGAACCATGAGCGGAGTGGGAACACGGACAATAGAGGAAGGGTATACTTCATTGTTACCGAGAATCCAATGGTGGAGCGACAAATGAGGGACATGCATGGTGGCGGTGACGTCGGAGAGGAAGTGCACATAAGTGAAACAGTTTATTAGGATGAGAAAAATGATCGCGAGGGAGGGGTATGTTTGATATTTATGCTTGGGGATTGAAATTACCGAAAACAAATACAATAAAGCAAACATGGGATTTCGTCTTATGGTGTATGATCTCGCCTGTCAGTTTTTATTATTGACAAAAAAAACATACAACAATTAGACGCACAGACACATGCACAACAGTACAAAGGGGCACACAATGCTCATTGAAGTATCGTGGAGATTTGAGGTTGACGAAGTCACCATAGTCATCTGGATAAGTGTCAACTCCCACTGTAAGAATTTTCCCCCATAACAAGACACACATGATGTTAATTTAATCGCTGTTTTTTTTTTGCGAACAAACATTTAATCGCTGTTGAGTTAACAATATAATTGTAATACAAATTAACCATCCAACCCCATGTTAATTAGGCAGCTCCTCAGGTGTTTGTTATTTTCAGACAAAAAAGCGTTACTACCTAACTGGTGGTCGAACCATGCATGCATGCATATAGCGTGCGTCTGGGGCGTGAGGAGTCATGTGTTTTTTGCTGAGGGATAAAGCACGTATCTAATCATGAGATCACTTCGTGCCATTATGTCTTCCATTCTGTTTTCCATCTTGAATTAGTATGGGAAATGGTCACCGTTTTAAGCATGAGCTGATGATTCCAACTTAAGTAGGCCAGCCAGATAACGCCCCAATCTGATCCTTACACCTATATCGACCAGTCGGGCGTAGGTACACGTCTATACGCATTGCGCGCTGCAAGAAAGTGGAACACCTAGCTAGCAGCTAACTGAATTTTTAGTGTGACATGACTTATTTTGTGAAAGTTCAGGTGGTGAATCTTTTCTTGATTTATGTCAAAAAATCTGCAGAACCATCGACGATCAAGTCATGTCTATGTCGAGAAATCCCTTTAACGATGCACAATCAAGTCATGTCTATGAATGTGAATGTTGCTTGCTTGCCAATGTATATAACACAAGCTTACCTAATTAATTAGGCAAGTGTAGCTAATTTCTATATATATGCATGCATGGCATGGCAAGCTACGGAGATAGGCCCAACAACACAATCCCTTATCAACGATCCTTGACAACTACACGCGATTTGGCCCATGTCTAATCTAATCGGCACCGGTACCGTATATATGTGCGCGAGTAGGTGTTAGGTCTGGCTAGCTAGGAGACCAGGTTGTGTGGTTGTGCATGGTGTGTGCAGCATGCATGCAAACCAAAAGTCCAAAGCTAGCTAGGGATGGATGACACATCCAAATCAAGATCGAGCAACGTATATTCTACCGCTTCACAGGAAGCACAAGTCCCGTTGTAGATGCATGCGTTTTATTTCCATAAACAAACCAGCAGGCAGCAGGCAACAACCATGTGTAGAGTAGTAAAGTTAATCGTGACGACTAATTGAACCAACAAGCAAGCAATGACACTTGTTGGTACATTAGGCATGCATGCATGCCAAACTAACGGCTATATATATCTGGGCAGGCATTGCATGCATGCCTTGCTTCAACATATCGACCGAATATACTTGTGAGGCAGGCACCGGTGGATCGAGTGCGTGCGATGCATGGATGTGTATATAGGGCACGTGTCCATTAGTTATGGCCAAAGGCCAGATGAGGTGAAACAAGACCGACTGAACAAAATTTTTTTACATGGAAATACATGTCTCATTCATATCAAAAAGATCAATGGATGCATGGAGCACCACGTACGTATAGTTCACATGCGTGCAATCTTACCGATGACCAGTAGCTGGCTCCAGAACACCCCTAGCTTCCTCCTGACCAGCCTCTTGGCTGATGGTCCGGAGAACACTGGTTTGTATAAAGCTCTCTAACCCTCCACGAGCTGTTCCTGACAAAAACAATATCTTACCACTTGTATTTATTTATTTTTTGCGAATATCTTAGTAGTACCTTAAGTACGTCTAGTTAGCACGGCATATTGCGGTCTTCAACATGATTTACTTTTGAGGGTCTTCAACACGCTTATACATTCAAAGAAGTCTTGCTATCTCAATTGATGCTGATAATTTATTATCACTAACTAAAGAAAGGAAAATATTGTATGCATGGTTACCGTCAGCAAGATAAAACTTAGCTTTTTTGGGATACAAAAAATAAACTTACCTTACCAACATTTTACATGATTTCGTTGTGGTTTTTGTCATTGTAGTTAGTTTTTTCTTTTGCGGGGAATCATCGTGGTTAGTTGCCTGAGGAACAAAAAGCCCACGTTCCGCAACCGCACAACACGCTTCCGCTACCACGTACATGTGCTAGCATGAAAACATGGCCTACTTGCCATCGAGACAATGGCATGCGCCAGGCTCTCAATTTGTATGCGTGTGCCTATGGAGCTAGCTAGGTAGCCCGGTATTGTCAAAAAAAAAAAAGATAGGTTAGGTACCCAGGTACCAGTAAACTCCAAAGTACTTGCTGTCCAATGAGACAAGCGTTTGTGTTATTATTACAAAAATCCAAGGGTTTGTCCTTTCATCTCCAGCAAGCCGTGTGCACTGAGACGCTAGGGATCGAGTGAGCTGATTAGATGGCCATATTAATTAAGCTGAGTGAGCTAATTTGCAGGGATTGTCGTTGTGCATTGCCCAATGCACATCCCTACTTGCTACATGTCCAATTTAAGAATAGTTAATTGAGGCTTTGATCCGCTAGATGCATATGAGGACAAGGGTTGATCAGCTCACCATACGAGACATCATCACGTACGGAATTTCCCAGACTCGATGCTCTTTATATGTGTGCCTAGCTGCCTGTCGGTCATGTCCAACTGGATCAGCAACATGCATCTTGAAATACAACTGGATTGAACTATATATACGCCCTAGCTAGTCCATGTGTACCTGATTGATTGGTTAAGATTCAGGAGGCTTTTTAATGAAAAGGAGAGGCAAACAAAATTTAAGCTGATGCCAAAATGAATGTGGTCTATGCCGAGCAAAAGTACCAATAGCTTAGGGTTATATATGCATTTTAGGAAAACCAACAAAATTGAAAAATATGTCTCCTCTTGGTTTGGGTCCGACAATTGCAGTAGATACAGACTCTAATTACGCCGCAAAATAATTAACACATTTTACAAATTAATCGATATAGTGTTCTATATGTAATTCGGATAATTGTAGTCTCGATCTCTTCAAAAAGACATAAGTTTTCCTTTCCTAACATGCAGACGCTTCGTTCTCCCTCACTCCGTTTTGATGTTACCTCTCCTATCTCACGGTTTTTTTCACCGATCTTATCTGTAGAAACGTTTTAACAGTCTCACCTTTTATTGAATTACCAAATAAAAATACGTTTACTTTTGTAAGCCAATAAGTTTTTACCAGAGAAGTAGAAATTTATTTAGGTAGGTAAATCTTTGCTAATATTTAATAAACATTTATTTACTCAATCACATTAATATGGGCAGGTAAATCACGGGCTAGCGTACTAGAATATTTATATCGCGTTGCAGCATATAGGAAATTATCTACTTTATAAATGTATGTATATAACTCCTTTTCGAGGCAATTCTACACATACGAATTTGAAAATTTTAATCACAATATTTAACATAAAATTGATGGTCAAAGTTCTGAAAGTTTGAATGAGATAATGGCGGCGACGTGTCTTCAGCTCGCTTCAGTGCATGTAGTCATTGCTAGGTGGTCCATAGATCTGGATGTAATTTTTGTTACTACCATGACACTATGACAGGTTATTAATGGATTGGAGGTTTTACCCAAAAATAAATAATTGCAAACTACATTGCATGCATTCAGATTCCTCTGGCTTTTTGCTAAAACTTATTCTTAAGGCTTTTTGAGGACACGCGCTAGGTTAGTACGGCAATGTATTAGCTAGCCGCAAATTATAGAAGGTTTGGATTAAGCATGCATGATTAGTGCACAGTCACAGGCAGTCCAACTAGTTTAAGACCCAATTGGAGGATGGAACCCTAACTAGAGGGCATACGACTAACTAATTAAGGTTCAAAAACTATGTGCCTTCATGCATGCTTGAAGTGGTAAAGCCAGTATAGGTGTGAAAGGTTACTGACATAAGATTCTGTCTATTGGGCTTACCATATTTAGTATTATATTGGTACAGGACCACAATGAAAATTTATGTTACAGATCCCTTTTTCTACACACACAAAAAAAAATCACACAGGACCACATAAGTACTGATTTGTGGCTAATTTTGTTTCTTCCTTGCTAATGAACTTTGTGATTAATTAATCTACTAGCAAGTGCTCCTCTAGTAGGAACACAACAGGTTGTCCATGATCTGGACTTCTATCTAGCACTTGATCATCACACATCTCATGATCAACTGGAATCCACTGCATATACGCACAGATATATATATTGTCACCATGGATATAATTGAGAATTTTTGTATTAACGCTGTACTTTCTATGTACGTAGTAGTAGATCTAGATCTTTTCCTTGCAAGGATGTTAATATAAATCTGAATCTGTTCAGGAAACAACAAGCAATAAGACAAGGCAGGCTATAAGGGCCGATCTGGTGGTTGTTTAGCCTATGAGGTCTACATGTAGTTCCACATATGTAGACATATAGAGCTCCATCTCATCTTCTACTGGACTCTGTTGGATCTTCCCCTGCTAATAATTACAAGAGCAGGAGGAATGGGACAAGGGAACAAATACGTTGGGTGATCTTATGTTTGGAGCAAGCACATGCATCATGAATGTATGCATGCAAGGAGCCTTGTTTGCAGGATATTTTTTGTTTCTTCCTGGACATGTGCCTGCTTGGCATGGTGCCCTTTCGAACAACAAAAAATGTGCCTACTTGGCAATGGTGCCCTTTCGAAAGAACAAAACTTGTGCCTGCTTGGCATATATCCATCTAGCACATAAATAATGAACTGCACATTAGGCAGGGATGGGGACCAAGAGCTTACTTCCACCTTAAAGGACAGATAAATATAACTATGTTGCACTTCACTCCTTGTTTTACGGTACCGTTCTTCTGTTGGTGTAAATATACTAAACATTGTTTGTGAATCAAACTTGTCTTAGAAAAGGAAACTTATTACCCACATCCCCACAAAGATACATAAAAAATAAAGGAAAATGATTTGATTTCCCCTATAATGAATAAATTTTCCGCATTTTAAAAAAGTCAAGAAAATTTCCCGCATTCCCCCTATATATACAGTGTTGGGGCATCATGCCACTGGGGCATGGCGGTGACTTTGTGCAGATGGCTTGGGTATCCAACTCGCACATTGGAGCGATGCCACTCGATGCGGCGGTTGCTGCTCGTGTTTTAACCTAGAGAATGGGATCCTGCATCGCTTCACTTCATCCTCGCATGGGTTGACTTCGTTGGGTGATTGTGATGGAAATATGCCCTAGAGGCAATGATAAAGTTGTTATTATTATTATTATTATATATCCTTATTCATGGTAAAGGTTTATTATTCATGCTAGAATTGTATTGACCGGAAAATTAAATACATGTGTGAATACATAAACAAATACCGTGTACCTAGTGAGCCTCTACTAGACTAGCTCGTTGATCAAAGATGGTTAAGGTTTCCTAACCATAGACACGAGTTGTCATTTGATAACGGGATCACATCATTAGGAGAATGATGTGATGGACAAGACCCAACCGTTAGCATAGCATATGATCGTTCAGTTTATAGCTACTGCTTTCTTAATGTCAAATACATGTTTCTTCGACCATGAGATCATGCAACTCCCGGATACCGGAGGAATACCTTGTGTGCTATCAAACGTCACAACGTAACTGGGTGATCATAAAGATGCTCTAAAGGTATCTCCAAAGGTATTGGTTGAGTTGGCGTGAATCAAGATTGGGATTTGTCACTCCGTGTATCGGAGAGGTATCTCTGGGCCCTCTCGGTAATACAGCATCACAAGAAGCTTGCAAGCAAAGTGACTAAGGAGTTAGTTACGAGATGATGTATTACGGAACGAGTAAAGAGACTTGCCGGTAACGAGATTGAACTAGGTATTAAGATACCGACGATCGAATCTCGGGCAAGTAACATACCGGCAGACAAAGGGAACAACGTATGTTGTCATAAAGGTTCGACCGATAAAGATCTTCGTAGAATATGTAGAAACCAATATGGGCATCCAGGTCCCGCTATTGGTTATTGACCGGAGAAGTGTCTTGGTCATGTCTACATCATTCTCGAACCCGTAGGGTCCGCACACTTAACGTTCGTTGACGATATAGTACTATATGAGTCATGTGAGTTGGTGACGGAATGTTGTTCGGAGTCTCAGATAAGATCACGGACATGACGAGGAGCTCCGGAATGGTCCGGAGGTAAAGATTGATATATAGGACGATGCTATTTGGTCACCGGAAAGGTTTCAGAATGTACCAGGTTTTATCGGAGTACCGAAAGGAGTTTCGGGAGGCCACCGGCACTTGATGGGCCTCATGGGCCAAAGGAGGGAGGCGCACCAGCCCACTAAGGGGCTGGGCGCACTCCACCTCCGCTGGCCACGAGCCAAGGAAGGAAAGGGGGGCGCCAAGGCAGGGCAGCCGCCGGCCCCTCCCCTGCCATCTCCTCCACCCCTAAATAAGGAAAGGGGGGAGGCGCCTAGGGCAGGAGCCCAGGGCGGTCGCCGGCCACCTTGGGGTGCCCCTAGCGCTGCCTCCCCTCCCCCCTCCACTTATATATATGTGAGGAGGGAGGGGGGCAACACACGGCACGATTCCCAAAGCCGTGTGCGGCGCCCCTCTCCCTCTAGTTCGTCCTCGGTCATAATTTTCGTAGTGCTCGGCGAAGCCCTGCGGAGACAGTTGCACCACCACCATCACCACGCCGTTGTGCTGCCGGAACTCATCTACTACTGCACCCGTCTTGCTGGATCAAGAAGGCGCACGAACAGGGACGTATGCCCCCATGGGTCCCGGTTCGTGACTGAACCGGGACTAATGGGCTGGGCAGGCCTGAACCAAAGCCCTGTTTTCTACTAGTGTGTGCTGAACGCGGAGGTGCCGTACGTTCAGTACTTGGTCGGGCGAATCGTGAAGGTGTATGACTACATCAACCGCGTTGATAAACGCTTCCGCTAAACGGTCTACAAGGGTACATAGACATACTCTCCCCTCTCGTGGATATGCATCTCCATGGATAGATCTTGCGTGTGCGTAGAATTTTTTTTGTTTTCCATGCAACGTTTCCAACAGATTGGTGTGGATAGGGAGGAGCTCAAGCATTGTACTTTTGGTGGCTTCCTACACACTTGTTGGTCGGTGTCCTTTGGTTGGCAGGCAAGAAGGTTGGTATTTGGGTGGCGGGACGACGACCATGATCTTTGGGGAATTGCGGCGTTCCTATGTTGTGAGCCCTCCACCGGTGCTGGTAAGAAGCGTTCACCGCATGGGTGGTGTGGCGGTTCACCAGTGGTGTGCGCACGCTAGGTCTGACGGCTTCTCGGCGGTCGTTTCAGCCAAGGAGATTTTGCCAAGCAAATTCTTGCCGGGAAAAGCTGACACCAATGGTAGTGATGTTTTGGCGCAACAAGCTCTTCTTGAGGGCATAATTGCAGATTCTCTTCCCCTCTTGATACTCCTGGTGAAAACCCTTGATCTGCTCTTGGTCGGATGATGGTGGTGCTATAGTGTCCTGACCTTCCTGAATATAATTTTTTTATTGTGCAGTCCTCTACTCTTTTGGTGCAAGTGTACTGGTGACGGCGATTAGGGATGAAAGTGGACATGTCCTTTCATGTTTTTGTATTAGTCCAATTTTTAAAGCAACATTGATTAGTTTATTTTTGCCTTCTTAAATTGTTACAGACGCGTCCACTTACATCTCTAATGGTGATGTTCAGCAGGGGCAGAATTTGATATGCTTTCCCACCGGTGGTATCATAAAAGCTTGGGCAAAAACTAACTATTGTAATGCGTTTTCGACAGAAGCATTGCCTTGCCAAGTACTCCCTCCGGATGAAAATACTTGTCGGAGAAATAGATATATCTAGACGTATTTTATATGTAAATACATCCATTTTCACAAGTAATTTCAGACGGAAGTTATCTTTAAATTTTTTTATTGATACTATTGAAATGCCTCGATTTTTTTTTTAAATGACCATTGTCACAAACGGCAACTTTATAGGCGAGAGGGGCTTGTAGTAGGTAGGTACGTGCTCGAGAAAAACCATGCAAGGGTCGAATTCACGCGGCAGATGGTCAGATGCAAGTGAGAATAAACTCTTGCCGTGATGGGATATCATCGATCCGCTCGATCTTTATGTATGTACGCTTGTACCTACTCCTACTTTCTTGCGGTTTACTGCTTTTCGCTACAGCTAGCTCGTACTGACCATGAATGATGAAGCCAAATATTTTGCTACGTCGTGCATTATGTATATGCGGTGCAATGCATGCAGCATGGATGTGCAAGACGATGATCGAGCTATACATGTGTGTGTACGTACCATGCATGGTCCATCTTTATCATTAATTCTATGGAGTACATGCTTCTTCATCGGGGGAACCTTCAGAGTTTGTTTCAGTGCAACTAAGCATGCATCCATGCATGCACCTGCAGTCGTGGCCAAACTAATATTCTCTGCAGCAGAAAGCAGCCGTTGGTAATACATTTCCGGAGATTTTATTCGGGGCAGTAGGCAAGCAAATAGAACTTGGTAAGTAGCTAGACTAAAGTTAGACTAACGGTCAAATCATGCATCTACGCAACGGACCGATGCGCCAACGTATAAACATGGTCACGTGTACAAAGAGAAGTCCGACAATGACTGCTGATACTGATAGATAGCACAAATATGTCATATGCTCATCAGTCTATCGTAATTTCTTTGCATCTCGAGAGTACAACCAACTTGACATTATTCGTTTTTAGACAGATATATTGATCGTACTTAATTCTTTATTCTCTCTCTCTCTCTCTCTCTCTCTCTCTCTCAGGAATAGGGACTCAGATTAAATTAGTCTTGATCTGGTTCTGTTACTTGGCAAACATTAGTTTCATCTTGATCTGTTTTTTTTCTTGGTAAACATTAGCTTCCCAAAGGAGCACTGCCCTGCTTTAGATTCAAAGTTTAGTGGTAATAAACCCCACAAAATATAGCACTCACCACCAGCAAAGACAGAAATTACAATTGTGCCATTGGAACAAAACGACACACATGCTGGACATCCTACATGTCACGACCTGGTACATGGGAGATAACCTCAAGACTAAGTGATGGACAGACGATAGAGTTTAAGTCCTAGATTTGACAAAGGTCCTCGCATTTTTTGTATTTATTCTAGGCCTTTCAGCGTTGTGCGTTCAGTGGGGAAACATTCCCATCGACTATGAAGTCGTCTGTGGTGACTTCGTCAATCTCAAGATGATGTGTCAGCTCAGTCTCTCAGAGATATTCATATGGGTAAGGTGTGTGTGCGTGCGTTCATAATGATAAGTGTATATGCGTATGTATGAGAGTCTACGTTTATACTGTGTTAAAAAAAAAGATCTAGGAAGCCCACCTAAAGGCCCAGGTAGAGGCCCAAGGCCAGCAACAACCCCTCAAGGTACACGCAACATCAGTATAAGTGTTGCACCCCTTCTATGGAAAGGGGGTTAATGAATTGCAATATAAGACCCTATAGACGGATCTATCTGTCTCCTTCCTCGCCGTTGAGCCTTGAGTTTATCAGGATTCCATCCTCTTAGCGCGACGTCAAGGCGTTTATCATGAGAATTCATGTATTCCAAATATATAAGTGAAATCTGGTATGTAGAGCTAGGTCGATTTCCAACCTTCCTTCCAGAAAAATGCACAGAAATTTTGTTTTCTCCCTTTGTCAAGAGGCGGCGTACTTTCGGTGTCTTCACCGATTTCCCTGTATGTGGTGGTAGTAGAGTGCTCAGATGCAAATGGGGGTACAGCAATGCCTTCAGTGGCTGGTACCCATGGAGACTACCTAGCTAATTGGTGCATCAGTCATTCCCCATGGAGAAGGCGCACTTGGAGCTGGCGGAGCTGCGGGTGCAAGGCAGGATGTGGCAGAAACACTCAACTTCCTACGTCCACTCTCAAGGGACTGAACATGTGGATGCAACAAGTTGAAAACTCGACGGGAACTCTGCTCTAAGCATAATAACGCAGCTCCGTCGATGGAGAAGACGACAGACCACTCTAGCTCTAGCTCTAGCTCGTACAATCACATATTATTAATCTCTCCTGCTTAATTCTTCCCTTCTGTTCCTGTCAGGACTTGCATGTGGTGATTTGATTAATTAGGTGCTAACGCTAATCAAGATCACAACATCACAAAGCTAGCTAGACGACAGATTAATCGATCATATATGCAAAGATTGCATTGTGCTACCCTGCTTTGCTTCCTGCCCATACATACAAGACCAAACAACAGTACAAGGATCAACCAAAAGAAAATGAAATTTTACTCCCTTCATCCCATAATGTGAGATGTTTTTGTAATCTAACTTAGTTTGCAAAAACGACTTACATTATGGGACGGAGGGAGTAATTTGTTGTCTGAATAATGCATGCAGATGGGTACACATATGCATACAAAGAAAGTACAGCTCTTCGAGCTAGCGCTAGCAGCTGCATGCCTTGTTGTTTTGTGCTCCACATTGCAAATTCATGTCACCGCTGACGGCAGATGCATTATTACTATTTGTTTATAATACTTAATTACCTGGTGATGAGGACGACGATGATGTTCTTGTCGGGTTAATTAGCACGATCTAGTTGCATATTTTCGATCTGTAGTTAGCCACATTTCATTTGTTTTATACGTATAGTTAGCCAGTACAATCAAAGTAAGGGATCTATCCTCTCTTCCAATCACAAGCTTGCAAGTGTATACATGTGAATTGGATGTTTGTGGTTACTAAACAACTGGTGCAACCTTATCTTAATCTGCTTGATAATGACGTAATTAATCATATCGATTGGCACATCTCAATAGTTATACGAGATAATAAGTCTATCTATCTACACTTTCCACGTGCCAGCTGCAGATCGACCAATACCAAGACGTAGTTATGAAGATGGATAGCGATAATGCAGTACATGTTATTGACACACAGGCACCAATTTCAGATGATGGAGGGGTTGCGTTCGATTGCAGAAGAGCACCATGAAAAAGACAAACGAACAATGGTACATATACTGGGCACATTAGTAGATAGGAAAAAACAAATGTCCACGGCAATGTCCACGGCAACTGATGTATATATGTGTATGTAGTATGTACTATATATGGTGTGAAAGGCAACGAATTATATTCATCTTAATCTATAGCTGGAAACGGTCTTCCCTTTTCTGTTTATGATCAACTTTTTTTCAAGAAACCAACAGGAGCTCCACTTATTCACTAAGTGCATCTCCAACGCCGACTCTCAAACCACCCGCAACCATCCGGACCAAGCGGTCCAGACGTGTTTTGCCATCCACCGCGGTCTTGCATCCGTCCGTTCGGCAGTCGGGAGTCGGGACACACTTTTTCCCACAAACCGAAAACAAACAGGGGGGACTTTGCGGGAGTCCTGACCGCTGCCATGCCCGCGTCAGACTAATTTGGCACACACAAAAAAATTCCAACCGCCACTCCTGTGCTTTCTATCCGATGCGCGCGCCGCTTCCCGCACCGCATCAATGCCAGGCCAGAGCACGCAATGGCCTGCATTGATACTGAAGGAAATATGCCCTAGAGGCAATAAAAAAATTGTTATTTTATATTTCCTTATTCATGATAAAGGTTTATTATTCATGCTAGAATTGTATTGATCGAAAACCTAAATACATGTGTGAATACATAAACAAACACCGTGTCCCTAGTGAGCCTCTACTTGACTAGCTCGTTGATCAAAGATGGTTAAGATTTCCTAACCATGGAAATGAGTTGTCATTTGATAATGGGATCACATCATTAGGAGAATGATGTGATGGACAAGAACCATCCGTTAGCTTAGCATAATGATCGTTCAGTTTTATTGCTATTGTTTTCTTCATGTCAAATACATATTCCTTCGACTATGAGATTATGCAACTCCCGGATACCGGAGGAATGCCTTGTGTGCTATCAAACGTCACAACATAACTGGGTGATTATAAAGATGCTCTACAGGTATCTCCGAAGGTATTTGTTGAGTTCGCATAGATCGAGATTAGGATTTGTCACTCCGAGTATCGGAGAGGTATCTCTGGGCCCTCTCGGTAATACACATCATAAGCTTGCAAGCAAACGACTAAGGAGTTAGTCACAAGGTGATGTACTACGGAACGAGTAAAGAGACTTGCCGGTAAAGAGATTGAACTAGGTATGAAGATACCGACGATCGAATCTCGGACAAGTAACATACCGATGAATAAAGGGAATTACGTATGTTGTCATAACAGTTCGACCGATAAAGATCTTCATAGAATATGTAGGACCCAATATGGGCATCCAGGTTCCGCTATTGGTTATTGACCGGAGAGGTGTCTCGGTCATGTCTACATAGTTCTCGAACCCGTAGGGTCCGCACGCTTAACGTTCGTTGACGATATAGTATTATATGAGGTATGTGATTTGGTGACCGAATATTGTTCGGAGTCCCGGATGAGATAACGGACATGACGAGGAGTCTCGAAATGGTCGAGAGGTAAAGATTGATATATAGGACGATGGTATTCGGACACCGGAAGTATTTCGGGGGGTACTGGGTACTTATCGGGTCACTGGAAGGGGTTCCGGGCACCCCCGGCAAAAGATATGGGCCTTATGGGCCAAGAGGGGAAACGCACCAGCCACAAAGGGCTGGTGCGCCCCCCATATGGGCCGGCCTAAGGAGGAGAAGGAAAGTGGAGAAGGGAAAGGTAAGTGTGGATAAGGATTCCCACTTCCTTCCCTCTCCCCCCCTCTTTCCTTCCCCCTCCGACAAACATGGCAGGGGGGGCGCGGCCAATGGCAGGAGCCCAAGTAGGATTCGAACCTACTTGGGGCGCCCCTTGGCCTCTCCCCTCTCCCTCCCACCTATATATATGAGGAGGGGGGCGCCTAGCACACCCCAGACAATTGCCTAGCTATGTGCGGCGCCCCCCTCCACCGTTTACACCCTCGGTCATATTTTCGTAGTGCTTAGGCGAAGCCCTGCGGAGATCACTTCACCATCACCGTCACCACGCCGTCGTGCTGACGGAACTCATCTACTATCTTGACGTCTTGCTGGATCAAGAAGGCGAGGGACGTCACCGAGCTGAACGTGTGCAGAACGCGGATGTGCCGTGCGTTCGGTACTTTATCAGTTGAAGCACGAAGAAGTTCGACTACATCAACCGCCTTGTGAAACGCTTCCGGTTACGATCAATGAGGGTACGTAGAGACACTCTCCCCTTCGTTGCTATGCATCTCCATGGATAGATCATTGCGTGTGCGTAGAATTTTTTTTGTTTTCCATGCAACGATTCCCAACAGTGGCATCATGAGCCAGGTCTATGCGTAGATGATATGCACGAGTAGAACACAAAGAGTTGTGGGCGGTGATAGTCATACTACTTACCACCAACGTCTTATTTTGATTCGGCGGTATTGTGGGATGAAGCGGCCCGGACCAACCTTACATTTCCACGCACATGAGATCGGTTCCACCGACTGACATGCAACTAGTTTTTCATAAAGGTGGCTGGCGGATGTTTGTTTCTCCTACTTTAGTTGAATCGAATTTGACTACGGCCGGTCCTTGAAGAAGGTTAAAACAGCAAACTTGACGAATCACCGCTATGGTTTTTGCCATAGGTAAGAATGGTTCTTGCTAGAAACACGTAGCAGCCACGTAAAACTTGCAACAACAAAGTAGAGGACGTCTAACCTGTTTTTGCAGGGTATGTTGTGATGTGATATAGTCAAGAGATGATGTGATATATATTATTGTATGAGATGATCATGTTTTGTAAGATATCAGGCAACCGGCAGGAGCCTTATGGTTGTCTCTTTATTGTATGAAATGCAAACGCCATGTAATTGCTTGACTTTATCGCTATGAGTTAGCAATAGTTGTAGAAGCAATAGTTGGCGAGACGACCACAACGCAACGATGGAGATCAAGGTGTCGAGCCGGAGACGATGGAGATCATGGCGATGCTTTGGAGATGGAGATCAAAAGCACGAGATGATGATGGCCATATCATGTCACATATTTTGATTGCATGTGATGTTTATCTTTTATGCATCTTATTTTGCTTAGTACGGCGGTAACATTATAAGATGATCCCTTGACTAAATTTCAAGGTAAAAGTGTTCTCCCTGAGTATACACCGTTGCTACAGTTCGTCGTGTTGAGACATCACGTGATGATCGGGTGTGATAGACTCTATGTTCACATACAATGGGTGTAAGACAGTTTTGCACATGCAAAATACTTGGGTTAAACTTGACGAGCCTAGCATGTATAGACATGGCCTCGGAACACTGGAGACCGAAAGGTCGAACGTGAATCATACAGTAGATATGATCAACATAGAGATGTTCACCATTGATGACTACCCCATCTCACGTGATGATCGGACATGGGTTAGTTAATTTGGATCATGTATCACTTAAATAACTTGAGGGATGTTAATTTAAGTGGGAGTTCATTAGTAATTTGATTAATTGAACTTAAATTTATCATGAACTTACTCTTATAGTGTTGCATATCTATGTTGTAGATCAATAGTTCGTAATATATCTCCCTTATTTTTGATATGTTCCTAGATAAAAATAAGTTGAAAGATGATAGTTGCAATGATGCGGACTGGGTCCGTGATCCGAGAATTATCCTCATTGCTGCACAGAAAAATTATGTTCTTGATGCACCGCTAGGTGACAGACCTATTGCAGGAGCAGATGCAGACATTATGAACTTTTTGCAAGCTCGATATGATGACTACTTGATAGTTTAGTGCGTCATGCTTTACGGCTTAGAACCGGGACTTCAAAAACGTTTTGAACGCCACGAAGCATATGAGGTGTTCCAAGACCTGAAATTGGTATTTCAGACTCATGCCCGTGTCGAGAGGTATGAGACCTCTGACAAGTACTTTGCCTACAAGATGAAGGAGAATAGCTCAGCCAGTGAGCATGTGCTCAGAATGTCTGGGTACTACAATCGCTTGAATTAAGCGGGAGTTAATCTTCCAGATAAGATAGTGATTGACAGAGTTCTCTAGTCACTATCACCAATCTACTAGAACTTCGTAATGAACTATAATATGCAAGGGATGACGAAAACGATTCCCGAGCTCTTCGCGATGCTGAAATCGGCGAAGGTAGAAGTCAAGAAAGCGCATCAAGTGTTGATGGTTAACAAGACCACTAGTTTCAAGAAAAAAGGGCAAGGGAAAGAAAGGGAACTTCAAGAAGAATGGTAAGCAAGTTGCCACTCCCGTGAAGAAGCCCAAAGCTAGACCCAAGCCTGAAACTGAGTGCTTCTACTGCAAAGGAAATGGTCACTGGAAGCGGAACCGCCCCAAACATTTGGCGGATAAGAAGGATGGCAAAGTGAACAAAGGTATATTTGATATATAGGTTATTGATGTGTACTTTACTAGTGTTCGTAGTAACCCCTGGGTATTTGATACTGGTTCAGTTGCTAAGATTAGTAACTCGAAACAGGAGTCGCAGAATAAACAGAGACTAGTTAAGAGCGAGGTAACGATGTGTGTTGAAAGTGATTCCAAGGTTGATAAGATCACCATCGCACACTCCCTCTACCTTCGGGATTAGTGTTGAACCTAAATAAATTTTATTTGGTGTTTGCGTTGAGTATGAATATGATTAGATCATGTTTATTGTGATACGATTATTCATTTAAGTTAGAGAATAATTGTCATACACCCAATGTGAATGGTTTAGTGAATCTCGATCATAGTGATACACATATTCATAATATTGATGCCAACAGATGCAAAGTTGATAATGATAGTGCAACATACTTGTGGCACTGCCGTTTAGGTCATATTGGTGTAAAGCACATGAAGACACTCCATGTAGATGGACTTTTGGAGTCACTTGATTATGAATCATTTGATACTTGCGAACCATGCCTCATGGGCAAGATAACTAAACCTCCGTTCACCGGAACAATGGAGCGAGCTAAATGACTTATTGGAAATAATACATACCGATCTATGCGGTTCGATGAGTGTTGAAGCATGCGGCGGGTATCGTTATTTTCTAACCTTCACAGATGATTTGAGCAGATATGGTTATATCTACTTAATGAAGCACAAATCTGAAACATTTGAAAAGTTCAAAGAATTTCAGAGTGAAGTGGAGAATCATCGTAACAAGAAAATAAAGTTTCTACGATCTGATCGAGGAGGCGAATATTTGAGTTACGAGTTTGGCCTTCATTTAAAACAATGTGGAATAGTTTCACAACTCACGCCACCTGGAACACCACAGCGTAATGGTGTGTCTGAACGTCATAACCGTACTTTATTAGATATGGTGCGATCTATGATATCTCTTACCGATTTACCACTATCGTTTTGGGGTTATGCATTAGAGACAGCTGCATTCACATTAAATAGGGCACCGTCTAAATCCGTTGAGACGACACCGTATGAACTATGGTTTGGCAAGAAACCTAATCTGTCGTTTCTTAAAGTTTGGGGTTGCGACACTTATATCAAAAGGCTTCAGCCTGATAAGCTCGAACCCAAAACGGAGAAGTGCGTCTTCATAGGATACCCTAAGGAAACAATTGGGTACACCTTCTATCACAGATCCGAACGCAAGATCTTTGTTGCTAAGAATGGATCCTTTCTAGAGAAGGATTTTCTCTCGAAAGAAGTGAGTGGGAGGAAAGTAGAACTTGATGAGGTAATTATACCTTCTCTCGAATTGGAGAGTAGCACATCACAAGAAAACAGTCCCCGTGATGCCTACACCAACTAGAGAGGAAGCTAATGATGATGATAATGAAACTTTAGATCAAGTTACTACATAATTTCGTAGGTCGACCAGAACACGTTCCGCACCAGAGTGGTATGGTAATCCTGCCCTGGAAGTCATGTTATAAGACCATGGCGAACCTACGAACTATGAAGAAGCTATGATGAGCCCAGATTCCGACAGATGGCTTGTGGCCATGAAATCTGAGATAGGATCCATGTATGAGAACAAAGTGTGGACTTTGGTGGACTTGCCCGATGATTGGCAAGCTATTGAGAATAAATGGATCTTCAAGAAGAAGACTGGCGTTGATTGTAATTTCACTATCTACAAAGCTCGACTTGTCGCAAAAGGTTTTCGACAAGTTCAAGGAGTTGACTACGATGAGACTTTCTCACCCGTAGCGATGCTTAAGTCTGTCCGAATCATGTTAGCAATTGCCACATTTTATGATTATGAAATCTGGCAAATGGACGTCAAAACTGCATTCCTTAATGGATATCTTAAAGAAGAGTTGTATATGATGCAACCAGAACGTTTTGTCGATCCTAAAGGTGCTTACAAAGTGTGCAAGCGCCAGCGATCCATCTTCTGACTGGTGCAAGCATCTCGGAGTTGAAATATACGCTTTGATGAAAGTGATCAAAGCATATGATTTTATACAGACTTTCAGTGAAGCCTGTATTTACAAGAAAGTGAGTGGGAGCTCTGTGACATTTCTGATATTATATTTGGATGACATATTATTAATTGGAAATGATATAGAATTTCTAGATAGCATAAAAGGATACTTAAATAAGAGTTTTCAATAAAAGACCTCGGTGAAGCTACTTATATATTAGGCATCAAGATCTATAGGGATAGATCGAGACACTTAATAGGACTTTCACAAAGCACATACCTTGACAAGATTTTGAAAAAGTTCAAAATGGATCAATCAAAGAAAGGGTTCTTGCCTGTATTACAAGGTGTGAAGTTGAGTCAGACTCAAAGCCCGACCACTGCAGAAGATAGAGAGAGAATGAAAGTCATTCCCTATGCCTCAGCCATAGGTTCTATAAAGTATGCCATGTCGTGTACCATACCTGTTGTGCACCTTGCCATGAGTTTAGAAAGGAGGTACAATAGTGATCCTGGAGTAGATCACTGGACAGCGGTCAAAATTATCCTTAGATGCCTTAAAGAGGACTAAGGAAATGTTTCTCCGTTATGGAGGTGATAAAGAGTTCGTCATAAAGGGTTACGTTAATGCAAGCTTTAACACCGATCTGGATGACTGAGTCTCAATCTGGATACATATTGAAAGTGGGAGCAATCAGCTAGAGTAGCTCCATGCAGAGCATTGTAGACATAGAAATTTGCAAAATATATACGGATCTGAATGTGGCAGACCCGTTGACTAAACTTCTCTCACAAACAAAACACGATCACACCTTAGTACTCTTTGGGTGTTAATCACATGGCGATGTGAACTAGATTATTGACTCTAGTAAACTCTTTGGGTGTTGGTCACATGGCGATGTGAACTATGGGTGTTAAATAACTTGGTGATGTGAACTAGATTATTGACTCTAGTGCAAGTGGGAGACTGAAGGAAATATGCCCTAGAGGTAATAATAAAGCTGTTATTTTATATTTACTTATTCATGATAATGGTTTATTATTCATGCTAGAATTGTATTGATCGGAAACCTAAATACATGTGTGAATACATAAACAAACACCGTGTCCCTAGTGAGCCTCTACTTGACTAGCTCGTTGATCAAAGATGGTTGAGGTTTCCTAACCATGGACATGAGTTATCATTTCATAACGGGATCACATCATTAGGAGAATGATGTGATGGACAAGACCCATCCGTTGGCTTAGCATAATGATCGTCCAGTTTTATTGCTATTGCTTTCTTCATGTCAAATACATATTCCTTCGACTATGAGATTATGCAACTCCCGGATACCAGAGGAATGCCTTGCGTGCTATCAAACGTCACAACGTAACTGGGTGATTATAAAGATGCTCTACAGGTATCTCCGAAGGTATTTGTTGAGTTGGCATAGATCGAGATTAGGATTTGTCACTCCGAGTATCGGAGAGGTATCTCTGGGCCCTCTCGGTAATACACATCATAAGCTTGCAAGCAAATGACTAAGGAGTTAGTCACGAGGTGATGTATTACAGAACGAGTAAAGAGACTTGCCAGTAACGAGATTGAACTAGGTATGAAGATACCGACGATCAAATCTCAGGCAAGTAACATACCGATGAACAAAGGGAATTACATATGTTGTCATAATGGTTCGACCGATAAAGATCTTCGTAGAATATGTAGGAGCCAATATGGGCATCCAGGTTCCGCTATTGGTTATTGACCGGAGAGGTGTCTCGGTCATGTCTACATAGTTCTCGAACCCGTAGGGTCCGCACGCTTAATGTTCGTTGACGATATAGTATTATATGGGTTATGTGATTTGGTGACTGAATGTTGTTCGGAGTCCCGGATGAGATCACGGACATGACGAGGAGTCTCGAAATTGTTGATAGGTAAAGATTGATATATAGGATGATGATATTCGGACACCGGAAGTGTTTCGGGGGGTACCGGGTACTTATCAGGTCACCGGAAGGGGTTCCGGGCACCCCGGCAAAAGATATGGGCCTTATGGGCCAAGAGGGGAAACGCACCAGCCACAACGGGCTGGTGCGCTCCCCATATGGGCCGGCCTAAGGAGGAGAAGGAAAGAGGAGAAGGGAAAGGTAAGTGTGGATTAGGATTCCCACTTCCTTCCCTCTCCCCCCCCCCCTCTTTCCTTCCCCCTCCGACAAACTGGCAGGGGGGCGCGGCCAAGGGCAGGAGCCCAAGTAGGATTCGACCTACTTGGGGCGCCCCTTGGCCTTCCCCTCTCCCTCCCACCTATATATATAGGAGGGGGGCGCTAGCACACCCCAGACAATTGCCTAGCTGTGCGGCGCCCCCCTCCCCGTTTCACCCCCGGTCATATTTTCGTAGTGCTTAGGCGAAGCCCTGCGAGATCACTTCACCATCACCGTCACCACGCGCGTCGTGCTGACGGAACTCATCTACTACCTTGCTTCTTGCTTGGATTAAGAAGGCGAGGGACTCACCGAGCTGAACGTGTCAGAACACGGAGGTGCCGTGCGTTCGGTACTTGATCGGTTGAAGCGCGAAGAAGTTCGACTACATCAACCGCGTTGGTGAAACGCTTCCGCTTACGGTCTACGAGGGTACGTAGACACACTCTCCTCCCTCTTGCTATGCATCTCCATGGATAGATCATTGCATGTGTCGTAGAAATTTTTTTGTTTTCCATGCAATGATTCCCAACAGATACCCGCATGACGTGACCGGATGAGAAGGCAGCGTTGACCCAAGACCCTCAGGAGTTGTCGCTTCAATGCAGACACAATTCCCGAGGAACCAACTCAGACCGCTACGCCGCATTGAAGTGGCTGCCCGTCCATTTGCATGGCCGGCCGAGGCAATACAAGCCGTGCTCCGGCGCCGTCCGCCACCACATCGCACTGACCACGTCACTCCGCACCTCCTCCCACGTCCCCTCTTCCCTTCAACTCCGGCGAAGGGCAGGTCATGGGCCTCAGTGCCGGCAGGCAGCGGCTTCGGAATGGGCTCCGGAGGGTCGTGGTGACGCTGCCCTCGCCACTCCGGGCCATCATCCTCATGGGCTGGCTCCACAGCGAAGGATGTGAGATCGTAGTAGTGCGAAGGAGGCTCTCACGGCCGAGAGGAGGTCAAATTGGGAGGATTCGAGCGGGTTGGAGCTGGTGCCGGGGCACTGTTCGCTAAACGTCAGCAGCGTCGGGAATGTCTATGGGGAGAATGTAAGACGACTTTAAGACTGCGTACTGTATCGGCTGTGTTTGATTCGACCAGATACGGATACCAGCGAAGGAAGGGGCTTGTACATAGCATCTGTTGCGTGGGTTAGACGGGAAAATACATCTGCAGCTACAGTCAACGGCCCCGTGTCCACGCGGAGAATGCGATAAGAGACGTTGTCCAAATAAAAGTACTCCGGTCCAGTGATTTTCCCCGTTCCCCCAGGACTCGGGCGAACCCAGCAAAACCACTATGTCTCAAATACGTGTGGCAAACGTCAACAAACAACAGGGGCAAAGCGAGACGCCACCATCACGTCAAGGAGGAGCGCATCCCCGTACTTCCGCCTCGGCGTGTCAAGGTGGAGGCGACTCTCACGATCCGCCGCTCTCCCCGGCCACCTACCGTGAAGGCTGATCACGCTCACCCTATCCTCCCCGCACTCTCATTTCATCACTACCTAACATGCTGATCTCTGTTCCTTTGTAATCTTCCCGGGTTTCATATTCTGTGTACACAGCCCTGTGTAATCAGTCACTGATCCTACTAATATGCCAAGTCATATCATGATGCAGTGCTTGTCAATAGTGATTAATCCCACAATTCAAAATCTATTCTGGAA